>CM053583.1:186796856-186807293 GCA_028627135.1 Pseudochirops cupreus
CACAAGGGAAAGCTAGAACAATTGAAGGTTATGATCAGATAAAGGAATTCTGGAGTTTGTGAACATGGAAGTAGAGCTTTGTGAATGATGGCAAGATCAAGGTATGATCACTCCTGTGTGTCATTAACATATAGTGTGTATGACAAAATTATTATTGTCATACATAACTAAAAACATTTGAAGCATGATAGAGTGGAGGGGTTTGGCCATGGAATCACGATTAAGTGTAACTCTATTCTTGCCCTAAGCAGGGGTGGGAGGGTGATGCCCAAAGAGATGTTGTGTAATGATGAAAGCTGCATATAATATTGAGGAAGACTTCAGAAAGTAAGAGTCAAAGGGTGAATGTTTTAATACCATATTAATGTTCTCTCTAGATCCATTGCATTGCGGCAGGCAAGGGAACATTAAATCTCTGTTAGGGGTGGCTAGGTGGTGCAGTGAATAAAGCACCAGCCCTGGAGTCAGGAGGACCTGAGTTTAAATCTGGCCTCAGACACTTAACACTTACTAGCCCTGTAACCTTGGGCAAGTCACTTAACCCCAACTGCCCTGCCCCCCCCCCTCCAAAAAGCAAAAAAAAAAATCTGTATGTTGAAGTCCTTAGGATGAAGGCAGCAGTTGAGATAGAAAGACTGAATAAATTCCTTAAGAAGTGAAGGGGAATATTCAGGAGGCCACCAGGTTCTTGACTGATGAGACATTCTCATAGTGTGAGCCCTCAAAGAAGAGGTTGCTGACCTGATGGTGGTAGAGGGTGAGTCAGAAAACGGCAATGGTGACCAAAAAGTATTATAATTCCCCTATCATGGTCAGTGATTGGTGGGTGGTGCCAGGAATGAGAAAAGTGTGGCCCATACAACAAATAATGTTGAGGTAAATGAAGGGTGCCAGATCTCAATGATGACCAAATTATGGGAAGAATAGGAAAGAAAGAGGTTTATGATAAAGAAAAGTTTGTTCATTATAGAATAGGCATTCCAGAGAGCAAAGTGGAAGAGGTAAATATATTTGGAGTAGGACACTGGAGGAAAAAAGTTGAGTTGGAGAGGAGTAAGTAAGTGCTTAGTTGTGCAAGGGGAACAGAATTTGTACGTCAGCAGCCAGGGATTCAGAATTTCTAGAATGGGGCAAATACACTAACTGTGTGCGAATGAATCAAGGCAAAGTACTAGTATTTGGGGAGATTTGAGTCTTCTCTGTTTTCTGTGGTTCTACCTCATGGCAGGTGCAGATTTCCTGTGCTGTGAAGGCCCATCTTACAGCAGCAGGAGTAGATGGAGTACATGGAAGCCCTGGGTCAATGAGGCCTTGGGTGGCAGGAAGTGAGAGATCTTATCCACAGAAGGCAGTTCTGTACTAACAATGGTCCCAGAAGGAAGAAGCCATCAATGACTGGAACATAGAGGGGCACTGGAGATAGGTCTACAGAAGCCAGGGCAGGCAGGTATCGTGCTATTACCCTGAAAGCTGAGATTTCAAATTTAATTTCATTCATGGTATGTTATTCTAAGAGATCCTGGAACCTCAGTAAGAAACTCCAAGGCATCTTTAGGGTTTGTTTCAGGTCCACACAGAACTAAAGAACTTATTTCTCAAGGTGGGCCAGTGAAGATGCACAAAATCAAAATCAAGACTAGTCACCCCCCACCTCATTATATTGTATCGAGAAGGAAGAAAATTGGGAATATTTTAGTTTTACTCCAGATGACAAACCTAAATAAACCATGCATACATTAGCTTGTGATTTCATTAAAGAAAATGCAAGAAAGACAATAACAATAACAGCTTCATTGTATCTTCCTATATTTGGAATGGGGGGGGGGTAAGCTTATGACATAATTCAGTATATTTATCCTTTAGAACAACATGACCACTAAATAAAAAATCAGTTAAAAATCCATTAAAGTAATATCGCTAGTGGGAAAAAGTCTAAAGTGAAAACACACTAGCAACATCTTTTATTTTAAAGTTAAAACAGCCAGTCATTATGCAATTAGCATGCTCCTCATTTTAAGGAAGAAGCAGCAATAAGGCAAACATTTATTCATCCTCCTCACAGCAGTTATAGGAAGAACAGAAACAGGAGGAGAAAAATAAATATGCTTCCTAGGCATAGAGGGCTGCATTACTTAATAAACGCTCATTAAATGAACGTTCCCTTCATGTGCCTTTCCACTGGCTTTTTAATACTGTTTAACTTTTCACACAACGAAAATGTGAACCATTAGAAACTCATTAGCAATGTGTTCATTATTCTATATGGTCTTAATTGCTTGGGTCTAAATAATAACCCTGATTATTATTAATAAATTTAAATAAGAATCAGTGCAACAGCATGTGGCATTCTGTTGCCTACTTGGAGGAAGGCAGCTTGGGGAGGGGAAAACGCATTCTACTTGGAGTCACAGGATCCGAGTTCGAATACAGATTCTACCACTTTTACTACCTATATTTTGTAGCTTTTTTTGGGGGGGGGGGGGGCATTTTCCCTGTCTCATTCATTTTTGTCTCCTGTAACATACGAGGCCCGCAAAGTTCTAGCTCTGGAGTGTATTGCGTAAGGAGCTGTCCAAGAGAGGCAGCAGGGACGAATGGGCTGCGCTCTGCACGCTACACCTCCCCCAGCCCCAGCCCCGGGGCAAGGTCCCGGCCAAGGCTGCGGGCGCTCGCTCTTACTTCTTGGTCTTCTTGATGTCTGAAGCCCTGGCCAGGCTGAGTAGGGGACTCGCGGAGGGTGTGGGCGAGCGCCTTCCGCGACTCGCAGCGAGCGAGGCTCCCCGACGACGCCGGGGCCGCGGGCGTGGGGATGGTGAGCGCCGTTTGCTGGGGCGCGGGGAGCGGCGTCGGGGCGTCGGGGAGCCCCTCTTGGCCTTGGGAGGCGCGGACGGCGCCCGCAGTGGAGCGCCCACGGCCGAGGAGCAGCAGCAGGCACGGCGGCGGGGCGAAGCCTTCCGCCGGGACCTCCTGGGGTACAGAGACTCCGACGGTCTGCGCGGGGAGGAGGTCGTGTGGGACAGCAGCTTCCTGCCCGGCGGGGACTGCGAGCGCCGTCTCCGGGAACCCTGCGGGGTGCGCCGCCGCCGGGTAGATGGCGAGTGCCGCCGGGGCCGCGGAGGCAGCGACGGCTGTAGCGACGGTGGCAGCGACGACGTCAGCGACTGTGGTAGCGACGGCGGCGGACGGCGCCGCCTGGACAGGGCCCGGGGGCCGTGGGGGCTGCGGCGGCGGCGGCGGGAGGTCGGGCTCGGGAGCGGGGACAGGTGTAGTTCTCCCCAGCCTACGTGGAGGGGGCACTTCTTGCTGGTCCGGTGGTGCTCCGTGGTGCTCCCGGGCGGTGGGGCTGCGCCGCGCTGGGCTCCGCTCCGTGGGGCCGGCCCACTGTGGGCGTCGGGTGGTGGTGGTGGTGGTGGTGTTGGTGGAGTAGGTGGTGGAGTCGGTGATGGTAGTGTACTCGACGACGCTGCCGGCGGGGGGCCGTTGCGCGCCTTGGAGCTTTGGGGCCGCCCACCTTCGGAGGGGGTTGGAAGCGGGGGGCACGAGCCATGTCGCCCTGGTCAGCGCGCAACCTTCAACTTGCCCTGATCTCGCCTCCAGGGCCCCTGAACTCGCTCTTGCTCCCGAGGTTCTGCGTGGAGAAACTGAGGCAGCCGTTCCCCCAGGGAGGGGCCAGTTGCTTTTGTAGTGGTCAGACAGGAGGGGATGGCCGGGCCCTGACCGGAGAGAACTTGCCAGAAATGACCCTAGTCTAGAGATCGTTTAGGGTAGGAGGGTGGGTCTCGCGGGGCTACGGCGGTTTGGTCCGATTTCCTTGGGGGACGCAGTGACCCTGGAGAATTGTATAAACCTCCTCCAGACCTGCAGCTCTGAGGTCTTCTAGTCCAAGCCACTGGTTTGTACAGATTAGGTTGTTGGAGGTCACACGGGTAGTAAACATTGGAAGCAGTACGTGAAGCCGAGGCTTGTGACTCCAGAACCATTGTTCTTCCCTTAGAACCACTCCTGACTCCCATTAAATTTCTATTTGTAACCATCTCATGAATATTAACAAGGACGTCATCATTAAGGAAACTCATGGAAGTTTATAGTGAGACAAAAGGAATTGAAGAAAAAAAAATCACATTAAAATGTATTCATGGATCTGGGGACTTTGGCTCCAAGGCAAGTGCCGACTGAATTTAAAAAAATCAATTATATGGAATCATACAATGTTAAAGCTAAAAACTACCTTAGAAGTCATGTAGTCATGACAGCCTCATTTTACAGAAGAGGAAACTGAGGCAAACAGGATTAAGTGACTTATCCAGGGTCACACAGTCAGTACGTGTCTGAGGCCTGGATCTGAACTGATTTCTTTCTGACTCTAGATATGGGGCTCAATCTACTGTACCACGTAGCTGCCCTAGCAGAATACAGAAAGCTGAAAATGCTTGAAGTAACGGCCCTGCAATAGACTAATAATACTTAATATTTATATATCACTTTAAGGTTTGCAAAGCCTGTGAAGTAGGTGCTGTTATTATCACCCTTGGTTTACAAATGAGGAAACTAAGGCAGATTAAGTGACTTGCCGAGGGTAATGGCTTATAAACTCTGCAGGCAGGATTCACACTAGCAGCATCCTGAGTCTAAGTTCAAAGACAGATGAAAAACATTTCCTACTTTTAAGGGTCTTACATAGTGCTTGGTGGGGAGTAGGGGGCATAGAGTACAAGTAAAGGTAAAGGGAATGAAGAAGAGAGTACTAAGAGAATGGGACCAGGACAGGCTTTATTTAGAGCCAATTGTTAAATGTTTATTCTTAAGCATTTACGCCTTCAGAAATTGGTAAATGCTACAAATTGAGGCTTGATTTGTTGTTTTGTTGGTTTTTGAGAGTCTCCGTGAAGACAATGTTAATAACGAAGATAAAACTTAAGTAGAGGGTCAGTTGCTAAAATATTCTACAGCACCTCCCCAGCAGCCTATAAAAAGGCAAGGAATGGGAAATGAAATGCTTGAGTTTTGGAAACAGGCCAGTTTATTTATTTTTTCTTTATTTCTGTTCATGATAACCCTTAAAATGGACAAAAACAAAGTCACTCCAATTCCTCTGCCTACAGTGATAGAAGAACAAAGAGGAAAAAAAGATTTTCATCTTAACACAGATCTAAGCACATGAATCCTTTGATCAACTCCAATGGTTTACTTTTTGCCTCCTGTATAGACTAATCTGTTTAGCTTTGAAAGCCCTACCCATTCTGGGTCACCCATCCTTCCAGTCTCATTAGACATTACTCAACTCCTACACTGGTCATCCTACATGCCTAGAATCCGCTTCTTGCCTCTACTTCATAGACAAAGAGTATCTCTCTTCCTTTGAGATACAGCTCAAGCTCCATCTTTATATTTGTATGAACTGACGCACAATGAACAATACCGGATGTGCACGATGAGTACCGAAACGTAAATGAAGACCACTAAAAGTGACTTAAATTCTGAGTAATCGAAATTCAAGTGAAGGTCTTGGGGAGCAGATAATGAAACATACCTCTTCCCTCAAGGCAAAGAGGTCGGGAAACACTGGGACCGAATAATGTATTCATTATCAGACACATCATTGTATCATATGCTTTTACTTTATTATTTTTTGATATGGTAGCATTCAGTCAATAAAGGAGAAGTGGTAAATGACTTCTGAAGACAAAAGACATAAAACTTTTTAAAATGATATTGTAGACTGGAAATGACTGGTTATAGACATTGGTAACTGAAGAATCAGCTTGTCTCTGTGCACCTAGCTCAGTGACCAGATCAAAGGAAATATTCAATTAGAAGAATGCATAGAGATCATAGGATCATGGATTTTGATCTTGAAGGGACTTCAGAGGCCATCTAGTTCAACTCTTCATTTTATTGATAAGGTAATTGAAGTCCAGATGCTAAGACAGTTTATATAATGATAGAATCTTCAGTTTTACCTACATAAGCTATAAATTACTAAAAAAAAAAATCAGAAAGAAACAAAAGTTAAAATGTTATTTTTAAAGTAGTACCCATTGATATGCCATAATTTTGCAGGGTGGGTCCCCCAGAATACCCTTGGTTCAAGGTCCTAAGAGAGGTGGTATTCCCTTCCAGGGGTAGGGAACCTATGGCCTCAAGGCTGCAGATGGCCCTCTAGGTCTTCAAGTGTGGCCTTTTGACCAAATTCATAAGGTAAAAACCAATGAGTTGACCTTGGCCAGAGGAAATAATTAATCTAAATGGGAAACATTCAGTGAAATAGCTTAGTAAGCAACAAAACATTCCCTGCTTAAACCGGGGGGGGGGGGGCACTTTGCCAGACATCCATGAAAAAAAACTAGACATGTGTGTATAAGAAACACATATGGAGAAGCCCAGATGCAAGGAACATGTGTGGTGAGGGTGTAAACATGGAGTGATTCCCATTTATGGCCAAAGCATATGCACGGAGAGCTAACTCTTGTCTCTGATGTGGTAAGGCTATTGATGTCTTCCTGGTGAAGTCGTTGTGCTTCCCCCACCAGGGCTTCTTTTCTGCTGGGTTTATTGTCTCCCCCCATTGCTACTCAGCTGTATACTACTGCCAGATGCTGCTTATGGGTTGGCTTGGTGCTGCTTGACTGGATGAACAATTTTCCCTGCTGGACATTGTTCTGCCGGACACATCTCTGCGGAGCTTCTCTCTGTTCTGCCTCATTTGAAATCCTTTCAGGCTATAGCTCTCGTAGAAGAGATGGGAACTCTTGTCTTGGATCAGCAAAAAGCTTTCTCTTGGCTTCTCCTATCCTTTTCTCTTCTGAATCTTAGTTAAACCCCAGCACTAATCTCTTTAGAGCAAAAATCAGAACCCTCCTAGCTCAATAATGCCCTCAATCAGGCTTCACATGGGTTTGGTCCCTCTGTTAGAGACTTCACTCTAACTAATGGTCAACATTCTACATACCTCTTTAATCTCTGAAAACTAGACTTTAAAATAAGTCATGGTTAACTGCCCAGACAACTATTTGGTGCAGTGGATAGATTACTGAGACTGAAAACAGACCTGAGTTCAAATTTAGCCTCAGACACTGGGTTGAGGGAATTACTTAACCTTCTTCTGCTCAGTTTCCTCATTTGTAAAATGGTGATAATAAAACTCCTTCACCCCAGGGTTGTTTTGTGAAGATCAAATGAGATAATATTTGTAAAATTCTTTGCAAATCTCAAACTATGATATAAACATTAGCTATTATCATTAATGACCAAATAGCTCTAGGATTTGGGTTCCCCAATTTTTCGGTCTTATGCTTTTTCCATTTTCTCCTGCAAATGAATGGGAAGGATAAAAGTCATGGGAACAAAACTAAATTCAAACTTACCTATCTTTTCTACTATTTAGCTGTATTCCTGGATGTTCCATGTATGTGTACAGCTAACTAAAGCCTAAGGGAGGATTGGAGGCACATCTTAACATCAAAAAATGGCTGATTTACAACAGGATGACAACTCAGAAACCATCTGAATCAGCAAGTAATTAATCCCTGTGTTAACAACAGTCAAAAGTCATACTGATTTAGAGTTCAAGCTCGTTTTCAAAACATTACGAGGTAGGATAACTGAAGATTATAAGCACAATTATCTCATAAATGATAGATGAGGGAAATACACTTAAGAGGCAAGGGAAGTGAGTTTGTAAAAAGCAAGCACAAGGTTAAGTGACTCTCAAAAGGTCACAGCTGATATACGTCAGCAGTAGGATTGAACCTGGGTGTTTCTAAGTTCAAGGCCACCATACCAGTGCTTCTCACAGTAGATCCTGAGAGCCCCAGATGTATTCACGAGGTAAGAGAAGACAAAAGCTTTTCATAATAATACTGAAATACTATTTCTCTATAAAAATGTCCATCATTGTAAAGCTGTATTCATATATTTCAGCCAAAACAACGTATTACAAGATTGAATGCGGAAACAGGCGTGAAAATGCATCTGTCTTCTATTAACCCAGACATTAAAGGGATTTGCAAAAATATGTAAAAACAAGGCCATTCTTCTCACTAATATTTTTGATTTGGAAAATATAGTTGCTTTTAGAGGCTGGGCCAAGTTGTGAGAAAAGAGAAGGACATGCCTGGGGTCTCCCAGATTCTCCTCCAGACAATTTTAAATAATACCTTCAAAATGAATTCTGAAGCAGCAGAAGCCAGAAAAGGATGGGGTGAAACAATTTTATAGCCTAAGACAACTTAGAAGGTCAGCAGGAAAGATCTGTTGCAGTAGGGTGAGAGTGGAGTACACTTCAGTGCAGACTATTCCAGGTATACTGTGCCTCAGCAAACCTGCAGCAGACCTTCGGGTGACTGAATCAGCAGAGGAAGCAACTTCCAGAGCCCTCAGTCCACAGACAGTAAGGGGATAAGACAACTAGTGAGAAGGAAATTACAGGGGTCCTTGTGCTGGAATTCAGTGCAGGACTCTGCTGCCTATATGCGGATCTGGGTCGCAGTCCTGGGTGGCAATCCCACTAGGAAGAGGAGCACTAGTACACCAGGGTTTGTGGCCACAGGGGAGCATAGAAACTTGGGTCACAGTTTCAGGGTGAAAAGGAGTACTTGTGGTTACTCAGACCAGAGCACAGGCCAGGTGAACAGTGACCACACCTATTCTTAGATCATACGATCTTAGAAGAACTGAAAATTTATGGATCCCCAGAACTAGTGCAGAAAGCAATAGCAGGAAAGGTCTGAAACTCGGGAAAGTGCTCCTTCTACTCCAACAGCAAAGCCCCACTTTAACATAGAGTTAAAAAAAAAGACTGGAAAGGAAGCAAACAAAAAAGGAATTAACCATAGAAAGTTACTATCGTGACAGGGAAGATTGAAATACAAACTCAGAAGAAGATAACAAAGTCAAAACTACAACATCCATAGCCTAAAAGAAAAAGGTGAATTGGTTTCAGGCCCAAAATGAATTTTTTGGGAGAGTTCAAAAAGAATTTTTTTTAAAAAAATCAAATAACAGAGGCAGAGGAAAAACTGGAGGAAGAAATGAGAATGATATAGAGAAATCATGAAAGAAAGAGTCAACAGCTTTGTTAAGGACTCACAAAAATAATGAAGAAAAGAAAATGCCACCCCATCTCCTCCCAAAAAAAACCTCAGAAAAGCCAAATGGCAAAAGAGGCACAAAAACTCACTGAAGAGAATGCCTTAAAAAAAAAAAGAAGCAGAATTGAACAAATAGAAAAGGAGGTACAAAAGCTTGCTGAAGAAAATTCTTTAAAAATTAGAAGTCGAAGCTGACTACATGAGACATCAAGAAACAAAACAAAATCAAAAGAATGAAAAAATAGGAGACAATATGAAATATCTCATTGGAAAAACAACTGACCTGGAAAATAGAGAGAGGAGAGGTTAAGATTATTGCACTACCTTGAAGCCATGATTTAATAAAGAGCCTTAGACACCATCTTTCAAAAAATTATCAAGGAAAGCTACCCTGATATTTTAGAAACTGGAGGCAAAATAGAAATGCCAAGAATCCCTTGTTCACCTCCTGAAAGAGATCATAATGTCCAGGAATATTATAGCCAAATTCTAACTTCTTCCAGGTGAAGAAAACATTGCAAGTAGCTAGAAAAAAATGATTCAAATATCATGGTGCCACAGTTAATATAACACAAGATTTAGCAGCTTCTACATTAACAGATCAGAGGACTCTGAAGGTGGTATTCCAGGGGGTAAAGGAGCTAGGATTCCAATGAAGAATCATCTAACCAGCAAAACTGAGTATAATCCTTCAGAGGAAAAATGGAGATATTCAATGAGACAGAGAACTTTCAAGCATTCCTGATGAAAAGAGCAGGGATGAATGTGACTTAAATAGAAAATTCAAGAGAAGCATAAAAAAGCAAACAGAAAAGAGAAATCATAAAGGATTCAATAAGGTTAAACTATTTGCCTTCCTACATGGGAAGATATTTGTAACTCCTAAGAATTTTCTCATTATTAGGGCAGTTAGAAGGAGTATAAAAAGGCATAGGTTTGAGTTGAACATTATGGAATGATACCTAAAAAAATAAAATGAAGGGGTGAGAAAGAGGAATGTACCAGGAGAAGGGGAAAGGGAGATGGAAAATGGGGTAAATTATACCACACAAAAAAGGTGTGAAAGAGCTTTTAGATTGGAAAGCAAGATTGGGAGTGGGAGTGGTGCTTGAATCTTACTCATCACAATTGGCTCAAAGAGGGAACAACATATACACTCAGTTGGGTATAGAAATCTATCTTACTCTATGGAGAAGCAGGAAGGGAAGATGATAAGAGAAGGTGGGAAGGAGTGATAGAAGAAGGGAGAGTGGATTGGGGAAGGTGGTAGTCAGAAGCAAAACACTTTTGAAGATGGAAAGGGTGAAAGGAGAGAGAGAGAGAGAATAGGATTAATGGGAGAAAATAG
>CM053583.1:186807393-186847523 GCA_028627135.1 Pseudochirops cupreus
TTGAATTATGCTCAAAAGGCTATAAAATCATGCATACCCTTTGATCCAGCAATACCCGTACTAGGTCTGTATCCCAGAGATAAAAAACAAAAAAACAAAAGGAAAAGACTTATATGTACAAAAATTTTTCATAGCAACTCTTTCAGTGGTGGCAAAGAAATGGAAACTGAAGTGATGCCTGTCAGTTGGGGAATGGCCGAACATGTTTTGATATATGATTATGATGGAATACTATTTTGCTATAAAAATAACCATAATGCTCTTAGAAAAAAAACTAGACAAACTTACATGAACTGATGCAAGGTGAAATGGGCAAAACCAGGAGAACACTGTACATAGTAACAGCAATATTGCACAATGGTCAATTATGAATGATGTAGCTATTTTTAGCAATAAAATGGTTCAAGACAATTCTGAAGGACTTATGATAAAAAATGCTATCCACCTCCAGAGAAAGAACTGATAAGAATCTGAAAATAAATTGAAGCATACTTTTAAAAAAACGTTATTTTGGGGGGGATTTTTATTTTGGTCTGTGTTTTTTTTTTTATTTCACAATATGACTCATATGGAAATATGTAGTTTGCATGACTGCACATGCATAATCTATATCAAATTGCTTGCCTTCTCAAAGACTGAAGAGGGCAGGAACTGAGGAATTTGGAACTCAAAATTTTAAAGAATGAATGTTAAAAAAATGTTTTTACATGTAATTGGGGGAAATAATTTTTAAAACAGTTGTTTTCATAAAAAACCTGTTATTTATGTTAACTTATCAATCTGTGTTTATTATTGTTATTTTTAATTAATAAATTTAAAATTTTTTATTAGTTTCCATTTCTAAAATGGTAAACATTGATGGATAGAACACACAGAAACCAAAGTTTTTGAGATACTCAACACTTTTTAAGAATATAAAGATGTTCTGAGATTAAAAAAAAAATTAAGAACCTCTGAACTGGACCATGCTTTTGTTTTCATATGCTGTGTAAGGCAATGATAACCATTAATTGGATCTAGCTTATACTGTCACACTTGAATAATTTTCAAGTTTACTTATCAAGCTTATTGGTGAAAAGGACTATCAGCCTAATGAGATTTTAGAACTGACAATTCACATTTAGTCTAGATGAAAAGTATTCATTTAATTGTTCTGGATCATATGTATTAATTTCCTCTCCTCAACTAGATTATAAACTCATTGAAGTATGGAACCATATCTAATACTTAGACTCACTAAAGTTGTCATGAAGCTAGAAGAATGTCCACCAAAAAAAAAATCTACTCATATCTCAGATATTTACTGAATCTCTGCAAAAATAAGGCAGGGCATTAGTGCAATGTGGGGTGCAAAAATGATAAAAAATATATGGTTACATTTTCTACCATTTAATGCAGGCAATAAATCACATTTGTTTTAGAAAAAAGGAGGCATTACAGCAATTGCTTATTTAAGTGTCAGATTAGAAGTAAAGGCTACTTAATATACTCATTGGACCCCGAGCAGGTGACTGCCATCTTGTGGTAAAGTGATTTAGGGAGCTTAGAGTAGCCTTCCTAATAGGTCCCAAAGTCTGTGGACTCAGACTGGGACTCTTTCCCAGATATTTGCCGTGGTAGTAAAATATTTGTAGGTCGGTTTCCAATTACAGGAGTAGCCATTCCTTTCATATTTTGTTTTCCAATCTTACATGTTCTGACGAGGAGAACATTACCATATGATTTTAAATGCCACTTTAGTATATTACTCTTTCTTAAAAAAAAAAAAATCCCACAAATACTATGTGAAGTAAAAACCAAGGTGAGTAATGGAAACCAAAGCATTAGTTTAGGAAAAGCACCTTACTCATTTAAAAAAAAATCATAATTTCCCTAAATGAAAAGAAAATCGTTTTGATTACAGCAATGTCCAAAAGGGAAAAAGGCTGCTCCAAGAAACAAATGAAGTTTCCATTACTGACAGTCTTCAGGTGAAGGGAGAACACTTATTGACTTGTGCTGGAGAAGATACTCCTGAGGTTTTTAAAGTGGATCAGTCCCTTATAAATGTGATTTTGTTACCACTGTTTTAAAGTACTCCTGTTCATTGAGAACATTAGGTTGATTTTTCACCCTTCCAATTAGTAAATGTCTCAGCCCTATCTTCTCTTTTGAGTGAGACCATTCTCAATATTCACTTTAAGTTCCCATCATGGTTTTTCCAAACTTAAACTTTTGTTTGATAGATGGTGAATATTACTCAGCTTTAAAAGTACATAAATCATATTGATTAAAGAGCTTTAAAAATTACATTAGATATCATGTTATTAAATTTAACTGAATAAATATGGGAAAAAGCTAATTTAAGGGGAGAAATCTCAACACAATATCATCTTTTTCATGAATTTGAAGTGGTTCATTTTTTAAGCTGAAGAGAGCCTTGCTACTTTACTAACAGATTTATGTAACTTGTGCTTAAAAATCTGATAGAATGGTTATGAATTGGGCTGATAAACACTCCATAAAGTAGAGGAACCCCCAAAGTTAATCCTGTTTGAAACCATCAAATTGGTTTTGATCTCCACATTGGTCTTTGATCTCTACCTATGGAAAACCACCATGATTCACTATCAGATCTCACCACCAGAAACCAGGAAAGAGGAATATGTACTAAAGAATTTATGTTGCTTAACTAAGGGTGGTTTAGGTGAAAGAGGGATGACACGTCCCATGGAGGGAAGGAGAAGGCAAGATGTATCTAATCACAAGTCTTTTGTTTCTGTTTTTTTTTTTTTTGTCCCTAGTGCAATTCCAAGACCACAACAGATCAGCTGCTATATAAGATCTTTACTAAAGTGGCAGGTACACTCTGGGTGAGGCTGCTGTAGCTTACCCTTTGAGCTCTAGGGATACTCTGGAGGGTTGAGGGTTGCCTCTCCTCTAGAACAATTGACTTGAGCCCCCACCAGTTGTTTCTCTACACCCCTCCCCCCACAATAACAGGTACATTATATAACTAGCACTCCAGTTTCATTTAACCAGTCACCTTGATTCTGTCCTGCCACTGGACTGTGATGATGCTGGAGGAGAGAGTAAGGTGGACAACTTTATGCAACTCTGCATCATTTAAATCCAATTTATGCATGAATCAAAAGACATTACCACTCTAGCATAGTGATGCCATTTTGGTCCTCTGATAATGAAAGACAACAACCAGTTATTTAACTAATGAAAACCAACTAGCTTGTCCAAAAGGGTATTTACTTCAAAGATATAGCAGTAACAAAAGAGCAAACATTTCCCCCTAATACTTTGGGAGCATGTTATGCATTCCTTTACCTCAGTCTCTGAGAAGTGTGCTTACTCGTAGCATTGCTTCCACATAGAATTAGTTCCACCTGTTCTTATCTTTTGCCCATTTGTCAACCTGGGAATAGCTAATGTTATTATAAATTTGAATCCATTTTTATATACTTTAGGTATAAGAACTCCATAAGGGAAAATATCAAAGATTTTCCCCCATTTATCTATTTCTCTTCTAATTTTAACTTAATTGATTTTGTTTATATATAAATTTCTTAACTTTTTTGTCCTATTTATTTTTAGTTAAAAAAAAGCTTTTTAAAACCACAACTATCCATTTCATCTTCTATGATCTCTCTCTCTCCATTATCTGGTCATGAACTCTTCCCCTATCCATAGATTCAAAAGGTATTTTCTTCCTTGTTCCTCTAATTTGCTTATGATGTCACTCTTCATGGTGAATCATATTTTCATTTGGAATTAAGCTTGTTTTATAGTTTAAAGTACTGGAGTGTACTAAAAAACATTAGCCTACTTCCTAGTTTTCCCAACAGTTTTTGTAGAACAGTGCATCATGACGTCAGAAAGTATGGTCTTTAGTTTTATGGAACACTATTCTACTGTATTTATTTGCTTCTGTGTACCTAATGTGTTCCAGTGATCTCTCTCTATTTTGTAAGCATTACAAAACTGTTTTGGTATTTCCTGCTTTGGAGTATAGCTTGAGATCTGATGCAACTAGTTTCTCTTCTTTCCCACTCCCCACCACCATCCTTTTTCTTTCATTCCTCTAGATGAATTTCATTATTTTTTTGGTGTCTCACAATGCTGAGGAGGAGTGGTCTGAATGAACAGTGACAGCACTAAACACTGATGACAGCTAACAAAACTTTATTGCTGCTCATAACAGGGGGGAGGAGAATAGATGGCATAGGGAACAGAATTAGAGCCCAGCCTCCATTGCTTGGCTTTAGTCTTTGGGCAGCAAACAGTGAGGCAGATTTGAATGCTTATTCTCACTCCTGTTGAAGACCCAAAGGCCTTCAAGCAAGGGTGCGCTGGAACCAGTACACCTGGGTTGGTGAGAGATGACTCTTAAATTTCAATGTAAAGATTTGTACCTCAGAAATCAGCAAATACTACAAGTCATGATTTAATTTGCTTTGTTGATTATCTAGAGTCGGGGAGGGAAACTGCAGCCTGAAGGTCATTGGTGAAGTTTGGATTCAGTCAAAGGGTCACACTTGAGGACCTAGAGGGCCACATTTGGCCTGGAGGCTGCAGGTTCCCCAGCCTTGATCTAAAGTCAGCAAACAATGGCCCAAGGACCTAGCCCAGACAGCTGCCTGTTTTATTCTATTTAAAACTGTAAAGACAATCCTTAGCTTGTAGTCATATAGAAACATGCTGTGGGCTGACTTTGACACTCACAGCACAGTTCTCTGACCCATGGTTTAGACTTAAGAAAATGGTGGAGAAAATATTAAAGCCAATTGAACATAAAAGTATGTCATCCATTTTCAGACAGCTGGTTACTAAACATTTACCATCACACTACAGTCATCAGGGCTTAAACTTTATTATATAGTTTTAGATATAAACCAAAATGGTACTAAAAAGAGCTGCTGCATCATCCATGGAACAAGAGAGTTGGATAATCAAGACAAGTGAAAGAAGAGTATTTTCTGAATTACATAATAAGAAGAACGACTCAAGAAACTTAACCCTGTGGCATATAAGCAAAAAGTCTAGAAGTGGAGGGATCACAGTATACATAGTCTATTTCTGAATTTATAACCTAGTCTCAATATACATGTATACTGGGGGACTGAGATCATACAAGTCAAACTGGTTTTCAACCCTTGGGCAGTTCAATCTGAATGGCACTTAATAAAGAAATTAATTTAGGCAGTATTGTCATTTTTATTATGTTGGCATGTCCCACCCATGAACAGTTAATGTTTGCCCAATTACTTAGGTCTGTTTTCATATCTGTAAGAAGTTTATACAGTTCCTTATTGTGTCTTGGTAATTAGACTCTAAAATATTATGTATATGTCATATAGTTATATTGTGCTTTTTGGAGTCTAATGGAGTCTATTTCTTTTTTACTGAATATTTTTTAGGGGGAGCATCACTGTGTAGAAATACCATACATGATGCTTTATAATGGATTTATTTTATATCCTGAAACTTTGCTGACACTGTTTTCTTTTTGATCCTTTCTAATGTTAAAGAGTTCAATTCCTTAGTAAGATTTGTCACCTTCTGTCCAAAAGTATTAATTTTCCTTGCCATGCTTTGCTCTCTAGCTATTTTGCATCATTTGTTTCATTTATTCCAGGGATTTCTTTTTCTGCCTGCATTTTGTCTTTTTTTTTTCCTTTACACAATGGCTTCTCTTGTTCCACAAATGTGCCAAAAGGAACAATGATTAAAAACTATGATATAAAGTGAAGTATCTATAATTTCCTCTATCCAGTCCAGTACTACAAAAAGAGACTGCTAGAAGTCTGCAGAGTCCCTGAGTAGAAACAAACTTGGATTCGTGCTCTGAGTATCACTTCATCATGCGCGTCTTTTTTGTTTGCTTGTTTCCTCATTCTTCCAGATTTACTTTGTGTTAAGTATAGGTTCTGCACACTTCTATAGGCAATGCTGAGAACTTGTGTGGTCCTATTTGTTTTCTCTGGGCTCTTACCTCTATATTCTCTGGTTATTGAATACTTGTGTTTCTCAAGGATCATAAGGGTGGCTCAAGCCAGGGAACTGAAAACTTTCTTCCCTAAATAGACTGATCAATTGTATAATCTTAGTTTCTCAGGCTCTAGACTTCAATTTGAGTCTGAACAACACAACTGAAGACTTGCTCTTCAGTGGAGTTCTAGTAGACAACTATCTGAAGGACTTTGCAAAGTCCCAGTGATAGAGGTCTTGGTCAGTCCTTGGTCTGCAATACCAGCCTTGGTTATTTACCCCTGGGCAAAGGGTGATATCTCATTCCAGCAATCAGAATGATAAGGTTGCCTGCAGCCTCATAGCTAGCCCTATCAGTTCTTAGTCTTAGATTAGAGATATAGAGGTGGTGAGTAAACCGTGTTCCATAGTTTTTGTCTTGGTCACTTGACTTTGGGCTCAATTCATGATCTTGGGTTAGAAAGATAACCCACCATGGTTTTCCTTAGATTTCCTCATCACTTCTTAGTCTGCTGCTCTCCTTAGACCAGTGGGTTATGTTCAATTTAAATACATCCTGCATATCAGATGTTTACATTACAATTTATAACAGTAGCAAAATTACAGTTATGAAGTAGTAACGAAAATAATTTTATGGTTGGGGGTCACCACAACATGGGGAACTGTATTTAAGGGTCGCAGCATTAGGAAAGTTGAGAACCACTGCCTTAGACCATTGTGGAAGTAGTTGTGGAGATCAGCTGGGCTGTACTGCTTCCTTTGATCTCACTGCCTTTGCTGATCTCCACATTCTTAGATGTTTTTAAAGACTGGGTCTTCCTATCTCACCTGAAATTCAAGGACTACACACGTGCCAAGTCCCACTCTGATCAGCACAGAAGTTTTGTTGTGCTCTGTTTCTGACCAGGCAAGGTTCATCCTTCTTTAGGCAATCCAGTAGCCCATCATTCCCAGGGGATAATTATGTTAATGTCAGACTTAGTATAGACACAAACCTGGCTTAGTCCATTGCAGCTCAAAACTCTAGTGCTCAAGAGATCCTCTAGCTTCTGCCTCTCTAATAGTAGGGATTATAGAAAAGTGCCCTTATGCCCAGTCAGCCTTGTATTTTAAGATATGGTCCAGAAATCTAAATTCTGTTCTCAGATGTAATTTTAGCTAGCTGATCAATTCCTAAATTTTTTAAAAATCTATAACTGTTACCTTTAATGGGCAGAAATAACTAAAACATTACCTGTATCGCACTGATTTCTTGCCCAAGAGTATAATTTATGCCCATATGAAACAGCAGAAATACAGAGTAATCATCCATTTTGATTTATTATGGGAGGTTCTCCGTTATGTCTTGGATACATGCCCTGGGAAACTAAACAACTTCTATCATTGTTGTCAAGTCAATGGATGGCTGTGTTGGTGCTGTGGTCAGGGTAGTGACCAACTACCATTTCTCTTCTCCTCTGACACATATTTCATAATTTTTCATGTGATGGTTTCTATGAGTATACTTTATAATTCCTTGGGGGACAAACTTTTGCTCCCTTCTGAGAGCATCTAGCTTCTTTCTCTCGAGGAATAGTCTGTATATGTACATATGTATATGAATATATGTATATGCACATATATGTGTATACACACATGCATATATGTGCATATACACACATACATACATTTATATATATGCATTTATATATGTCTGTATGTACTTATATTTACCTCTAAGTACATTCAGGTTCTTTCTCTTTCTCTTAAGAAAAAATTTCATTCTTTTAAACCTCCAAGTACAAAGTTTTCCTTTTATTTCCCTTCCTCTTCTGTGTGACATTTTTCTTCTCTTCAACTTCTTGGCAAGGGCCAAGTTTCTCTTCTGCCATATCAGATCTTATTTTTCCCAGTTGAATCCTTGCTTCCATTTTTTCCCCAAAAGGACTGTTAATTGATCCTGATAACTGGATTGTGGCAAGGCATCCCTTCAGCCACTAATCCTTCTCTTGTAGGAGGGAGAACAGCCTCTAACTTAGAACATAGATAGAATTACTTGACTATGACAGAAATACAAATGTGTCACACTCAATGAAAGGCATTGCAAAATTAACTTTTCTTTCTATACTGGTTGAGATTCTCAGCATTTTTTTAAAAAGTCACTATGGTATTCATATTTCACCTTTTAATTACCTTTCAACCTTTTTTTTTTTACTTCAAAAACTTGGCAACCATAGGCAATTTGACTACCCTTCTATTGGATTTTAGAAATACTCTACTTTGTTCCTTTTTCACCCTATCCTCTGACTTATTTCATCACTTTTATTTACAAACTAAACCAATTTATCTTACTTTTCCCTATTTAACTTTCTTTTCCAACTGTCTCCTATTTTTCCTTCTTCTTGAGTTCTCTCCTATAAATTAATCTTTAATCCTGTTCTTTTTCCTTCAACCCTCTCTCAAAGAAGTACAAAGCCAGAAGCAAAGCAGTAATCTGGAAATTATGATCTCCAATTTTTTTACAACTTTCTCCCCAAATTCAACTTCATGAACTCTCCAAAAGTCTAAACTCTTCCAAAGCAATTACAATATTTTCTTCTTTTTTCAGCTCACGTCCTTATCCTCTCCTGTTGATTTTTTGACAATCTTTGCATACTTAAGATTAAATAATATAAAATAATTAAATGAATTCTTTATAGTGAGTGCTAGACCTGATTCTGAACAAAATAACCTATTTAATAAGAACTTTGGTGAAAGACTAGCATTTAAATCCCATCATATCTGTGCTATTTAACAATCTGAAAGCTATATGCCATACAAAATGAGCTTCATTTCGTCCAATTGTAGTTTCATATTGCATTATAATGTGCAGGAGATTTATTATCACATTTTACATGCCTACCTCATATTTTAAAATGTTGCAATATTCACAAATATTTACAATTCAAGGTTATTTAATGATTAATTATACCATTTGTGAACTCTTGATGGTCTTCACTTTTTCTGGTCTTTGCCTATCTTTTGACCTTATCATGTCTGTTATAAACAGGATAAAAGAAGGAAAAGAAGTCAAAATCAAAGGATTTCACTTTGCTGGTATTACATGGGAGGAGAGTGGTATGAGTAGTATCAGAAAGATGTATGATTGGAAGTGGAAGTGAAGTAATGATACATTGAGAACTGAGAAATAGGCTACTTACTCCACTGCTATCCACATAATCTAAACAAAGCTAGAAGGTCTCCCAACATGTTGGGTGGATCCTTGTAGAAGCAATAAGGAAGAGTAGTGGATAGAGTTCTGGGTCTGGCATCAGGAAGATGTGAGTTTAAATCTGGCCTCAGACATTTACCAGACGTGTGAACCTGGGAAAGTAGCCTCTGCCTGTCTCAGTTTCCCTAAATGTGAAATGGGGATAATAAAAGGCTTGTTATGGAGATCAAATGAGGTGATATTTGTAAAGCACTTAGCATAGTGTCTTGCACATAGGAGGCACTCATAAATGCTTTTCTCCTTCCCTTTCCCTGTGAGAAGAAGATGTGTGGAATTAATCAATAAACACGAGGTGCCAACGGTGTGCCAAGCACTTTGCTAAGTTGTAATTAGATGGCATGGATGAGTTGTATTGTCGGTACTGTCAGAAGGTAATAGAAATGATGATAATGTTAGCTAACTTTTATAATAATGCTTTAAGGTTTGACAGTATTTTATATAAGTTACCTTATTTGATGCTCACATTAAATATTATAGATCTACAGAAATATTGATTCCGATTAAAGTTCTGGGGACCAGGTTTGGTAAGTGATGAGGCTGACCTCCTGATGAAAATGAGTGCTGGTGGGTATCTGTTGCTACCATTTATGCAGACTAGCTTTACCAAAGATCCCTAAAAACTGACCCTGATAATTCAAGGCAATAGTATGCAAGTTCCATTTAACAACAGGACATGTGGTCAGAATGTATGTATCTCACTTAGATTCTCATCCTTAATTCATTGATGCCAGATTTACCTAATACACAAAGCATCCATTTAGACCACAAATAGGCAACTGGTAAAAGGTCATGTTTAAGGGAGCCCCCCTCTCCCTTGCAAAAATTTTCCTTTATAAGTTAAAAAAAAACATTCTTGCCTCTTCTTACAAGCACTCTCCTCCAAAAGCTTATTGCTACTGTTTTTCATATTATTCACTCATCGAATTAATGAATGGCAGTTACAAATAGTGTTTCTATTGCAATGTACAGATGTTGATAGTTTCCACAATTTTCTTGGATTAAATAGAGGGTTTTCATATTGAAAATATTCATTTCAGATGGAAGAGGAGAACTCAAGTTTCCAATTTTTCAAATATACAGTGTTCCATTTTTAAAGTTTACTTCAAGAGATTGTCTTCCTTGGCAATGATAGGAAGCAGATGTTACATAATGGAGCCAAGAGGGATATTGAATGATCATGGTGAGTTAGGAAGAGAAACAAGAATGTACAGCAGGTCAAAGAGAGGGGTGGAATTCTTCTTGGAATTTACAAAAAGCTTACATTGAGGGGTGAGAAAGAAATAAGAGGGGAAATGGCGAAAGGTGGTGGGGTTGAAATGTTTCAGGTAATCCTAATAAGAAAAGAAATTTGTGAAATTGCCTAGATTTCTTAATTTTAACTAGTCTTATTTCAAATTAAACCTGATTTTGTGTAATTTGCATGGTATTATTGCATATGTGATGCTGAGAGAAAACCAACACAAATTACAGGTGAGTTTCTAGGTGGATATTTGAAGAACATCAGGATATTCCATTTAGTGTCAATGTTATATAAAATTTTTTTTTATATGTCCAAGAATGTCTCTTAAAACTAAAAAAATATTATTTTGATATATACTATGGATAAGCCAACTAATTTTTCATCCCTTTTGAAGCAGACTGCTAAATGTTTTTAGGTTGGTAAAGATTTCTGTTAGAATCTGATTAACGTACAGAGCTGGGCGTTTGTGCTCATTCTGCTGTGTTGTTTGATGATATTAATGATATGGCAATATGTTCATTCTCTATGCTCTGATGTATTATTGGATTGTGGTATTGACAGTATGTTGAAGGGTAGATTGGCAAAACACAGGTTCCTGAAGGCATAACCACACTGGAAAAGCCTTGCATTTACCAATATTTTATATTCACATATGCATTTACATAAGTCCCTTTATTGGCCTGTATATTTGCCATCCAAGGATAAGCCTAGCTAAGTTCAGCAAAGTAGATCTCCAAAATGTTGGCGATCACCAGGAGATGAGTTCTTTTACAGGTGACACTGACATTTTTATACAATGTCTATAATTTTTATTTTGTCGATAGTTATCTTAATAGTTGGCAGTCTCAAGCAGGAATTTATGAAACTAGCACTGAATGCAAACACTTGTTTTCTCGTTATTGTTACTTCATTGTCATTCTCCTAATAAATGGAATCAGTCATGGGGCAGTTGATTTTTATGGTACCACTGGCATTAGACTATTTCAAGCTTTATTATTGATTGGAAATCTACGGGATTTCCTGTCATTGGGATTTTAGAGCTAAGGGTATGTTTTGCTAGCTCTCCAGTAATATACACTGCCTTGTCTTTATCTTTGCATTTCATATACTGAACTTAGTGAGCTATCTGAACCAAGTCACCATCAATGTTAATGATTTATGCCTTCTAAGAATAAGAGTTTTGCATGACTGGTCCACAAATTTCCTTCAAAAACAGGAAGTTAAAAATTATTCAAATGAATGAATAAAACAAAACAACAAGCCTTTACTACGTGTCAAGAAGCAGGACTTAAAAAAAAGTCCCCCAAAGCAAAGGCAGCCCCTGCCCTCAAGAAGCTTACATTCTATTGGAAAAACAGCACAAATAGAGGAGCAGAGGCCAGGATAGGATGTGACTTTTAAGAAGTGGAACCCTGAAAGGAGGAGATTGACACAGCCTTTGGACTGGCACTGGCATTATTATTATGATGATTATTATTATTTTTGCTTTTGGGAGGGCAATTGAGGTTAAGTGATTTGCCCAAGGTCACATAGCTAGTAAGTGAAGTGTCTGAGGCCATTGAACTTAGGTCCTGCTGACTCCAGGGCTGGTGCTCTATTCACTGTGCCACCTAGCCATCCCATAGCAGTGGCATTATTGATTTGCTGATGGTCAAAACTGGAAAAGAAGAGGGAGAGATCAGATGGTGAAGTGTACCAAGGCTAGAACCTGGGTAGAAGCAGCGAGCTATTTAAGGCACTCCATCAGGACCTCCAGGGTCCAGGGCTGATCTTAGGATGTTAAGAGTTAAGCGTTCAGGAAGCAAGAGGTTAATGCAGGGCATTGTGTCCTGGAGTGGCAAGGCAGCCGGTAAGAAGGTGACTAGGCTGAAGGATATGAGGTAAAGTTAAAAAGTTGGTGATAAAATTCATTTCCACAAGCATTTATCACGTGGTTGTTCTACGATAGTTTCAAAAGTAGCAAGTATATAAAAAAAGTTGTATTCAGAAAGTATGCTATTTTGTTGAAAGAATTTAAAATAAGAATATATATGTATGTATAATATTGTGAACTTTAAAATACTATATAAACATTGAATATAAGTAAGGCAGTCTGTTTATTGGTATTACAGGCTTCCGTGCAATTTGTATACTTTGTGAATCTTTTCTGCCAAAAGGTTCAAAGTACTTCATAAACTGAGGTATATCTCTGTATTCCTTTGTGATTAACCCATCTATACCCTGTTGTTCTTTTGCAATATGCCTTCATGAATTTAAATAGAAAGCTCTAACTTACATAAAAGTTGGATGCAGAAAGGCATGGAATCTAGCTTCTGTGCTCACAGAACCGTTATTTACTACTGAATACTCCCGAAAAGAGGAAAATCTTTTAAAAAGGTTGCAGGAAAAATTCCAATATACAAAATGATTTGACTTTCCTTGGAGGATTGATGGAACTTTTATTATTAAACTCTTTTATCTAACACCCCTCACCAAAGAAAAAATTATTTGGAAAACTTCTCATTTCTATTACAAGAATAAATGCACATAAATGCACACCCCTTCCACAACATGGACTTGGTGTGAATGTAAAATCATTATTTCTGACACGATGATGCCAGATCCTCTATTTTAAATGTTGCTACTAGCCCAGAACCTGGCAGGCTAAGGGTTTTTGTCTTGTGGTGGTCATTGTTGTTGAATCAGCTACAGCAAAATTGTTTTTAGAGGAATGCAAAGCCTTTCCCCCCCTCTTTATCATATGGATGTGCTAGTCATATCATTTTTGATCATACACTAAGGTGTTTTACTGACCATCCCAAAGTACATGCAAACAAACACATTCCCTATCCCTTCAGAACACACTGGAAATCTTTGTAAATCCACAGCCAAATGGTAAACCACAGGACCACGTGACTTAATTCCCCTAAGACAGTGAATGTTATTCCTGTCAGACTTCTCTTCCCTCATTCATCAGTTAGAGGCTTTCATCTCCTTTTAAAGTCATGACCTTTGGAGTTGGGGTGAAATTACACCTGTCAGGAATAAATGTTCCTAGTACTCCATCATTCTGTCAGTTCACAAAAGAAATTAAAAGGAGCCATGTCTTTCTTCACATACAGTAAAGAACACTCTTTTTTTCTCTTTGTGTTACACTTAAGGACCTTCTAATTAAACACTATGTGAAGGAGACAAAATGAAAAAGAACCCTTGTCAGGATTGAGAAAGGGGGTGAGAATGGTAGACCTGTGCCTGTCTATTCATCTCCTGGGGATTACATCTTTACATACCTGCCTGTCTTTGAATATAGCACATTCAAGAGCTCTGTTAAAACTATTCTTGAGAAACTACACCTTGATTTGTCATTTTATTTATGAACAATGGCAGCCTAAATGTGCCCCTTAGCACACTTACTCTGTTGTTGTTGGCTTTTTTTAAAGGTTACACTCTGATAAGTTTATGGCTTCTAGCAACACTGCAGAACAGGTGCACCTGAGTGGTTCCCACTTCATTTAGAAAGAGAACAAAGTTAATGTTTTAGCAGATTCGTGCCACACCTGGCTTGGGATCTCAGGAGGAAGTCAGGGTTCCAATGAGAATTGCATTGCATTGTTAGCTAAAAATTTTAATTCTGTTGAACTAACCTTCCTGAGAGCTTTTGAGGGAAGAAATGTAGTCTCTCCCACTTAACTTGTCCACTAAACTTAGGAATAAAGGCAAATTTAAAAACTGAAAAATATGCTGGATCATCATTATTGAATGGTACCTTGACTCAGTAAAACTCCAGCTGCTTTAAGAAGTCACAACGATATTTTTGTGACTATAGAACAAATACATTTTAGTACACCTGAGGACATCCTACTGTATCTGAGTCTCTGAGAGACAGAGCTGGGTATATATATTCAGCAGTTAATTGTCAAGTCAATACTAGACGAATGAATACTTTGCAAACCTCACCTATAATTGATCATAGGTCAAAGTCTAAAATCTTTTCATACCTTTCAAAGAGCAATGGCTCATAAAGCCATTTTCAGACAGGTGATGAAGCCAAGAAGGCAAGAAGAAAACAGTCTCAGAATGTTAGAATTAGAAGTGACCCCAGACCATCTATTCCAACCCATTTCCTTGAAAGACCACCAATGAGGGGGAAGGCAATGCAATTCATTCCATTTTTAGACACCTTTATTAATAAATATTTTCTGACACTGAGTCTAAATTTGGTGCTTTATAATTTCCAACTATACCTTCTGGTTGTATATCTGTGGCCAAATAAAAGGTCTAATATTTTTTCCCTGATAACCTTTCAAATTCTTAATAATAACTATCACGAATCCCAAACCTTAGCACTCCACAGTAAATAATAATAAGGAAGATGATGAGGATGATAATGGTGATGATGCTAAATCTCTGAATGATTTATGAACAATGGCAGAACAGTCAATGATATCACAGTAAAGGAATACTAACCAGGGTGATACAGAATAGGAATTCTGTGTAGCGCCTATAAAAGCTTAGCAGAAACAGTGAGATGCTAGCCATTTGGGCTCTGGTAGCACCACTGATGGGGGAAGTTCCTCCTGAGATCTTAAGCCAGGTGTGGCATGGATCTGCTAAAACATCAACTTTGTTCTCAGTGTAAATGAAGTGGGAACTACTCAGGTGCTCCTGAGGGAGACACCTGAAGTTCATTATGGTTTTGCCTACCCTCCAAAACAATCATCTCTTCTAAATAGAAGGTGTACCTTTCAAGTTAAAGAGGGAATCAGCCCAAAATATCTTAATCACTTCATGTTTGTGGATCAAGCTTTGTGACTCCAATACCCAGAGCAATGCTTGCTACACAGAAGACATTTAATAAATGCTTGTTAATTCACTGAAAGATAATCTTCACTATTCTCCACTGTACCTGCCTATACATTAAAATCTTCACCATATTTCTCATATTCTTCCATTCGCTTTGTTTTAGTTCACCACTGTATTATAGCTTCTTATCACTCTCTGGCCTCCTAATTTTTCCTACCTTATCCCTATTCTCTATCTACTTTTACCTTCCCATCCACCCTCCACATTGGTCAAAGAAAAGCAAGCTCTTGTAAAAATATGCATAGTCAGACAAAAATACCAGGTGCCTCACTGGACATATCCAAAAATTTATGTTTTATTCTGTATCTTGAGTACAATACCTCACTGTGAAGAGGTGAGTTGTAGACTTCATCACCATTCTTTCTGAAACATAGTTTACCATTGCACTGGTATAAGGTTTTAGTCTTTCAAAATTTTTTTCCTAAAATTTCATTATTTTGTATTTAGATTATGTATTTCCCCCTATTTCTGCTCACTTTGCACAAGTTCATATAAGTCCTCCACGGTTTCACTGAAACAATCTGTTTAGTCATTTCTTATGACAATATATTCTATTATATTTGTATAATGCAATTTGTTTCACCATTTCCCAGTAGATGGGAACCCTTAGCTTACATTTCTTTGCTAATACAAAAAGATGTGGTATAAATACTTTTCTATATGTGAGTCATCTTTCTTTGGTCTCTTTTGGGTATGGGACTAATAGCAGTAGTGAGTCAAAAGGCATGTGATCTTGGGGGCTGGGAGTGGAAATGGCCTCATTCCAAGTTGCCATCCAGAATGGCTGGGCCAAATCTTAGCCCTACCAGGAGGGTATTAATGTATTTATTTTCGCCAGCCCCACCAACAGATGTCATTTTCTTCTTTTTTTAATCTTTACCAATCTAATTTCTTTACTCAAAGTGATTCCAGGGCTTCTTATTGCTGTTAAAGTCAGGAAAGCTAGTTTTACTTAAGCATTGTGAGAGAGGAGGGGACAACCATCTTTGCCCACAGCTAGCATACTCCTCTCTTCCAACCCTCTCTAACAGGTGGGCCAGACCTCAGATCAAAGCAAGCTATGCGACCTGTGAGTAGTCAGTATCTATATATTTAGACAACCCATAAATACATAATTAGTTATGTCAACACACAGCGGTCTTACATCTATAACCCTTGGTTCCTGATCTTATGCCTAAAGTATGTTGCTATGGGAGTGTTAGATTCTGGAAATGGCAAATGGCAAATAGACTCTGTCCTAGAGCTCATCACTCAATGAGGTCTTTTAAAACTTAGCCATTGAAGGCTTCTGGGGGAAAAAAAGACTATCTATCTTACACCACATGGAAGAAAGTACTTTGGGCAAGTTCTATATACCTACTCCCCCAGTCTCCTCTTCTGGGACCTGGACAGATTGTTGCTGTAGGATTCTTGCTCTAAGAACTAATTGGACATCAGCTACCACTTCC
Source organism: Pseudochirops cupreus (assembly GCA_028627135.1). Lineage (NCBI taxonomy): Eukaryota > Metazoa > Chordata > Mammalia > Diprotodontia > Pseudocheiridae > Pseudochirops > Pseudochirops cupreus. Next base: position 186,824,153 of record CM053583.1, read on the forward strand.
ATGCTATTGTCTGTTAGATTAGGTAGGAGAGAGAAGTAAGGGGAAACAGAGGTCTGCTTCCTATCTCCTACCACTGTAACCAAGGCTTGTTTATGTTAATAGCCCCCTCCCCATACTTCAGTTGAGTCTACCTCTAACATTATTAGGTGTGTCCCTGTGTAACTGTAAACAAAATTTTGGTGGCCTCCCACATACATGTTGTTGCCCAGGACAGGTAGAGATTTGTGAAGAAGTTTTAAGGCCTTTAATAAAAGATGATCAACATAGTTTGCCTGTTTCACCACCAGCTTGGAGGAAGGAAGGGGCTTGAGGATTTTCTACATGTGAAAGAAATAATAATTGTGTCCTCTAGGACAGCAGTTCTCGACATATGGGTCGCGACCCTTTGGAGGTTGAACAGGGTCCACCCACATGCAGATATGCCCATATATGAGTATTAAAGGGTTGTGCCATCAGGAAGGTTGAGAACCACTGCTCTAGGGAAATGCAAGTTTCCTATAAACAGAAAAATGTAGAAGAAAAAGTAACTTACATACTCCTGACCTTAAGGCAGATATGCACTTGAGGCAAATGAAATTCTAAACAAGATCAACCTCACATACAGTTGTACTGGGAAGCAGGAACCTGCCTCCCCTGAGAGGTTCTTCTTCATCTTTGATCCTTTCTGTCCTGCATATTGCTAGTAAACAGTGGAGTATCTCTCATCCCACATGTCCACCACAGAGCATTTCTGTTCTGTGACTTCTCAAGACGGGTGTGATGGGATGTTGGCAGCCATATATTAAAGTGGCACTCCTCCACCTAAAAGAGGCCTACTCTTTTTCCCCCAATTTATCTATTTTTAGTTTTTCAACATTCATTTCCACAAGATTTTGAGTTACAAATTTTTCTCCCAAAATAGCGAGCCTACTGAATATGCCTTCCCCCAATCTGTTCTGTCTTATATCCTCCCTCCCCCCCCCCCAACTTTCTAGTAGGATAAGATGGATTTTTATACTCCAGTGCCTGTATATCTTCTTTCCCAGTTACATGTAAAAAACAATTTTTTTAAACATTTGTTTTTAAAACTTTGAGTTCCAGATTTTTCCCTTTTACCTTCCTTACCTGCCCCCCACTGGGAAGATAAGCAATTCAGTATAGGTTGTACATGTGTAGTCACCCAAATCATTTCCAAAGTAGTTATATTGTGAAAGACTAACTATATATTTCCCTCCATCCCATCCCATCCCCACTTACTCTATTTTCTCCTTCAACCCTATCCTTTTTTCAGAAGTGTTTGCTTCTAACTACCCTCTCTCCCAATCTGCCCTCCCTTCTGTCATCCCCCCTCTTATCCTCTTCCCCTCTATTTTCCTGTAGGGAATGATACCAAATTGAGTGTGTATGTTATTGCCTCCTTAAGCCAAATTCAATGAGAGTAAAGTTTACCCATTCCCTTTTGCCTTCCTGTTCTTCCCCTTCGTTGTAACAGTTCTCTTGCCTCTTTTGTATGAGATAATTTACCATACTCTATCTCTCCGCTTCTTCTTCGCACAATATATACCTCTCTCACCTCTTAATTTTATTTTTTAGATATAATCCCTTCATATTAAACCCATCTTGTGCTCTCTGTGTACACTTGTACATACATATACACATTCACATATATATTTATACACACATACACCCTCCTATACATACATATATATGTAACTATACATATACATACATACATACATACATATATGTTCCCTTCAACTATCCTCATACTGAGAAAAGTTTCATGAGTTACATTTATCGTTTTTCCATGCAGGAATGTAAATAGTTTAACTTTGATAAGTTCCTTATGAGTTCTTTTTCCTGTTTACCTTCTCATATTTCTCTTCCTTCTAGTATTCGAAAGTCAAATTTTCTGTTCAGCTCTAGTTTTTTCATCAAGAATGCTTGAAAGTCCTCTATTTCATTAAATGACCACATTTTCCCCTGAAGCATTATAGTCAGTTTTTCTGGGCAGGTGATTCTTGGTTTTAATCCTAGCTCCTTTCACCTCTGAAACATCATATTCCAAGTCCTTCAATCGCTTAATGTAGAAGCTGCTAGGTTTTGTGTTATCCTGATGGTATTTCCACACTCAAATTGTTTCTTCCTGACTGCTTGCATTATTTTCTTCTTGACTTGGGAACTCGGGAATTTGGCTGTAATATTCCTAGGAGTTTTCTTTTTGAGATCATTTTCAAGAGGCGATCTTTGAATTCTTTCCATTACTATTTTGCCCTCTGGTTCTACAATATCAGGGCAATTTTGCTTGATAATTTCTTGAAAGTTGTTGTCTCAGCCCTTTTTTTATAATGGCTTTCAGATAGTCCAATAATTTTTAAATAATCTCTCCTGGAGCTATTTTCTAGGTCAGTGGTTTTTCCAATGAGATATTTCACATTGCCTTCTATTTTTTTCATTTGTTTGGATCTGTTTTATAGTATCTTGATTTCTCATAATGTCATTAGCTTCCAATTGCTCCAATCTAATTTTGAAGGAGTTATTCTCTTCACTGAGTTTTTGAAATTCCTTTTCCATCTGGCAAATTTGGCTTTTATAGGCATTCTTCTCCTCATTGGCTTTTTGGGCCTCTTTTGCCATTTAGGTTATTCTATTTTTTAAGGTGTTATTTTCTTCAGAATTTTTTTGGGTCTCTTTTAGCATGCTGTTGACTTGCTTTTCATGATTTTCTTACATCATTCTCATTTCTCTTCCCAATTTTTCCTCCACTTTTCTTACTTGATTTTCAAAATCTTTCTTTAGCTCCTCCATGTCTTGTAGCCAATTCATATTTTTCTTAGGAGCTTTTGATGCAGGAGTTCTGACTTCTCTGTCTTCCTCCTGTTCCATGCTTTGATCCTTTTTTTGTCCCCCAAAAGGATTCTATGGTCTGTTTGTGCTCCCTCTGCTTGCTTATATTGGCAGCCAATTACTTAACTTTTGAGCTCTTTGCCATGGTAGAACTCTGCTTCCAGATTGCAGAGAGCTTTGTCCCAAATTGCTGGGGTTTTTGCAGCTGCCAGAGCTATTAGGAGGGTGCCCTCTCTGCAGCTGCCACAAGCTCTGGCATACTGGCCACACACCCCAGGACCACCACCCAAGACCACAATCCAGATCCAAGCAGGTTAAAGCAAGAATGATTACCCTCTGAATGGTTGCTTGGTTCCCCTACAATCTGCAGGCCAGGAGCTCTGGAGGCAGCCTTATGGTGCCTCTGCCACTTCTCACCCCAGGGGCAGGGGTGGATGGAGCTGTTCTTCACCCAGTTCCAACAGAGGTCCTGACTGACCTTTTACTTTCTCTTTGGTGTTTATGGGTTGAGAAGTCTGGAAACCACCACAGCTGCTGGTGATTCACTCTCCTGAAGTCTGCTCTAGCTGCTGCTGGTTGGAGCCTCCTTGGGGCCAGAACCATGGCTTACAGGGGACTGTGCTCAGCTCCCATAGAGCTGCATTAGACCTTTCCTGTTTGCCTCCCAGGCTGCCTTCAGCAGGAGATTTGTTTCTCTCTGTCACTTTGTGGGTTCTGTAGCTCTAAAATTTGTTTAGAGTAATTTTTTTTAACATATGTTGGAGGTGGTGGGAGCTGAAGCTGTGCGGCGGTCCTGTTTTTACTCCATCATCTTGGCTCTGCAAGGGACATACTCTTACACACCAACAGGGGAATCCAAACATAATACATATATGCATGTACTTTAGCTCCAAATCAGCTTATTCAAATCTTTTCCTGCCTTTCTCCCACATAGACGTTTTGACATTTTATATCCCTTTATTTTCTTATATAAAAAAAAAATCAAACTTTAGAGTACTGTATTTAAGTTTACAAAATAGTAGCAACAATCATGCAATTATAGAATAGAAATGTGTGGTTTGGCAGCAGTTCATGTGAAAGGATCCAGGAGATTGAAATGATCACAAGTTAATATATAAGGAGTGCTGCTGTTGATGCTAAAAAAGCAAGTGAATTCTTGGGCTGCAGTAACTGAAGTGCAGCGAACAGATGCGCCTGTGCTCTGCAGTGGTCCAACCACATCTAAAGCTGCTTTTCCAATTCTAGCATCACAATTGAAGAGGAATGTTGACAAATTAGAGCACACCCAGAGAAGGCTGACCAGGATCAACAGTTAAGAAAGAACAGTAAGAGAAAACTATCAATGTTTAACTTAAAAAGAAGAGACTTAGAGGGAATGCGTTAGTTGTACAATATTTGAAGGATTGTGATAGAGAAAAAGACCACCTACCAAGGAGGGAAGTTACAAAGGGATGAGTTTTGAGCCTACCTAAGAAGGTTATCAAGTAGAGTTGTCCTAAAGCATGATGAACCAATGGAGGCATTCAGAGCTTAGGGATTCCCTCTTATGGATGGTGCCATAGATGGATTGTTGTGCCAGGGGGGAGGCTGAACCAGATGAACTATCAGTTCCCTCTGAATTATGAGACTTTATGATTACAAAATCCATTTTTCCTAATATTGGCTTAATGCTGTGGATTCCTCACTTTAAATTTAGGATTTCGGTATTTGGAAATCAGTCACCATCATCCTAAACATATAAAGTTAGCTTAATCTAATAGGATTGTTATTAGAGAATTGGAAACTTGTCGCCTTTATCCTCTACAAAGCGGTGTTTTTATTTGTCCTTTGTTACCAAAGAGTACCATAACATCATGGAGGTGATGTAACATGCAAATGAATTAGATTTAAGTGAAGGAGGGCCGTGCAAAGTCACAAGTCTCACATTCTGTGTTATTACCATTAGCATGTAGTGTAGCAAATTTATTCCTTATTTTTGTATAACACAAAATATGCAACTAGACTAATATATAAAAGGACTGCAGATAGTTTAAAATAACATTAAAAAGGATAGCATCATGAAATGTTATTCAAGGAGTGATATAAGACTGTTTTAGATATTATAAAAGCAGACTGATTTTTTTCCCCTTGCTTTATTTTCTTTACAGGTATATTTCGAGCCAGAAGGAAATACCACAGGCAAAAGGCTCACGCTTCAAACACATTTTTGATGACTGTCTTTTTTCTTTTTGTTAAAAAGCCACATAGAAAAAACAGTGATGCTACTCTTTAATGTCATTTCATACTGAATATGTAACTCAATATTCCACTTTTTCAGTCTATATTTGGATTCAGATTTTGAAAGGACGCTTCTTACATGTTTTAGGAAAAACAATTTTTTACTAAAACTTTAGAACAAAACTTTTTTTTTTGTTTTCATCTGTCAATTTTGACAGCTTTTTTGTCTTTTAAAAATAAATTACCATGTGCTTATTTATTTGGAGAGGAAACATATGCTAAATATATCTTCACAGAGCATATTTCTTATTAGAGCCAATGTCTTAAAAGAGAAAAAAATGATTTGATGAAATTAAAGTATTATTGTGTGGTACAATGGAAAGAGAGCTGGATTGGGAGGCAAGGAATTGGTTCAAATCTCAGCTCTTGCACTTACTCTCTGTATGACCTTGGGCAAATCACTTAATTTCATTGGACCCATTGCCTTACCTATAAAAAAAAATGAAAAGGTTAGACTAGATGACTAAAAAAAGAGTTTTATCTTATTTCAAAGAATCATTTAAAAAATCTGCTTAGATCTCTTAGAACCAGAGGAGAAAATAAAAATAAATAGAATCTACCACTGAAGTCCTGAAGGAAACTCCAAAATGAAAACACCGAGGAATGTCATAGATAAATTCAAGAGCTCCCAGGTCAAAGAAAAAAAATACAGGAGAGAGAAAAAACCAAAAAAGTTCAAGTACCAATTACTCACAGTCAAGATAACACAAGATTTAGCACCAACCACTTTAAAGGAGTAGAAGTCCTGGAATATGATATTCCAAAAAGCAAAAGATTTAGGCTTTTGGCCAAGAATAATTTAACCAGAAAAACTGAGGGAGATGGCTTTTTAATGAAATAAAGTATTTCAAAGAATTCCTGATGAAAAATACTAGAGTTAAATAGAAACTCTGAAGTAAAAACAGACAAGAAAAATGAAATACAAAAATGTGAACAATCAGAATAGAGCTCATTGGGATGAAACATGTGCTTTATTATGGGAGGAAGATAATATAATCATCCCCTATAAACCAAATTGTTATCAGGTGTCATGGAAGAATGAAATAATAGGGAAGTCCTGAGAGTGAATTTTGATATGTTGTGATAATCTTAAAAGAAGGAAAGAGAGAGGGGAAAGAGAACAACAGAAAATAAAAGGGAAGGAATGGGGCAAGACCTATCATGTCACATAACTGTGGGAGCAACAAGTAATGGTCTCTGTAAATGAAGGAGTTGGGAGGTCAAGTATCACTGGAACCTTGCTTCGAAGTGATACAGAGTGAAGTGGACAGAACTAAAAAAATACTTGATACCATAATATTATAAAAAATGAACACCTTTGAAAAATTGAAGAACTCTGATGAACAATGATCAACTATGAATCCTGAGGACAGGTCATTTAGAAATCTGTGTGCCTTCTGACAGACAAGTGATGAAACAGATCTGCGGAGCAAGAGAAAACCATTGGGATTTCTTGAGTAGGAGATTCATTTGGTTCGTGTTTTAGCTGCTTGAGGGATAGATTGAATAAGGGAGAAGTTTAAAAGAGGAAGACTAATTAAGGGGCTATTTTAATAGTTCCAGTGAGAGGTGAGAATGGCCTAAATTAGGGTGGAGATTAGCGAGAATGGGAGATGCTGGGAGATAGATGGGAGAGATGTTTGGAGGTAGAAGCTATAGCATTTGGAAACGGATTGCATTTAACATACATTTATTGGATGTGAATTGGAATGCACATTTCCAGAGATTCATGATAAGTAGGCCACTATTTGTTGTTGCTTGGTCATTTTTCAGTCCTGTCTGATTCTTGGTGACACGGTTTAGTGTTTTCTTGGCGAAGACACCGGAGTGGTTTGCCATTTTCTTCTCTAGCTCATTTTACAGATGAGAAACTGAGGCAAACAGGGTTAAGTGACTTGCCCAGAGTCTCACAGCTAGTAAGTGTCTGAGGCCAGATTTGAACTCAGGAAAATGAGTCTTTCTGATTCCAAGTCCAATGATCTGTACACCGTACCAACTAGCCGTCCTGTTTAATAATGTTTGAATAGTCAAACATATCATAGGCAGGGAAGTAGTGACTTACTATGACTCGTTGGAATAGTTTTAATCTTGCCACTTTGGGAAACTATAAAAGATTTTGAAATAAAATTTGCTATTGGTTTAAATAATTGAGGAAGGCAAAAGAGCAGAGTTTTTATTTCATCTGTCCACAAAGAAAATCCACTTGTGCTATCAAATGGGAGAACTAATTTGAAGTAGAGACTGAATAAATGTTAGAAAATAGGGAGCCTGTAGCCTCAAGGCCATATGTGGCCTTCAAGGTCTTCAGGTGCAACCCTTTTATATTTAATTAAATAAATTATAATATTACATATAATATAATAAATAAATAAAAATTAAATTTATAAAATTAGATTTTTAAAAGGCTGCACTTGAGGACCTAGAGGGCCACAAATGGCCTGGAGACTGCAGGATCCCCATCCCTGGAAGACATTGTATTTGCTAAAATGATTCCAAAAAATGACTTATCTGTAAAGAAATAACCTAAACAGCATCAGAAACATGGGAGGCAGTGAAGGGGTAGGAGGGAAAGTTCATTCATTCATGTTGAGAGAGAAAATTTTTCTTTGGATTGGCCATATCAGATAATATGTTTGTACAAGAAAAAAAAACAGATGGAAAAAAGTTTTGCATGTCTAATGTGGAAGGAAAGCATATTTGTGCCTAATATATTGCAGAAACTAAGTATACCTCATTCTTTCAAAAATATTGCCTTCATTATGTGGCCAAAGTCAGCATGAATTTTGGTAATCTGCTATGTAAGTTCTGATCATATAGGCTAAACTGGCCTGCTACATATTCTGACATTCTGCCTTTTAAAAACATTTTCTCTGTTTATTATTCATGAGTTACTATTTTTCTTTTCCTCGGAGATTTGGTAACCTCTAGATTTTTTTGTTTTGTTTTGTGCACCAACTTCAACTGTGTATCATCCAAGTTTCCAAATGCATGAGCAACAGCCTTCATTGCTCCACTGCTAAAGATACATCTAATGATTTGTTCGGGGGCCTTATAAAAGCATTACTATAAATGTTTCAGAAATAAATTGCCCTTCGCAACCTAAACACTGGTATCGGGCCTCAAAGGTTTTCTTGTAGAGTAGCCGAGTCCTAATGTAAAAGGTCACGAACATCAGTGTCTCCCTCTCCACAAAATCCCTAACAATCTTAAGACACAAGGGTGAGAGTCTGGGGACTGGAGTTCTCGGTGATGCGTGTTAACATCATGGAACCACAGGAGTTTAGAGCTGGAAGGAATGTTCAAGATCACCAAGTTCAACAACTTTGTTATAGAGATGAGGAAATTGAGGTCCAGGGACAGGTTTTGGAATTTCACAGATTTGCTGATTGACTTTTGGACCCTCTCCTCTTTTCTCTCTGTCTTGTTTCATTTGGTTTCAGTTGTCATCCCTACATTGACGATTCCCAGCTCTGGCCTGTCTTCTATGCAACAGCCCTAAATCATAACTGTTTAATGGACATTTTGGAGTGGAAGTCCCATAGACATCTTAAGTCATTTAAACTCTAATATCATCCTGACTTTAGTACTCTACGTTACTCCACTTTGGGGTCTGCTCTGATTTTCCTTAATTAAGTTAATCTACCAAGACACTGACAAGATTTATATGACTATAACTATAAATATTCTGCAGAAATAAAGGGAGAACAGATATTTGGTGGGGTATTCACTGCTCGTGGTTTGTAGGCATATAATCAAAATTACAATAGTACCATATTAATTTTGCAGATGTAGTGCAATATTGATCAAATTATCTTGGGAATATTTTATAGAACTAGACAAAAAATTAAAATTCATTTGAACTAAAATCTCAATAGTGACACACTTCATTATATACTACACACATAGTCCCTGCACATAAATTTGGCATATACTCCTAAGGAAGACAGAGATAGCCAGAAAAGGCAGAGGCAACCAGGTGGTACAGTGGATAGAGTGCTGGGTCTGGAGTCACGAAGACCTGAGTTCAAAATTGGCCTCAGACACTTATTAGCTGTTTGACCCTGGGTAAGTCACTTAACCTTTCCTTGCCTTAGTTTCTTCATTTGAAAAATGAGGATAATAATAACACCTATATCCTAGGGTTGGTATGAGGCTCAAATTAGGTAATACTTGTGCTAAATAAATATTAGTTATTTTTATTATTTGCTGTTATTTATTTTCAGATGTGGTCAGTATGCTGACAAGAAAGAAGACCCAAGAGTCCTAAGAATAGCAACATCTTTCAGACTAGTGGTTCTGCCTTTCAGTGAAATCTCTGCTGCCATCAGTGGGAAGGAAACTCCTCTGGAGAAGGCGTCAGCCATCCATATCAACTGTGGACCAACTGACAAGTAGAGGGAAAGCAAGGGACCCTCAGAGTGAGATAGAAAGTGGAATTGCCAAGAAAGTCAAACAATGCCACCATTTTGTCTCCAGATCTCAATGAAGAAAGCCTGAGGCCCTGAACCCAGCCTTGGGAATGGCAGTGCCTTCTTGACCACTAGGTCTCCTTCCATCCTGTACCTCATAGCCATCACTGAGGAGAGAAATGATTGAGGAAGAGACTCATCTTCCATACCACCGCCCATCAACCATTGACCAATATCACCAATGGGTGGGTATGCTCAAGAACCCTGGGCATGGAAGTACTCTGCCCCCACTGGTCATGATTCCAGAGCATCCCCCAAAGCCATCCTCCCAGGAAATGGCCACTGTGGAGGGGAGTTCTGGTACTGACTCCCACAGGTGCTGCAACCCCTGTGTCCTTATTTACCCAGAAAATAGTTCTTGACACTAAAGACCTTGTCATATCATTCAATACCAGAAACAAATATGATTTCATCAGATAAAATGACATTAAAGAAGATCCACATTTGCATTGCCATCTGCTTTACTGTTATAGCCTAAGAAATATAGGGCCTTTTCATCTGCCTATGGTTAAGACTTTCTCTGTGTTCTCCCCCATTCAAATGAGCACCTTGAGAGTGGAGTCTCTCCCTTCTTTTCTATTACTACCCCAAGCAATTATCACAGTGCTGTGCATAGAGCACTATCTTAATGAGCGCTTTTTAAAAATTCATTCACTTCATTTATAATTTGTTTGGCTATAATTATTTAATACAAGGGGATGACTCTTGGGAGGAGCAAGAATGATATAAAAATAGAAGAGCATTTTGTACAAGTGCGAAAAACTGATGTATGAATGTGATGTAAAAATCATTGTGTAGTAAGAAATGAGGAATATGAGAAATTCTGAGAAACCTGAAAAAATTTGTATGGAATCTGATGTAGAACAAAATAAGCAGAACCAAGAGAACAAAATACATGATGAATTCGACGAATGTAAATAAAAAGCTCTCTTTAGTGAAGTCAAACTCTAAATAACCAGATAAAAAATGAAGGTCTTGGAGGACAGATGATAAAATGTTTCCCTCACATCACAGTGGAGAGGCAAAGGATAACTAGAACAGAAAGTTAAATTCATCATCAGATTGGATATTTTTCTTAATTATTACTCATTTTCTCAAGAGTGGGTTCCAGGAGTAGCAGGAAGAGTGGATACTACTGCTTTTAGGATCTTGGAAACTGGTAACCTGGTGGGTGGCTCTCTCCCAAACATTAACTCCTGATCTTGACTGGTATACTTCCCGTAGATAATTAGGCAATAGACTTGGTTAATTAGCAAAGGAATTAACTCAGCATAGAAAAACAATACAAAGCATTTCCCCTCTCTCAAAAAAAACCCCAAACCTCCAAACCCATATGTGTTTACAAAAAAGACAGAGGGCATACTCTTCCAAGAATATACATAGGGTCTGGGGGTTAGAGTGGGAAGGATGAGCATGAAGTTAAAAAACAATGGTGGTGAGGGACATGTGACCAAAGCAGCGAGTTTATAACTCTGGAAATGCAGGACCACTATGTCCTTTTCCTCTCAGAGAGTCTCACAATGTTCTCTGTGGGTTGTTCACTCCACTGCTCAGCTGGGATGGCTCCCTGAAAGAAAAGCATCTTTGTTGGACAGATGGCTTAGCCAGGCTTACCCCTCCTAGGGAGTGGTAGTGGTGTCTTGTCTGGATGACCCGGTTTAGTGCTTGGCTGGGTCAAACTGGTCATTGGTGGCTACACTCTCTCCCTGCCAAACACGGCTGTGGCTGGATTGGCCAGGTAGCTTGTGGTGCCCCTGGGCAGTGGCTACCTCCAGTAACAGAGGGGGCATACTTCTCCTGAGCAGTGGCTGCCATGCCTGGTCAGAAAGATCACTCAGCTCCTGGACTCTTCACAGGATGAGGCATCTCTGCTGAATGAGTCAGACTTCTGGATCCCCTGGGCTCTCTCTTGAATGGGCAGTTGTTTTCCACCCTCAACTATCAGCTTTGCTAGGTGGTTTAGTTGGAGTATTACAATGCCCTCTCAGCTAGGGCAACGGCCCTGGACTTAGGCTTGGCAGAAGTCTCTTTCTTTTGGCTCCTTCAGATCCACACCTCAGAGACTCTTTGTCACAGGACTATAGACTCCCCTCTTTGGTAATATTTTCTGGCTCACAATTTGCCAGAGGACAGGTAGAGGCAGAGGCACCAAGCTGAGTTACTTAACTATCTGGGTCCCCCATTCACATAGCTCAGACCACTCACAGGTTGTGTTTGTCTGTTCTCAAAGAGGAAATAGCATCAGAGATGATGACACAACTTGTAGTTGACTTTGATTTAAGTGAGGGACAGCCCTCCTGGTTCAGAGTGAATGTAAATTGTTTATCTTTTGGCCAGCAACCCTGAGGGTCTTCCCCTCCCAGTTTGATTTTTTAAAATTAAATGGACCATCCCTTGACTCACTTCTTTAAGAGGTCTTATCTCACTCAAAATGAGAACCTGAAAAGACCTTACTTAGCCTAAAATGGCCAGGGTCTCCCATTGTATCCTAGGCCATCTCCAGTCATCCTGATGAATATCTGGCCACTGGACCCAGATGGCTCTGGAGGACAAAGTGAGGCTGATGACCTTGCACAGTCTTGCCTCACTTAAATCAAAGTCAACTGTAAGTCATGCCATCATCTCCCTAACGTCATAGTCCTCTTTGAGAATGAAGGACAAACACAACAACCTGGCTCAAAAGCCACTACCCTTAGTAAGGTACTCCACCTTTCCTTGCAGTGGTTCTCAACCTTCCTAATGCCATGACCCTTTAATACTCATATGTGGGTGTATCTGCATGTGGGCGAACCCGCCTGGAGACGGATAGAGGAGTGGTGTCTCGGTTCCTAAGACCATCGGAAATATGTGTTTTCTGATGGTCTTAGGCAACCCCTGTGACCCCTGTGAAAGGGTTGTTCCACCCCCAAGTGGGTTGCAACTCACAGTTTGAGAATCATTGCCTTAGAGTGATTGCTTCTAATAGTCAATTGCATCTCTCATATTCCTTTAGGGATATTATGTAAATGAGTGTCCATAAGGCAGTTCCTTTCCATATGCAACTAAGCTATTCATACCTCAGATCCCTTTTAGAACGGAGAATGTCTAGTTTGTATTAAATGACGTCCTTTTCATATTTTGATGTCTCTGTCTTTTAACCCCTCTAGAACTTAGTCTTTGATGAAGTTTCCCAGGGAGGGGGGATCCCTTCTTACATAAAGAAAAAGAAAAAAAAATTTCAAAAATCATTTCAGTCAAATAGTTTCTTCAGCCTCCTGACGCTCATTCCAATCAGATGAATCCTATGGCATGGCCCTAATAAATATTTTCTCATTGGTATCCATTTCTGAGCAGACATAAGCATTAAGAATTGGTTGTTATCAAATCCAATGAAGCAGAATATTTAGGCTCTCTGTTATTTTTTTACAAGCTGATAAAGAAATTTGTTGTGGTTGTTGTTGTTGGAGCTGTTTGTGATTTGCGGGGATAACTCTAATATTTCCCTTCCTTACATTCATAAGGGCAGGGATTGCCTTTTGTTATTTCTTTGTATCCCTAGTGCTTAGTATAGTACCTGGAAATAGTCAGCACTTAATAAATGCACGTTGACTGAATGATTGACTTCTATGTCTCCAATCTTCCCTTTCTGCTCCATTTTTTCTTTCTTACTCCATTATTTTCTTAACTTTCATGTTCTTTCCACTTCACACCATCAGAACCTGTTTTTAGGTAAGAATATCTGATATGCTCCTTCATCTTGGATGCGTTGGTATGTGCATGAATCTGAAATATTATATGTTGCAGATATGCCTTAGACTAAAATAAATCTAATCCCTAGCACATCTTAGCTCATGTGATTCTTGTCCATATTTTCCCATGAATCCTCTACAAAATATCGACCTAAAAATGGGATACTTTTCTATTTATTTGTTAGCTTCTGAGTTACTAAGACATCACTTAAATTGAATACATATTGTCTCTTATTCTTACCACATGATCAGTCCATAACCTTTCTGGCTACACATAAATCACATTTACTGTAACATCCCATAGAGTTGACCAAAACTTAAACATAACAAGATATGAATGGCTGATGAGGCTTAATGTTATTTCTTCTCTCTTAGGTGTATGAATTTAATGGGGGTGAAATCCTTTAAGTCTTAAGGAAAAATTCTCTATTAATGTATTTTAGTTATCAACCATTCAGTGATGATTCCTGAAACATCTACTATGTGCCAAGCACTTGGGTTACAAATGCAGAGAATTAGACAACTCCTATCAGTAATGCCTTTACATACTAATGTGAAAGGCAAGTAGAAACAAAAATACATGCAACAGCATGTTAATACATACACACACCCACACAGAAAGTAGTTAAATATATAAGGTAGTTTGGGAGGGAGGACATTAATAATGAGGGATCAGGAACATCTTTGTGCAGAAAATGGAGCTTGAACTGTGTCTTAAAGGAAGAGAAGGACTCTCTGAGGAGTAAGGAGAGAGTACATTCCAGGTATGGAGAATGGTCAGTGTAAAAGGAGAGAGCTGGGAGATGGAGCACGGTGAGTGAGGAACACCCAGAAGGCCAGTTTGGCTGGATTACAGAGTGCCAGAGACAGCATGGTATCTACTTATTGAGGTTCTCAAGGTAGGTTTTGTGGGTCAGGTTGTATTGAGCTTGAAAAGGTAAAAGACTGTTTTATGTCCTGCCCATCTGATGACCAAAAAACAAACAAATAGACAAAAAAAAATCAGTCTGTACCCTTAAAGCGTTGCATTCTATAGGGAGAAGCAAGAAATACATAGATACAAAATCTGTATGCTGAAAACAAATAAAATTTAAAAATGGGTTTTGGGGATATTTTGAGGAAAGTAGTTACTGGAAGCTGGGGGGATCAGGAAAGACATAATATAGGTGGCATTTAAGCCAATTACTAAAAGAAACAAGATATCAGTGAGACAAGTATTTAACGGAAAGAGAAATTTTTCCACATCTCCTGAAATTATGGTAAAGGGCAGTGGGCCCTGTACTCCTAAAGACAGTCCCCCTCATGGCTACCTTCCAATCTGTAAAATGCCTTCTGTGGCATTAATTCATCATGTAAAGATTTTCATCTAGACTACAATGTGATGATTGCTTGATTTCAAATAACATCATCCATAATTTAACTTATAAATATATGAATTTAATGAACCAATTTGCTGATCAAAAGAAAATAATGCTTTGGAACAGTGTGCCCTAATTTGCTCCTCATGGCATGAATAGAAAAATACAGCTGCAACATTATATAACTTGTTATTTTATTTTATTTTTTTTGGCCAGGCTTGCCATCAAGTTCTATGGAGCAGATGAACAATTTTCATAAAATTCTAAAAGGAATCATTGGTATGACTCTTTTCTCTGAAGGCCAGCTGTATAATTTATTGCAATGTTTTGAACATCCTGACAGCTGATTTTTACAAGAGTCTCACTTATCAGACCATTAGTTAATTTTAGGAATTGAAATGATCTGTTGACAGAATCACTGTTTATCTCACTCATTTCCATTAAAATTTTTCATGCATAAACAATTTCTTCCTTTTCCCATTGCTTGTTTAGAGGTAATCAGTCATAATGTGAAACTCATTGTGTTTGTTAACTTTCAGCAGCCAGCTGTTGTTTTTTATTCTTTAGATTCATGCATCTGAAGAAAGAAACGCTGTTGTTCAGGATCAAAGGTCAAGTCTACTAACGAATGCAGATGGGGATAATTGTGTTTGAAAAGTCCGTAACCAGAGAAATCTTAACTGTTGTCTCAGTTTTGTACAGCTTGCAGTATAGTACTGAGAAACCTCTTATTTACATCAGGGCCATTTATAGATGTTCATAATCCTACCTCAGAGTTCCTGTAGTCCCAATTTGTCACTGCAGCTCAGAAATTTGTCCTAATTTTTCAGCAAGCCTTGGTTAGCGTGTTCATTGGCTTTTGGGAAAATAAAGGGCATTCTAGCTCTGTGTGTGGTAGCTTCTTTAGCTATACATAGGAGAGGTGACCATTATTCTATCAGTGAGATCCCTGAGCTGAGTAGAAAAGTTTGAGACTTCAGATCCCTTTCGTATAGAGCTAAGGACATTCTATTGGTTCCTGGGGCTGAAGTGAGTCCAAAATGCCAATGTTAATCACAATTTGAAAGAGGATTTATTTTTTTGTCAACATTACAGAATGTCAGAATTTGAGACTTAGAAGAGACCTTGGTGGTTATCTTCCCAATCGTCCCCCTCAGTATGACACAGTGATCATGAAATGGTCATCCAGGCTTCTCCTGAAGATACTGAATAAGGGGGATCCTGCTACTTCTCCAACTAACCTGTTCCACTGTAGGATGGCTCTAAGTGTTAGGAAGTTTTTATTTAGTTATTTTTCTGATCTCAAACCTAAATTTCTCTCTTTGCAACTTCCACAACTTGTTACTGATTCTGCTCTCTATGGCCAGACAATATGCCTAATTATTTCTGTACATGCCAGCCCTTCACATGCTGGACAACACTTATAATGTTGTCCCCGAGTATACTGTTATTCAGGCTAAATGTACCTACATATGTAAATGTGTGTGTGTGTGTGTGTGTGTGTGTGTGTGTGAGAGAGAGAGAGAGAGAGAGAGAGAGAGAGAGAGAGAGACAGAGACAGAGACAGAGAGAGACAGAGAGACAGAAAGAGACAGAGTACAGAATGACAGAGAGAGATGGAGAGATAGAGAGACAGAAGGACATAGGCTGACAGAAGGACAGAGAGATAGACAGACAGAGAGACACAGAGAGAGACAGAGAGACAGAGAGATGGACAGAGAAAGAGAAGGAGAGCAAGCTCAAATTTTTAAGAACAAAGAGGAATATGTATGGCAAAAGGGTACCTATCAAGTTGTAACCATGGCAGTCCTAGCCTTCCTTTCTGAAGTTTTCGGGAAGCTCCCTTTGGATGGAACTCTATTCTGTGTTCTCTGGATCAGTACCTTCCTGAAACCCACAGCCAGCTATTTCTCCACCAGAGAGAGCACACTCTCTGAAGCTGGTTCTTCCTTTAGATAATCTTTTGCAGTTTTTGTTAGTTGTCCTTTGTGCATCTCCCTCCGCTCCCAACTGAAGGCACTATCTCCTATTGGTCCAGAATTTCTAATACATGGGCAATGGTGGAGGGGGATAGGTTAGAAGATTGCAGCCCTCCCTTTGGGACCATTGTCTATCCACTACCCTCTGGAACAGGTGCCAGATTATCCTTCCTCAAGGTGCTCCTAGGCCCGGAGTATTTTCACTGCTTTGATAGTTTACTGCTGAACTATACTTTGCTAGTATACAACTCAACAGGTGTGACTTGATCTTCTGAATCAATGATAAGATGTATCCTGTGGGGCATCATCTACCTTTAATCCAGTGCTGCAAATTCTCATGAACCTTTCAAATTAATTAAAGTTTTGAGCCTACCTTGTGGTGAGGTAATTAAGAAATATCATTTTACTCTGTTGATTGAATGGTGAAGCCTGGGACTCTCAGGCTTGGTGGTTGCCCCAAGACCAAAAACCATCTGAGTCAATATATCCTGTTTTGCTGACTAGACCTGTTTCATTAAGGGGGCAAAGGAGGTCACTTGAAGCTAAGTATACCTTTATCCTTGTTGAAATCCTTTCTATGCTACAGTTAAGCAAACCCCTTTTGCTAACTGTTCAGCCTATGAGTATCTCATTCCATCCCATTATGGACCCTTGAACCAACAGGGTGTTGACATCAGGTCACCCCTAACATCCTCACTTCAATATTTCTTTGCACTTTCCTTCATTTTTTCTTCCTTCCTTCCTTTCCCTGAGGAAGACTTATTTTTCCTCTTTGACAAGGTTTATCCCTCTACCTATGACTTTGATTTCCATTCCATCTAGGATCTCAATCCATCAATCATCCCCTCTGTCTTGTACATTCAATCTCCTTGTTTCCACTCAGCTTAAAAACACATGCAGCTCTCCACCATCCAAAAACAAAATTAAGCAACAGGAACACATTCCTTGTCTTGTATCCTTTTTCAAGCTGCCAACCTATTTCTTGCATTCCATTTCTAGAAAGAACATACATTCAATATCCATACTGCCTCACCATCTACTCATTAAAACTTTATAGTTTTATACCTGTACCAACCAACCATACAACTGGCACTGCCCTGCCCAAGATTAAATAGGACCTATTTATCATTCATTATAATGGCCTTTTCTTCCTCAATTTCTTTGTGACTGCTATTATCAACCATACCCTCTTTCTGAAAGCACTCTCTTGGTCATTGTGACACTACTCTCTCCTAATTCTCCATTTCTATCTATGACTTCTCAGTCTCCTTTGATGGCTTTGTCCGTTATGCCCTCTATTTGGGGGTTTTCCTAAGGGCCTCATCCTGGGTCTTTTTCTCTTGTCTCCCTACATTCTGTCTTGTTGCATTACTCTCACAGGTTCAGTTATCATCTCTATTTAAGACTCCCCAAATTGTATATCCACTCCTAATCTTTTTCCTGAATTCCAGTGAAATATCATCAATTATCTGTCAGACATCTCTGCCTGAATGTTCTATAGGCATCTCAATCTCAGTATTTCAACAATGGGACTCATATTCCCCTAAACCTACTCTTTCTCCAAATCTCCCTGTTTCTGTTGAGGAAACTACCATCTGTCCAGTTACCTCAGTTCACAATCTCGAAGTCATTATTCAGTTTTTCCTCTTCCTCTGTCCCCCTTCCCCCACATCCAATTAATTGCCATCTTCCAAATTCCACCTCCACATCTGTCTCCTTTTCACCACTTTCCCCTTTAGTATATTTCAGGCCTTCATCATATCTTGTTTGTATTCCTGTAATATTCTTCTAATTAACTGATGTCTATGCTGCTTTTTTCTACCTGTTGCAAGTTAGTCTTCCATATAATTGCCAAACTAATATCTTAAGGCACATATCACTCCTTTATTCAAAAATCTTCAGTGGTTCCCAGCTTCCTTAGGGACAACATATACCCTTCCTAAGTTGGTTATTTACAATCCTCCTCACATTTATTAAGGGCCTAATATGTTAGACAAACGGAATACTTCTTGCCCTCAAGGAGCTTACATTTTATTGAGGAGACAACACACATCTATTTGTGTGTGTATGTATATGCAGAATAAACAAAACAAATACTTGTAGATGAAAGTCTTCTTGTAAAAGTTGGAACTTGAGAAGATTCTTTTTTTTTGGAAGAGGGAAAGGCAGAGTAATTGGGGTTCAGTGACTTGCCCAAGGTCACATAGCTAGTAAGTGTTAAGTATCTGAGGCTGGATTTGAAGTGATGATTCTTGAAAGAAGAGATTCTGTATGGCAGATGACAGAATCGAGGGCATTTACCCATTTCCAAGATGTAAATGCTCACATTGAAAATGTAACTATCAGTTCTCTTGAGCCCCTGTGAGCTGACTCTAGCATACCCATAATTCTTCCCATCAAATTCTTAAAGGCCCAGATTAAAAGCTAGCTCCTTTATAAAGTCACCCCGGATCCCTTTAGCTAGATACACTTTCTCAATCTCTGAACCTCTATCCTGTTTGTAGACCTCTTATGGCACTTAGCCTTTTCTACCTCATATTTTCATAATTTTTTTTTATCCTTGCATCCCTTGACATTAATCTCTCTAGTAATGGGCTAGGAGAATTTTGGAAGAAAAAATACATGTGGAGGATTTCATGAAGGAAATACCTTTTGATATGAACTTATACATTTTGGTGTCCTCTAACATTAGTCCCCCTATGCATGATAATTAGGTTCACGCAAAAATTTGTTGAATAAATGAATATCTAATGGGAGAATATCAGAAATCCACTCTGGGTTGGGGGAGATATTTTTGAGTAGATGTTTTCTACCCCACATTTGTGTAGAGGCCATATACTCTTTTTTTTTTTTTTACCATATTTACATGCCATACATACTTTGCATTTCATTGCATTCATTCATTCATGTAAAAGTATAGCTATAACTTAATAAGGCTTAAGAATAAAGCTTTTCTTCTGGCTTTGAAAATATCTCCCTAAGGAAAGTATGGGCATCTCCCCTGATACCACTAGGGCTTAATGAGGTCTTGGGAACAAATTCTCTCACCTGATACACTTGTGGGCCTATTGATATGTAAGGATGCTCTACTGCAGTGGTTCTCAACCTGTGGGTCGTGACCGTTTGGGGGTCGAACAACCCTTTCATGGGGGTCGTCTAAGACCATAGGAAAACACATATATCCAATGGTCTTAGGAACCGAGACACTGCTCCTCTATCGTCTCCAGGTGGGTCCGCCCACATGCAGACACGCCCACATACCAGTAAGGTTGAGAACCACTGCTGTACTGAATCAAGGTGTTTGGAGATGATTTGTTGCTGTGACTTTTGTGGATGTATATCATATACTTAGATTTGCGTCTTTAAAAGAGAAGTAAAAGTCCAAGAAGTTGATCTTGGCATTGACAAAAATTATAGATGAGTAAGGACAGGGACCAGCAGTGAGACAAGGGGTTTGGAAATTTGGAGGAATGGGGGAACAAAGAGAAAAGCAAAGGATTTAAATTGATATAGACACAAGCCTGGAAAATGCTGGAAAATAGCTACAGAAAAATCTGGGGTCATTTTAGACTTGTAATGGTAAAAAACCCCACTCACTGATGTCAAAAAGATTTTGCTCTACACTCACAAAACAGTAAAATTCCAGATCCTCACAAAGAACTGTGAGATTTCCCGGAAGGCTCTTGGTAGAGTTGGTTCTGCTTTTCCTGGATGAGGGGACACAAGAAGCCACCAGCGCTTCCTTCAAACCTCATCCCCTTTGGAGGTAGCAGCCTTCAGTCTGGTAGGATATGGACATGGTGAATGCACCTTCTTTGCCAAAGCTGAACTCTTCAGGGCAGACTATAGGCAGAACATATGGTGAAAGAGTGTTGCTTAAGATGACCAAGGAGAAGATTTATAACTAAAGAGTTATACTTTCCCAGGTGTCTTCACTTCATTGGTGCAGATGAGGAACAGAGGGAAGAGGAGAGAAAAGAGCTAGTTACCGATGATATAAGAAGCCTGAATTGCTATGAGGAAGTGCAAGGGCAAATGAAATCCAGAGTATTCTAAGGTCATTTCTTCTCAATATTGAGTAATTACTGATGCATGTTAATTCCTCTGTTCAACTAGTGGTACCCAAAGCCTAAGAGTGAGTAGAGAAGGGACATGTGCAAAAGACAGAAAAATTGGTCAAGAAGATGGATCAGGGAAAAGACCTGTAGAAAAAGGTCTAAAAAGCAAGTCAATGGTGATCTTACAGACACTTGAGGATAATTGAGACCTTATCTCGGACATCCTGAATACCAGGCTGGCAATATCTCAGAGCTAGAGGCATTGAGAATTTTTACTGAACTCAGCCTGGGGAGGTTCTGTTCACCATCTGTGGCTCTCTTCTGCTTCTAATCCTCACTCCAGGCTCTTCTCTTTGCCAGAACAACGCGTGCCCTTCTTTGAAGATGTTCTTCCCTCTTCTTTTGGCTCTGGGTTTCCACTTTGGAAATAGCACAGATGCCCCAGATGGAGACCTTGATTCCCGTGGCAAGATCATGGAGAAACATTTGATCCTCTTCAACATCCCTACTTTGGTGTCACTTTTGCTACTATCAACTACAGGACCCCTAGAAATCTCTCATATGTTGAGCCTGGAACACAGATTGTGCCTTAGCCTTCTTTACAATAGATAATATCAGATGCAATAACCTTTCCCTTATTAAAGTATCTTAGTGTAAATAAGTTTTAGTACAAGCAGTGGAGCCAAGAGAAATTGTTTCATGTTGCATATATTCTAAGCCTAAAATAATGGTATTTATTAGCTTTGCAACAATTTGCAAAGTTTTGAAACTAAAATTGTAGGAATGCATAGTGTATGTATGTCTCCATATACACACATAAATTCTGTTCCTTATATACGCACGTATACATATGGAACAGAACATGGATATATGCACATACATTTCTATGCATACAGTGTATTATATATGTACCTACATGTATATCATATATGTGTCTAT
Organism: Pseudochirops cupreus; assembly: GCA_028627135.1. Taxonomy (NCBI): domain Eukaryota; kingdom Metazoa; phylum Chordata; class Mammalia; order Diprotodontia; family Pseudocheiridae; genus Pseudochirops; species Pseudochirops cupreus. Next base: position 186,845,787 of record CM053583.1, read on the forward strand.
ACATATGCATTTACATATATATCCAAGATAAATTGTTTCATATTGCATAGCCTGAAGTAATTCATGAGCTCTGAAAGAATTCACAAAGTTTTAATACTCAAATTATATATGTGCATATATGTAGAAATATACACATTGTTCCATATATGTAAATATACATGTACACATATATGGAAAAGAATGTATTTGTATATGCACACACACTTATTACCCCCCTTCATTTTTACAATTTTAAGACATCTGTAAACTTTTTGCTATCTTCTACTTCAGTAACATGGGCTCAGAATTTGTCTCTGTCGGTCACAAGAGCCCAGAGTGGGATGAATCCAGATCAGATGACTTAGGGTGGGAACTTAGGTATCTTAGGTTTTTTTAGGCATGCAGAAGAGATACTCCCAAAGCCCTTGGGCACATTGTGTGCCTTATGAGAATCTCTGCCTCCCTATTTCACTGAAGGTTGAGGGTTGGGGGTGGGAGGAGAAACTATTTTCAGATAGACCCAAGTTGTAATAGAGGAAAAATTTGTTGAAATAGCATGACAAAATAAACAAACAGATTCATAGTTAAATGAATGAATGAATAAATAAATGAATGAGTGAAGGAATTAATGAATAAATACATAAATAAGTAAGTAATAAAATAGGACTGACATGGTAGGGAGCCAGGAGATCAGCTTTCAATTCTTGACTTGATCACTGACTAGCTGTGCCATTGGGTAAGACACTTGACCCATCTAGACCTCATTTCCTCCACTTGAAAAATGAAACTTTGTAGTAAATTATCTCTAAATCTAAAAGAGGTTCCTTCTAATACTAACAATCTATGAACTGAACTAGGAAGCAGGAGGGTTCAGTGCAACTTAGTCAAAGGATCTGGTTTCAAATTCTGGTTCTTGCACTCACCACACAAGTGACTTCAGACAAGCCACTTAAAGTCTCAGGGCTTCTGTTCCTCATCTGCAAAGTGAGGTAACTGAATTACTTGGCCTCTAAGGTCACTTCTAGTTCTAAATCAATGATCCTATCAGTCAATGAGCCTATATTCTATGAAAACAGGTTAAGTATTGTGAGAGAGACTCGATATTAAATTGAAGACCTATGAAATGCATGTGCTTCTTACAGTGCAAGCACACTTTCATTTGCTAATGACCACTAACGATTACCTTAATCAAGGAAGACTATTGTCAGTGTCTGTTTCTAAGACTTTAAAAAAGGCTTCATGGATGAGTTATCGCTGTTGAAAGCAAAGAGTCTCTTTATTAGGAAATCTTAAGAGAAAGCTATATGGCCTAACCAGAGATGTCTAAAACACAAGAGACTTTGGAGAATTTCCTTAGATGATATGGGAAATCTCCCTTGACTGAGTTGAGATAGTTCATTCTCAGTAAGAGAATTCATTCATTCTATGTATTATAAAGCATATTCTAATCTGTAGAATTTCCCTGGTTTCTGTATACTTTCAGCTTGGATAAATGGGTTTTTATTCACTACTCAATATTTGTGATAGTATAGCAGCAAGCAGCCTAGCATACCCAGGATGGCTGCTAGCACAGGTTCTTAGATCTGCTTTTCTAAAGGAAAGCAACTTAAAATGGGCTAACAATCTTACTTTAATCAAACAAATATCATTTACTTAGTTCAGGGGAAAAAGTCAGCACTCTGAACTTCAGAAAATACAAACAGAAGTTAAAACAGAAAAGAACACAATTCAGCAGACAAGGCTTCCAGTTGTCTGACC
>CM053583.1:186847623-186872685 GCA_028627135.1 Pseudochirops cupreus
TAGGGTATATATAGCCTTCTTCTGGGTCAGAGAATGTCACAACCCTCTTGACCCACTGCCTAATCACAAAATAACAAGGTGTGGGCATTCTTGAAAAACAAGTCTCTCACACAGGCTCCATGTGATCACATTCAGCTTATTAGGAGGCAGAGTATATTTTTAAATCAGGGAAGGTTCTCAGATTCACTTAGGCCTATCAAGGGGCCAAAGGGCAGGGAAGATCTTCAGATTCTCATTACAGATAGTCTTTGTACAATTAAGATTTGATGGGAAGGCAGCCAAGCCTTTGGATATGGCTTAGGGCATTCCTCCATTAAGGGAATAAAAAAGTATCATGAACCTAAACATTTCACTGAGTCTAGTAATATTTAGAGAAGATGGTAGATATTAATTCTTGTCTTGTATCCTCTCTCTGAGGAGAGCAGAGCGACCAGTGGCCTGGCCCCAGTCTTGTGCTTCCCTCCAGGGAGGAAATAAAATCTCTCATGGAGAACAGGAGTGAGATACCAGAGATATCCATCCACTACTCCTTTCCCATGGCATTTAGACACACCCAAGTGTCCATATACATAACCTACTTGGGCATAACACACATCATGTTATTTCAAAGCAGTATTTAGAAGGAGCAGGTAAAGAATATATCAAGAATATTGTCAGGGAGCCTTAGCAGGAAAGGGATGCCACAATTCCCTAGAATTACCAAGTCAGGTTTTAGGAGAGCATCAAGGCAAGTTATCACCTGGGGAGGGAGGATACTACTCTAGAATCAGAGCAGCTCAGACACTTTATAGGGAAGGAAGGAGTCCTACTGGTAGTTTTTTTAAAATTAATTAATTGACAAGTACTTATTGAGCACTTAATGGTTTACTTTCTCAGACTAATTTTGGTCATTGTTGAATTGTGAATATTTGCATGTGTGAACATGCATTTTGAACTCAAGTAGGTTTGATTTTTTTATCTGCCTCTGAGGTCACAGATGGAGATGCACCATCTAGCCCCCGAACTAGAATTTTGTAGCCTATAGTTTATAAACACAGAATATTCATATATGAGGAGGATCCAGGAAAAGGATAAGGACATGACTAAGGGGGTAATGGACAGGAGGAATAGACAAAGCTAGGAAATGGACAACCTGTTGAACAGAGAAAGTCGAGGCCAGAAAAGATGGAATTACTCCACTACCCTCCCTCCAAACCACAGCAGAACTCTTCCTTAAATATTCAATTGGCTTTGAGAATATGTGTATTTAATGTTAAGATATATTGGTAAGTCTATCTACAGCTCATATTCAAAAACTCTGCTATAGATATTTGTACAAGAAGTGTAAATTCACTTGGCACAATTACCTGGTTAAGATGTGTTTGTTGTGGTCAAGATACTGTTTCTGTTCCTAATTCCATTTCTGCAGGGCAAAGTAGTAAGCTATGAACAGCCCTTCTGTCTCTTACTGTCTGAGTAATCCATATCCTGAGCTGCTCATTTACCTAGGAATTTGCCAATGTGGCACAATTTGTTGTTGTTGTTATTCATGAAGCTGTGATTTTTATCCCTTCGGGAATTCCTAATAAGGAAGCATTCTACCACTGCAGATTAGAACCTCTTAAAATTATAATCTTAGAGAGTTTCCCAAAGTATTGAAATGTTAAGTGACTTACCTAGAGTTATACATGTGCCAGAGATGAGGTTTGAAATGGGTCTTCCTGCCTCTGAAGACTGTTTTTTAACCATTATGTCAAGCTGCCCCTCTTGTGTTACTGTAATAGGGAAAAAAGCTTGATTTCATTACTATGCTGTGCTTTCATTTGCTTCTCCTTTAAATAACAGCTGATTATCTATCTATCCATTCATCCATCCATCTATCTGTCTATCTGTCTGTCTATCTATCTAGTCTATCTATCTAGTCTATCCATCCTTTCCTCTGTGTATCTAGCTATCTCTCTACCTATCTCTTTATCTGGGAGACACAGTCTTCACTCATGATAGGGTATGATAGTTTCAGTTGTCCAGGCAAATAACACATATAGCACTTAGAAAAATGTCTTTCAAAGAGTAAAGGTTAAAAAATTGTTGAATTAATGAATGAATCCAATATTGATTGATACACTACTATGAACAAGGCACTACATTGATTCTCTATTATGAACAAGTACGGTTTGGTTAAATATCTTTTACTATATAACCTCTGAGCATAGAAATTTCTGATTCTCCAGCGAAATCTTTGAATGAGAAGCAAGAAAACAGAATTTGCAGAAGTTTCTAGAACATTTTTATACTAGGTGATTTAATTGCATTTTTAATGTAAGATTATTGTTTCCTATCAGAAATAGGACATGTAGTTACATGAATCATATAGCCATATCATTACTATAAAAGCAATTCTTTGCATATACATTTTTAGTGATTTTGAATTCAAAGGTAGGTATGAAATGAAGAAATATAGGTAGGTATAATGACTGAATGTTTTTTGTCTTTCCAAATTTAACTTAGTGAAATAATGACATTTTACCTCATGAAAGGTAAAGAAAATGAGCCTATGCATCCTACAGAATATAACATCCAATTCCAGGAAATACAAAGTTTAGGTTTCTTTTTTTTAAACTTTCTTCCTCTTTAGAGAAAGGGGATTTGACATACAATTCATTTTCCAAACAAAGACATGTCTGTTTGAAATGAAATCATAATGATCTTTATGTCATACCATTTCCATAGGGTTTTATTGATTGGAGAAACATGGGTTCAGTTAAAAGGGAAATAAGAATTTTCACAATACTTTCTTTTTCTTGAAAGGCTGCATTTTTTATAGAAATTGGAAAATAGCAAAGAGGGGAAAGATCATGTCAACACAATGTTTTGGGTCACATACAACACAATCTTCTGTTTCATTGAGATTTCAACACAGGAAATGGGTATATTAGGAACTGTCTCATTCACAGATTTTTCGGACTCAGATACAGTGGTTTCTTTGAGTGATGGTGAAGGAACAAGCTGTAACCAGTATTTTTATATTAGCCTCAATAATACACATTTCAAAGCCAAAAGGCCTCAGTCACATAACTGTTTGCATAGTCAATGTTCTGTGGGAAAATGAGTGTCAATAGATTCCACATTACCAACCTTGTATAGCATTTGATTTCTTCACTACTATTCTCATGAATCTCTGGACAGGACAAGCATTTCCCTATTCTGTTATTCTTATTCTCATGCCCACTTCTAATTAGTGAACCAAAAATTATTAGCTTAAAGCAATCTCAATAACAGTATAAAAATACAACAAGAACATAATTCCATCTAGGCAGCTGAGAAAGTTACTTATAGACTTTTTGATATTAGAATTGTTATATTATAAAATCAAATGATCAAGAGAAGGCTTTCCTTTCTAGTAAAGCCTCTAGTTTCATCCCCAAATCACCATGGACATTTTTGCTACTTCGGGAAAATTTGAGAATCAGAAATGACCTTGAACTAGGTTTCTAAGCCTTCTCTAAATAGATTAGCAAAGTCAATCAGCATATGTTTACCCTAAAGCACTGGTTCCCATTTAATAGTTTGTGAATACCTAGGGGGGTTTAATGGTCCAAGGGGCTTGAGTTAAAAAATCTTTAATGTTGACTTAACCACTATTTTTGAAAGATGAACAGGTTGGGTTTACACCAGGAATGCAGAGTTGGTTCAATATAAGGAATAATGTAAATATAACTATATAAATCATGATAATAATATCAATGGGGCAGGTAGGTGACTTAGTGGATAGACTGCTATGCTGGAGAAGGAAATGGCAAACCACTCCAACATCTTTTTGCTAAGAAAACTCCAAATGGGGTCACAAAGAGTCAGACATAACTGAAACACCTGAACAATGACAACGACATGCAAGGTATATAAGAAATAGATTAAAAGTTATGAAGACTAAATGCTATTTCAAATACATGAAGGGTCAAAAGGTATTAATGTTAATTTTCAAAGGAAGAAATTCCAAACTATCAATAGGCATAAAAATATTCTAAAGCACTAATTAGAGAAAGGAAAATTAAACTATTTTAAGGTTCTATCTCATACCATCAGACTGGAAAAGATTACAATAAGTGAAAATGAGAAATATTGCAAGGCTAGGGGAAAAAGGCAAACTTCACTGTGAAGCACAGGATAATTGACTGTGCAAACCGTTAATGTGGCTGGAGCACCTTGGCTTTGAAATGTGTATTATTGAGGCTAGCATAAAAGCGCTGCTTACAGCTTGTTCCTTCAGTGGTACTCAAAGAAACCACTGTATCTGAGTCTGAAAAAATCTGTGAATGAGGCAGTTCCTAATATACCCATTTCCTGTGTTGAAATCTCAATGAAACAGAAGATTGTGTTGTATATGACCCAAAACACTGTGTTGACATGATCCTTCCCCTCTTTGCTGGAAAGCAGTTTGGACCTATTCCTCCAAAGTTACCAAACTGTGTGTATCCTTTGACCCCTGTACCATTACTCGGTCCTCTATCTTCCCAAAGACATCATAGAAAGAGGAAAATGACCTATTTGTACAAAATATTTATCACAACTTTTTCATAGTAGCCCCAAATTGCAAACTAAGGGGTGCCCTACTATTTATTGTTGTTGTTGTTCAATCACTTCAGTTACATCTAATGCTTCAAGATCCCCATTTGGGGTTCTCTTGGGAAAGATAGTGGAATGGCTTGCCATTTCCTTCTCCAGTTCATTTTATAGATGAGGAAACCAAGGGAGAGAGGGTTAAGTAACTTGCCCCAAGTCACATAGCTAGTATCTGAGGCTGGATTTGAACTCAGGAAGATGAATCTTCCTGACTCCAGGCCCAGCACTTTATCACTGTGCAGCCTAGCTCAACAGTGTCCTACTATAAGGGAATAGTTAAAAAATTATGACATATTAATGTAATAGAATACTATTGTATCATAAGAAATGATGCAATGAACATTTTCAAAGGATAGTGGGAAGACCTATGAACTGATACAGTCAAATAAGCAGAATTAGAACCACAATTTATACAATGACAATCTTATAGAGAAAAAAAAAGCTTTAAAAAACTTTAAAACTCTGATCAATGTAATGATAAATCACAAATTCAGAAGACTAAAGAAAAAATGCCATTCACCTCTTATCAGGGAAGTGATGAACTTAAAATGTGGAGGAAGATATATAACTTTGGGCATAGCTATTAAGGGAAATTGTTGCATGTTGATGATAAGGATTTTATTTTTCTTTTCTAATTGTTGTTCAATGGAGGGGGGAGTGGAAGAGACATTATAAATGCATGTAAATAAGTGATATTTTAATTAAGTAATTTGGCATGATATATCTGTAATGATTTCTGAATGGGGCTAGAAAAGAGTACGCATATTATCAGTAGTACATGATCCCTTTATAAAGAAATCATCATGCTGTCATCATCATCATCATCACCATCACTAATATTTATGTAGCATTTATTTTGCTACAGGCACCACACAAAGTACTTTACAATTTTAATTTAATTTGATCCTCACAACAACTGTAGGAGATAAATACTATTATAACCCCATTTTATAGATGAAGAAATTGAAATAAACAGATATTAAGTGACTTGCTCAGGTTCATTCAACTAGAAAATGGATGAGGACAGATTTGAATCAGTTCTTCCTGATTCCAGGCCCTGAGTTCTTTCCATTGAACCACCATCTGCATAAAAACCTCACAAAAATGGGGAAAAGTAGAAAAATACATCCTTTATTTACAACAAAAAAGAAAGTATATTCGACAAAGCATATGTTGACTTAGTTTTGAAAATCTCAAGTTCTTCACAGGATTTATTTTTCTCTTCACCTTCTTAATCAGATATGAATGTAAGTGGTCAACTTTTTTTTTTAAATTTTGCAAATACTTATTATGAGAACTTCATTATCCAATTTCCAAATATCCCATGTTATGTCTCTTGTCACCCTTCTAGAGATACTCTGCTGGATCCTTTATTTTCCTCTTTAAGAAGAATCTGGTTTTCAATTTAGCTGCAACATCCTATATATATTCTTTTATCCATTATAGTATATGCATGTTATCAATAGTACCTGGTTCCTTTATAAAAGATGATCATGCTGTCATGAGCATCATCATCACCATCACCATCACTAACATTTATATAGTTTTATAGAACAAATCCTTTTATTAAGGGGATTTGTTCTATGAAGTTTGGATTTAGTCAAAGGGCCACGCTTGAGGACCTAGAGGGCCGTGTGTGGCCTTGAGGCTGCAGGTTCCCCATCCCTGATCTAGAACATTTCAGACCCAATGAGATCTACAATTTAAAAATTTAGCCTAACTATTCACTCTGGCAGTAAAAAGTGAATAAAAATATCTATTGTCCAGAATATTACATACAGTTGGATGCATAGAGTCCTATAGGGATTGTCTAGCAGTGACTATTCTTCCCCACAAATGAAATCAATGTAGTTAGGATAAGAAGGGAACTTGTCAATTATTTTTAAAATTTTTTAACCATTTTTTTTTTTGCTTTTTTGGAGAGGGAAAGGTAGGGCAATTGGGATTAAGTGACTTGTCCAACGTCACATGGCTAGTTTGGTGTTAAGTGTCTGAGGCTAGATTTGAAGTCTGATCTTCCTGACTCCAGGGCTGGTGCTCTATTTGCTGCACCATCTAGCCACCCCTTTATCAAATATTTTTGATGAAAGTCTGAAATCCAAGATCTATAGGGAATCCATATATACATATGTATGTATATAAAATATTGTTTTAGTTGTTTAGTTTAAATGTTGTTCAGTAATTTTCAGCTGTGTCCAGCTCTTTGTGATTCCTTTTGGGGTTTTCTTGGCAAAGATACTGCATTGATTTGTCATTTTTTTTCTTCAATTCATTTTACAATTGAGGAAACTGAGACAAACAAGGTTAAGTGACAGGGTCACACAGCTAGTACATGTCTGAGGCCAGATTTGAATTCAGATTTTCCTGACTCCAGGCCTAGCACTCTATCCACTACACCACCTAGCTGCCCATATAATACATACATACATACACACACATACATATGTACATGAATACACACACATATACAAAATCATTCCCCAACAGATCAGCTATATATATGTATATATACAAATATACATACATATAGTATATCTTTGTATCTAGTGAGAGAAATAATCAGGAAACATTTGATCAATTGATTTCCATCCAGCTTATTTGATGAAATTATAGAAGTTAGAAGTAAGTGAAGTTTAACATTTTTGAATAAAATATGAAGTTGTTGCCAACCCATAAGATATGGAAAAGACCTTCTATCAACAGATAAAATTAGAGAGCAGTTAGCCGCTAGTTGGCCAAAGATTGATCAAGCCCCCTGATGGGCCATTAAAAAATGAGAAGAATAAATTATATTGCTGATAATTTTCATTAATCCAATAGAAGAAAATGAATGAACTGAGCATGGAATTAATACTAAATAATCATGAATTAATGAAAATTTTAAAAGCTCAAAGTTCATTTAAATTTAATAGACACAAAATGAAAAAGACTCCTGAAATAAACATACTAAAAGTTGGATTGTATCTTTAACTAACAATCCAAAAAAAGAGAAACATAAATTAACAAAATTAAAAGTAAGCAAAATAAATACATAATGGATAAGAAATTATATAAATTATCAGAAAGCACTCAATACAATTATATTCTAGAAAAATTGAGACTTTTAAAAATGGACAATTTTTAATAAAAATATAAATAACTCAAATTAAGAAAAAAGAAAGATTTTTAAACATATTATTTCAGAGGTAGGAATTGAATGTCATAAATGAAAAGCAGAAAAATGAATCCAATTCTAATTGAATTGAAAGTTAATTCTATCAAATGCTTAAAAAGTAATTACTTATGCTAAGCAATTCTCAATAATTTAGAAAGAAATCTCCCTATCAAATTCTTTATTGGAGGAGAATGATCCCAAAATGTAACCTGAAGTGGAATATATTAGAAAAAATATAAGTATAGACCAATATCACTAATTAATATTGATGCAAATTTAACAACCCACTTTTTGCATCAAGGATGTTTCAATGTTAAGAAAGTCACTGGCATCATTGATCAGATTGTTAAACACACACACAGATACAAACCCAAACCACATAATTATATCTATAGTTGCAACAAAACCATTTTTACAAACTTTGCTACTCATTTATGCTAAAATTAAGAAAATAATATGCATGGAAAAGGTCTCCTTTAAAATGCTAAAAAGTATGCATTGAAAACCAAAAGTTAATATTATTTTCAAAGGAGATATACTAGTATCTTTACTAACAAAATAGTGATGCCCCTTCTCCCTACTATCACTTTGACATAGTTTTAGGAATAAGTTGGGATGGGGGCTATAAGCTAATTTTCCCACCTTCCCTCCCACCTCTGTCATAAGTTAGGCTAGTTGTTTGTTAGGTTTTTTTTTTAATTTAAAAAGTCTTGAAATTGTGCTTTGGATTTAGTTGTCTCTGAGGACTAAGGCTTGAGTCATTGGTGTAGCTTCTTGATCGTCTGGATAAAAAAACAGCCAGTATATGAAGGTGTGAGTCTCCTGACCCATAAACCAATAGCATGAACAATCCTGAGAAGTAATGTTCATCTGAATCAATATTTTATCCTGGGAAAAGATTCCTCCCTTCCTCTGAAATTCTTCCCCTGCTATGGCTCTGTAAATCTCCTTTTGGTCATTGTTAGAAGGATTATGAGTATCTCTTTTAACACCAACTTCATTCTACATTATACAGATGACTAACCTGAGTCAGACCCAGTAAGACAAGAAAATTAAAGGCATAAAGGTTGGCAAAAGGAGATAAAATTATTCCTACTTATAGACAATGTGGTGGTTTTGCATACAAGTTCCAGAAAATATTCAAAGAAATCAATTTAGGTGATTAATAAAGGGGAAGACAGGGGTTCTGAGAGGAGTTCTATCAGTGAAGCAGTAAATCTTGTTCAGGGTAACTGGCAGGGCACCCAAAGTCTGCAATTTCTCTGACCAGGGACATTCTTATAAGGTCCCACCTCAGAGGCTAAGAATATTAAGTGGGAGCAGACAACTTCATTCATAGATTACTAGTAATAATTACATTAAAAAAATCTTTGTTTTAAGGAATAAGGCAAGTAGCAAAAAAAGTAAAAATTTATGAGGATATAGTGGAGGAAAATACAGAATTAACAGTCACAAGTGAATATAAAAGGAATAAGCTCATTCATAAAATGAAAGGAAGTGACAAAATGGATTAGAAAGCAGAATCCAATAATATGCTGTTCTTTAAAAAAATGCTTGAAACCTATAGATTCACACAGAGTTAAAATAAGATCTTGGAAGAGAATTTATTATGCCTCATGCAACTCTAAAAGGCAGAGGAAGGGGTCATAATTTCAGAGACAAGATTAGAAAAAGGCATAATTATGATTATTTTGAATGGAATTTCTCTTTGTATAATTTCCTCATGTTTTTTTTTGTTATTGCTTATATAAAATTCTAACAATTTTTGTATAAATATTTTTCTCTTCTTATACTTTATTGAAGCTATTAAATTAGGCGATATTTGTACAGCACTTAGCACAGTTCCTAGCATGTAGTAGGCACCATATAAATGCTTATTCTAGTAATTAACCTGTAAGTGAAATGGTCAGCTCTTCTTAGCAATACAGTGATCCAAGATAAGTACAAAGGGCTCATGAAGGAAAATGTTATTCATATCCTGATAAAGAACTCATAGACTCTGAATACAGATTGAAACATACTTTTTTCCACTTTATTCTTTTTCATGTGTTTTTCTTTTTGATCTGTTTCTTCTTTCATAACTATGACTAATATGGAAATATGTTTTACATGTCAGTGCACATATTACCTATATCAAATTGCCTACCATTTTAGGAAAGAAGGAGAGGAGGGAGGGAGAAAAATTTGGAACTCAAAATCTTGTAAAAATTATTGCTAAAAATTGTCTTGAAATGTCACAGGGAAAAATAATCTAATAGTATTAAAATAAAATTAAAAAAAAGAAAAAAAGAGTCTCAAAACCACATGGTTAAATTATTTCTTGGAGACCAAGTCACCCATCAGACTATAGTGATTCCTAAAGAAAATTAAGTAGAACTTTAAAAAAAACATAAAACTCTCAGAAACTGAGTATTCTAACTAGTATATGTTAAATTCCTCAATATTTCAAGTATTTGGTGATGTGGGTGCTCCTTCCATATGGCAGATTGTAGTTTCTCTCTATTTTCCTCCCTCTTTGAGAGTGCCTGTGGCCAAAACCAACAAAAGGATGAGATTTTCAGAACTTAACTTGCCTAATTATCAAACAACTGACATTTATAGTTCCATACTTAATCCTGTCTAGGTTGGTAAAATCTGCCAAGGTTTCTTTTGCTTCAGTTTTCTCTTCCAAGTAACTTATTATCAGATAAGAAGAAGCTTTAAAGCTTATTAAAAGCTTTTGATCTTTAACAGTTTAAAATTGCACTAAGATTTTTGGGATATCCTATTGAAGAAAAGTTATTAACAAGAAATTGAAGACCAAAAGCAATGGAGAAATGGTAAGAAGGTGTACCAATTGAGATCAAGTTCTGGTTTAGGACTATAGTGAAACAATCGGTGGATGTGATTACTGAGCCTTCAGAGACAATCTCTGAAAAATGGCAGAAAAATGATGAGGTGCCCGTTGAAGATAAGCAAGAATTTTAATGTTCTTTTGAATTTTGGAAAGGGTGAGCCATACTTGGGAAGCCATATTCAGAGGCGGAAGCTTGTTGTTTTTTTTTTATTCCAAAGAAATTTCTACAACATATTTCTAAAGGAATAAGTTTTATGTATTACAAAAGGGCAGCAATGATCAGTAAGTCCCAGTATGGGTTCAGAAAGAACAGGCAGCACAAAATCAACTCATTTTGTTTTTTGAGAGGGTTACTAAACTGGAGAGGCAGTGTGGTACAGAGTATAAATTCATCAAGATCTGTGTTCAAATCCTGTCTCTGAAATATGTTAGTTATGTGATCATCAATAAGTCACTTAACCTCTTAGTACACCCAGGAAACTCTTTAAGACTGTAAGTTCTATCAGAGTTGCCTGTTTGTATTGGTAGAGGGAATTTCCATCTTGGGAATCATATGGAATCATAGATTCTGGTAGAAAAACTATAATAGCAAAACTGGTAGATGAGGGGAATAACAAAACCACATTATACCTGAATTTCATCATGGCATTTGACAAAGTCTCCCAAGATATGATTATGAATATAATATAATTATACATGGATAAGTTGGAGAGATGTTCTTTGGATAGCAAAATAGAAGAATTTAAACCTAGGTTAATGTCGAGACCACAGTGGTGCTTCCTAACCAGTGGGTAGGTTTCTTTTAGAATCATACAAGTCTCTATCCTCGCTCTATTCTGAAAACATTTCTTGCAGTGACTTGGGTGAAAGCATTGATGATAATTTTATTGAATTTATGAGTAACACAAAACTAGATGATAGAACAAGAATTCCAAAATGGTAATACTGTAAGTTGCATTTATATAGTCTTTTGAGGCTTAGAAAATGCTATAAACATGGTGTAGTCTACAGGAATCTCTGCTTCATTGAGAGTGCTAGGTAGTAAAAATATTGATTCAACTTTGGTCTTTCCTGTAAAGTTTATGAAATTTAAATGACACCTAACATAGTCTTGAGTGCAGGGTAGAAGCACAATAAATGTACCTTAATAATGGATATAGATAATTATGGAATTGATTTGTTGATAGTATTAATATCTCTATTCTGAATAAGCATAACAAACAAATTATTAAAATATAGTTTGATGCCACAAATGTTTATTAAATGACTACTTTGTACAAAACACTGTACTAGGTCCTGGAAGATATTCAATATTCAAATGCATCTGTTATGTCATGTGTTAGCTGTTTCCTCCCATGAGACAGATGTCAATTCATTCATGGTTGCCCATCCTGCATGACTCCTCCATTTCCCACTAAAGACTCCACAAGGGGGGGGGGGGTCACCTGATAATGGAGGAGCATACCTCACCTTGTTTATTTATATCACAGGCATACCCATGAAGTACACAGGCAATCCATTACTTAATCCTTGCTGTTACTATGTAACCAATCCATTTTTTAAAAAAATTACACATTTGTATAATAAGGGCCATTTTATGGAGTACACATATGGGCCCTTTCAGTTGGGTTACATGTATTCTTGTATGAATACACATATGACCAGAGGCGCCTGTGGTCCCCATGACTGAGGGGTGGGAAAGAAACTATATCTAGGGTGATCAGCACTTGAGAGAGAAAAAAAAAAACCTATCTACTTTGTGGATTATAAGGAGGGAGGAGAAACAGTTTCTAGTTTCTTTCAAAACAGTCTCTTTTTAAGGATGTGGCTAATGCCAGTTTTCACTTGAACTTCGAATGAGGTGAGGAGATAGGATATCCCTCTACTCTCTCTCCACAGTAAAAACCATAGAAGCAAGTGCAATTCTAACAAACCTTGGAGAAAAGATACAAAACCTAAAGCCACTTTTCCTCTCCTCTAAGTTTTTAACATTTAAACGTTTATTTTTTGCTTAAAAAAATAATAGAAAGGGGGTGAGGCTGCCAAGAGAGAAGAGAATGTGGAGCCTTAGGGATTAGGAAAAATATTTCTATAGCATCTAGCCACAGTAAGAATCTTCTCTAAATGAGAATACACTTTGACTGGAATACTGGTATACCCTCTGACTTTGATCTCAAAGAGGTTGAAAAAAATTTTACTTCTTCTCTTAGAAGATTTTTTCTTGGTGAAATAATCTTGGATCTCTCTCTCTCTCATCTATCTGTCTGTCTGTCTTTCTGTCTACTTATCTATCTATCCCTATTCTACAATTTCATCACTTTACTTTGGATTATTTTTGTCACTATAATTTCTACATGATTATTCATTTGCTTCATTCATCTCTGACTTAAAACATTATATGAGATATACGTAACATATTGATCCTGAAAAAAAGATATTCTTTTGGAATTCTTATTAACAGCATAGAAAAGCATCATATCTCCCATCTGAATCCCATAACACACAGATTGCAATAACTCTAAATTATCTCTCTAGATATCTTCTATTTCCATCTTCAAAAATCATTATTTTAATCTCAACCATGGAAGAAACTTTAAACTCACAAATCTTTCTCACTTTTACTTTAAAAAGTTGTACATTTTGATGAAAATTATTTCTGTCTTCTACCTTTGAATGAAAAAAAAATCTAAACTAAAATAAAACATAAAACGAAGATAGGGAAATAAAATAAAATTATTTTCATAAAATGCTCTTATTAATTATAATTAAAATTAATTTTTGTGAATTATACATGTAATTCTGGATTTGGTTTCTCCACATTTTGTTGTTTTGCTTCATATTTACTCACAGTTACTTTTCCAGTACGGTTGTCTTCCTCCCTTTGTGCTAGTGCTTTCAAAAAATTGTCTTTCAGTTCTTTCCCAGAACTAGTTAGTGTCCTATAAAAACAAGCAAAAATCCAGGAGTTTTGTTATAACATACCTCATAATAAATAGGCTTAAAATGGGGGGAATAGTGAGGGATGCCAGTACTGTTCATTTCCTTATATAAAGCTAAAATCTATTTTCCAAGAGAATAAGAAAAATATTAATGGACTTGGTCATCAATTTCAGACTCACAGGTAATGGGATCAGTCCCTACCATGGTTCCCCTCTTCCCCCTGTTTAGGCAAAAGATAAAAATAAAATTTTCTTGGAAGTCAAAGAAATAGTTCTCAAGATTTTATTAGCCAATCTGGTGAGGTCTCAAGCTCCAGATCGATTGTTGAAGCTTCCTGAGGTACCTGAAGTCATGAAGACATGGCTTCCAAGTAGGCGTTTGTTGGTAAATGTTTAATGACCAGCTTTTTGAAAATGAAAGATACATTTTTAAATTTAATCTACATTTTTTCTTTCTCTTTCTTAAGACTAGACAATCAACACAACAATGAATCAAACCCAAATTTGTAGTGTTTAACATTCCTGAGATGCAAATACTCTGAAAATTAAATGATAGATTTTCGAGAAGCAGCGGGAGCTGGCTCCAGAGGCATACCTTAGCTTAGTTTTCATCATTAGACTGCTTCTGGTACCTTATATAACCAACATATAAAAAAGCAGCTCAATTGTGAGATGCATCTTTGGTATCCAAGGAACCTTGGATCCCATTTATTGGCAATTGTAAGCCTCGCTAATGAATAAATTGTGCTTGGACCTTTGTGCCTCAGTTTTTTAAATTAGATTTTTATTGTGACAGTACAGATTTCCACAATTATGAAAAAAAATTCCACACTAACAATGACCACATGAAAAATATACTTCATATAATAAAAATAAATAGAAATTAAAATAAATTTGAGGTTCGCTTCCTACCCAACAAATTGTCAAATACAACAAAAAATGGTAATAGTTTTGGAGTAAATACATAAAAAGAGCAGACTAATATACTTAATATACTCAATTCTTTTTTTTAATAGCTAGTGCTTCCCCTCTGATAGTAATCTCCCATTTATCTAGTCTATGGCTTGTTTGTAGAGTTGTTTGCATGTTATCTTCCCCATTAGGCTACAGGGGTGGGGAACCTGTAGCCTTGAGGCCACGTGTAGCTCTCTATGTCGTCAAGTGTGGCCCTTTGACTGAATCCAAATTTCACAGAATAAATGGGCAACACTTGAGGACCAAGGGGGACACGTTTGACCTCAAGGCCACAGGTTCCCTATCCCTGGACTAGAAATTTCTTGAGGGCAAAGGTTCTATTTGCTTTCCTTTGTATCCTTAGCACCTGGCACGACCATGGACACATCCAATAAGAATATTTCACACAGATCGTAATAACTCTAAATTATCTCTCTAGATGTCTGCTATTTCCATCTTCAAAAACCATTATTTTAATCTCAACCATGGAGGAAAATTTAAACGCACAAGTCTCTCTCACTTTTACTTTAAAAAGTTGTACATTTTAATGAAAATAATTTCTGTCTCCTACCTTTGAATGAAAAAAAAACTAAACTAAAATAAAATATAAAATGAAAACAGGAAAATAAATAAAATTATTTTCAGAAAATGCTCTTATTAATTGTAATTAAAATTAATTTTTGTGAATATTATATGTATAATTCTGGATTTGGAGACTGATGGAGCTGTGAATTGGTAAATCATTCCAGAAAGCACTTTGTTATTATGTGGGAAAAATCATTAATCTGTTCATACCCAATTATCAAAACCCTAACCATACTAGCTCCTATGTCACAGTACTTTTAAGGTTTACAAAATGCTTCACATTTGACACTCTGTAAGAACCTTGGGAGGTAGGAAATAGTATAATTCCCATTTTATTGAGGCGGGAGAAATTAAGGCTGAGAAAGATGAAGTCACTTATTCAGAGTCACATGACTAGTAAATGTCAGAAGTGGCATTTGAATTCAGGTCTTCCTGATTACAAGTCCACTGTAGGAAAGGTTTTATATCTATATATATCCACATAGACATATAGGGATATTGATAGATATAGATATATACATATATAGATTTGGATATATAGATTTTAATAAAGTATCTACAGATATAGATTTTTATACATCTACATCTATCTATCTATGGATAGCCACAGCAACAATTCTATTAGTATGTGTATGTGTTATGAAATACTTGAAAATAAAGTGAGTCCTTATCCATTTTGCAATAGCTGAACAAATTGTGAAATCTGAAAGTAACCTAGAATTGTTGCATTATATAAGATCTATGCATCTGAAGAATTAAGAAGGTAGCAAATATATAATGGCTGGAGGTGGTAAGTCTATCAGGAAAACCAACTACTTCCTCTTAGCTGGCTTACTGAGCCCCAACCTTCTATGTCAGTGGTTCTCAACCTTCCTAATGCTGGTGACCCTTTAATACTTGTATGTGGGTGTATCTGCATGTGGGCAGACCTGTCTGGAGATGGATAAGGAGCAGTGTCTTGGTTCCTAAAACCATCAGAAATATGTGTTTTCCAATGGTGTAGGCAACCCATGTGAAAGGGTCCTTCGACCCCCAAAGGGGTCACGGCCCACAGGCTGAGAACCACTGTTCTATGTGGGTAGAGACAGTCTTTCCAGCTTTTCCATTCTGCTAGGCCTACATATAACTTTCCTTATATCAAAGCTTCCCTTCTGGATTTCCCTCAGGTGCAGATCCCTAAGTTTGCTTGGGGACAGAATAAATGGGGGGGACGGGAGAAGTGACCTTCCCTGAGTTGTCTTCCCTCTTAGATTTAGATTTGTTTACTCATGACTCAAACTTTCATCAAGGGGAAACCCCAGTTTTGCTCTCCTTCAGTACTTTAATAAAACATGATAATCCATAAGAAAATCTTTCATTTAATTCACGTCCCAGTCAGCATAGAGTCCTATTGAATTACATAAAAGTTCTAAACCTCAGTTCCTCTCAAATATGTTATCCACTGTCCCCAACCTTTTTTACAGTTCTCTGTTCACATATAATAAAGCGCTTATAAAGGAGTAATCAGGATCAATCACTTTATGTAACTGGACTTCAAAATTAAACATTAATCATGAATGTAAGCAAACTTAAAAAAAAATAAACTTTGGATTTTTTCATGCATGTAATGGGGAACCAGCTCAGGCATAATCTACCTCAGATGGTGTGTTCCCCAAGAGCAAAAGTTCTATTTTGTTTTTCTTTGCATCCTTAGCACTTAGCCCAAAGCTGGACCCATAGCAGGCACTTACAGATGATTACTGACTGACTGACTGACTGACTGACTGACTGACTATGGAGCTGTGAATTGATTGGTCTGTTCATTCTAGAAAGCACTTGTTATTATGGGGGGAAAGTTACTAATCTATTCATACCCAATAATCAAAACACTGTAATAATAATAGCTCCTATGTCATAGCACTTTAACGTTTCCAAAATGTTTCACATTTGATATAATAAGGACCTTGTGAGGTAGAAGATATTATTTCCATTTTATTGAGAGGGGACCTGTTCAAGATATTCCAAAAGGTTAAACACACTGTGGACCATCCCCTCCCAACCCTACCCCCAGCCAATTGTAATCTCCAAATTTTGCGGGGACTGAAGAGAGAGTGATTGGGGTAGTTTTCTTCTTTTTGACCCATGAGGCAACTTTCAAAGCTGCTACTGCCCCAGGAATTTCCCTTTTGCAAAGGCTAGATTCAGGAATTCAGAATGCCCCTTCTCCTCAGAGAGGTCAGGGTTTAGGAAACAGAATTTAAATATATCTCTTTCTGCTGAAAGATGTCTTTGCTAATGTGAGGTGGAAGGAAGAGGCAAGAAGAAATGAATCCCTTCTCCTACCTCTCTTCTGTTCTTGCTGCAGTACAAGGTGAAATGGTGGAGAAAACATTTTTTACTAAGAGATGAATTTTTCTTTTCCATTCTCTCTACCATTTTGAAATCATTTTGAGGTTATCCCTGTCAGGTATGCAGGGTGGGGGGGATCCATCAGTCTAGTTTCCTGATCCTTTCACAGGAGAACTATTATCACTCAAAATCTGAAAGTCCTGTGACATACATTCTGCAAACAGAGTCTCTCAATATCTAAAAGTTCTATAATTCCATCAAGTAGATAGGGGGCCTCAATTGACTAGGGATCCCTGGTCAAATTCCTCTGACAACAGGAGAAAATTCTTCTTTTTTTTTCCTCCCAGAGAATATAAAATTACTTATCAGAGACTGAGTAAACGTAAGATACTCAGAACAGATTTAGCTTCCCAATATGCATAACAAGAAACGGAAACTTATCTACATAGGGATTAAAGTCAGGAATTTCCAAGATGATTTTTACCATCTTTCTGTATGCCCATCTTTGCACTGAAGTCATATAAGTATCAAAATACATGCTCAAAAGACTACTTCAAGATGGTGGAATGAAAGGGAACAGAACAGTCCAGCGCTCCCAAAATTATTCTATCAAATATATAAAAAAGTACTAGACTAAGTAATGATTAAGAAATCCAAGGAGAAGTCATATAAGGTGAATTTTTCAAGCTCAGATCATGTCCTAACAAGGAGATAGAAACCTGTGTGTAATAGGGAAGGAGATCTGTAACAATAATGCAATATTCACAACACCCATGGTGGCCGTGAATATGCTAGTATAGTTGTGAATCACAAAAGCAAACTCTCCACATGAAGGGCAGAACCAAAGCCTTTATTCAAATACCAGAAAACCGAGTCCCAGAGCCAGAAAGAGGAGTCTCAGAACCAAAAAGCCAAAGTCATTACAGTAGTTACAAAGTTGATACACATGGTTAAAGCAGTGAACATCCACATTTCCAAGCCTTCGCAATAGAACATGTTCCCTCAAGCAGGGATCCTTTCCTCACTCAAAGTAGCTCCTCAGCCTGGTTCTTGGAAGTTCTTGGCAAAAAGTTGCAGAAGGAGGGTCTCAGCAAAAAGTTGCAGCCTCCAGGTGCTCACTGAGAGAAAATCTGACTGTCCTGCTGGTTCTCTTCCTTATATACAGTATAGCTCCTCTCCATTCTGCCCCTTTCTGTTAAGGTGTTAACTACTCCCAAGGTGTTAACTACCTCTGTGTTAATTAAATAGCTTAAACAAGGTGTTAACTTGAAATAAGGTACTAAGTGCCTGCTTACTTGCCAATACAAAGGAGCATGGAAGATCTTAAGATTCCATTAACATTACACCATCAGAAAAGTCAAACACAGGAACACAGTGTATGGAAGAATCCTAACATAGAATCCATTGGAAAATCTACCCTTTCTCTCTAGAGCAGTGGTTCTCAACTTTCCTAATGCTGCGACCCTTTAATACAGTTCCTCATGTTGTGGTGACCGCCAACCATAAAATTATTTTTGTTGCTACTTCATAACTGTAATTTTGCTACTGTTATGAATCTATCTGATATGCAGGCTGTATTTTCATTGTTACAAATTGAACATAACCCACAGGTTGAGAACCATTGCTCTAGAGCTTGCAACTATATCCTTCTGACCCAAGAATCTAGGTCAGGAGCATATAACTTGGACTGAGAGGAATGATCTGGCCATGGGCCGGGATCAGACTACAGTTTGGTAGTCTGAGCCACTCCAAAGGTCCTTTGTGGAACACAGAACTCAATATATGGAGGAAGGAGTGGAAGAACTCTCAAGACCATACAGATAGATCAGGAGTAAACAAGACCCCCACAGTTCCTTCCAAAGATGCACAGAGTCTGACCTTGACACAAAGTGCAATTCAGGAAGTAGGACTGGGGAAATGAAATAAAAGAAAGTACAGCCCTATTGGTAAGGAAATGTTATAACCTGGGTATGCCTCAGACACAAACTTAGAAGAAAAGAATAACTCTGTTGTACCTAAAAGCAAAGTTCCAAACAAAAACATACCCTTCCATAAATTTTACTAGAATTACTAGTTTAAAACCAGCTTCAGTGAAATGAAAGTTCTAGAGGAGAGAAGCAAAAAGAGAAGAAATAGTTTTGTAATGGAAGTACAAAATATTAGCCAAGTAAAAGACTCTTAAAATGGAAGGTACTCTCTGAGATAATAAGAAATACTAAAACAAAAGACAGAATGGGGTAAAAGAAAATGTAAGGCATCTCCTATCAAAAGCAATTGACTTAAAGATAAAGGAAAGATCACTTAGCATATCCTGAAGAAATGACCATAAAATTCTTAATAGCATATTTCAAGAATTCATGAATAAAACTGTCCACATGTGTTAGAACCAGAGAGAAAATGAAAACTAGAAAGAATTTACCAGTCCCCTCTTTAGTAGAGGAAGTAGAATTTTAGCTGGTACTCAAAAGGAAACCAGGAGGCAGATGATAAGGGAATGAATTCCAGGTATAGAGAATAACCAGTGAAAATGCCTAGAGTTGGCAGATGGAATATCTTACTCTAGGAATAGCAAAGAAAGCGTGTTACTGGATCAGAGAGTGCTTGGATAGGGGATATAGAGAGGTGTAAGAAGATTGGAAAGGTAGAGAGGAACCAGGGTATGAAGGGCTTTGAATGCCAACAAGAAGGTAATAGAGAGTCAATGGAGTTTGTGGAGCAGAGGGATAACAAGGTCAGATCTGAGCTTTAGGAAGATCACTTTTGGCAGTCGAGTAGACAAACTAGAGTTGGGATAAATTTGTGGTAGGTGGATTTTCCAGTAGGCGATTGTAATATTCCAGGAGTGAGGGCTTTTACTAGAATAGTTGTGGTATCAGAAGAGAGAAGGGATTGTGTTTGAGAGCCATTACAAAGGTGAAATCAATTGGCTTTGGCAACAGATTGTATATGGAGGGGTGGGAAAGAATGAGGAACCAAAGATAGTACCTAAGTGTCTAAGAGGATGGTGGTGCCCCATAGAGTAATAAGAAAGTTTAGAAAGGAGAGTGTTTTGGGGTTAGCTTGCAAGTTCTGTTTTGAGCTTAAGATGTTTATAGAATATTTGAATATAGAATATAGAATATTTTCATTGTTACAAATTGAACATAACCCACAGGTTGAGAACCACTGCTCTAGAGCTTGCAACTATATCCTTCTGACCCAAAAATCTGGGTCAGGATCCTATATAACTTGGACTGAGGGAATTATCTGGCCATGGGCCGGGATCAGACTACAGTTTGGTAGTCTGAGCCACTCCAAAGGTCCTTTGTAGAACACAGAACTCAATATATGGAGGAAGGAGTGGAAGAACTCTCAAGACCATACAGATAGATCAGGAGTAAACAGTTGAAGATATAAGCCTGAAGGTCAGCAGAGAGGTTCTAGATAAATAGGTTTGAGAATCTTTAAAATAGAGATGATAATTGAATCCATGGAAAATGATGAGATCACCAAGTGAAATACTATAGAGGAAGAAGAGAAGAGGTCTCAGGACAAAACCCTGTGGTTAGTGAGAATGACCTTGATGGAGATCCGTGAAAGGAGATTGAGAGTAGTGCTCATCTAGGCAGGAAGAGAACCAGGACAGAATGGTGTCACTAAAACCTAGAGAAAAGAGAGTATTGAGAAGGGAATGAGCTACTATATTAAAAGCTACTTTTTTTCCATTATAGAACCATCAACAGCTCTGGGAAAAACTGCTACTGTTCGGATCATGGGATAAAAAGAAGGGAAGAAATTTGAACATTCACAACAGCCAGCTGTTTCTTTATATTTTTTATTTTAAGAGAAAACCTATTGGGAATCCTAAAAACTAGATTGTTCTACATCAATCAAATCTCATATTGCTTAGGGAAACGGAGAAAAACTGTACTTATCTCCTTTTGGAGACAGGGAGGGATAGGAAGAGAGGAGTAATACTTGGCAAGTGGTCCCAGTTCATTCTTCAGGAGAGTGAGAGAGGCCATTCTCACACCTTGAAATGGGAGTTGCCTAGACAACAAATAAATGTTCATCTTATCTTAGTGAAAATTAGACTCCTGTACTTGGAAAAGCACTGTGTTTTTCCTTTATTCTGGAAAACAGTTGAGAATGCTCTTTCCTGAAATGGACTTGACATACTCAAAGATTTATGGCAGTTATGTATGGCCACATCTGTATAGTCAAAATTATGTGGAGGGTAGGGACAAACAGCTACAAATTATTGGTGTAATCACCCCCAAGACCTACAGGAATTGTCCCTGTGTTCTATGGCTACATGACAGTGACTCTAGATTCGATCTGAAACTGGAGAATATTTTTAAAACTTGAAAAACGGAGACACAAAGTCTTGATTCTTAGACATCACTCTTTTTTCTACTTTATGTGAACCTTGTTTTGGATTTGGTTTTATTCACACCACTACTTTGCCACTTTTCTTCTGCCATGTTTGGGAGAAAAAAAGACAAGGGCTGTTTCTGCTAACTGGGCTATTATTGTCTTACACACTCTCCTTCTCCCTTGCTTTTACTCTTTTCCTTTCCAACCAGATTACTGGGTCATTTATCATTTTCTGTGCTTCTTGGTAGATGTCGATTCAATCTTCTACAATTTGTGTATTTGTGTAGAAAAGACTTTTAAATCTACACTGGTATACCTCAGTCTTTATTTGGATTGGAACAGTCTTATTCATTTTAATGTGGTTTCTTTTGTTTCATTTACTTGCTTATTTTAAAATGCTGCATATCATAAAATTACCATCATCATCATCATCATCATCATCATCATCATCATCATCATCATCATCTCTGTCTCTCTATCACTCTCTTCCCTTCCCTTCCCTTCCCCAGGGGCACTCCACTAGAGTCCTCCTGCCATGACAGTGTCGAACCATTAACAACTATTCTTTGTGACTGGCAGTGCAAGTAATTCTGAATCTATTTGATTTTTTTTTTATTATCTAATCCAGTTTCCCCATGTTCTCCACAAGAATAGAATGATGTACTTTATCATAAGCTTTCCTAAAACTAGGCAAACTTTATCAGCAGCATTCACCCTTATCTACTAGTTTAGCAATTCAGTCAAAAAGGAAATGAGATGAATCTGGTAAGAACTGTTTTTGATGAAAACTTGCAGGCTCTTTCTAGTTACTACTTCCTTTTCCAGATTAAACAATAATCATCTCTTTATTGATAATTCTAGAATTTTGCCAAGAATTTAATGTATTAAACAGATTTTGCTCCTTTCCTTTAAAAAAAAAAACTGAGATATTTTCCTTCTACAATTTTGTGGTCCTGTCCTGATCTTCTATAATCATTCAAATATCATGGACAGTGGCTCAGCAATCACATATTCCAGTTCTTTCAGATGATTAGAATTGATTGAGGGTGACTTTGAAGATCTTCCCTGCTTTGAAGATATACCCTGCCCCTTAATAAGCTGAATGTAATCACATGGATCTTGTGGTAGGAGGAGTTTGCTGAAGGGTGGAGCAGAGCCCACAGGAAACTGGGAGTCACAGCTAGATTAGATGGCTGGGGGAGAGGATGCTTAGACAAAGAGTCTGATAGGCTCATGAGTAAATATTGATCTAATATTGGTTTGTGGGAGAGAGAGGACTCACCCAGGGAGATAGCTAGACTTGTGAGTGTTTGTTTGTGGGAAGACTAAAGGATGGTGTGGCTCTCTGATGTGTTGTGGTGTATTAATTTCTATGTTGCTAGTATGGATTTGGCTTTCTGGCTTGGGGATTTGATTTTCTGGTGTCTAAATAAATGTTTTGCTTCTGTCTTCTACATGGAGAGTCTGTTATATTTTGTGATTGAGCACTATGCTGGCATATTTACAATCACTTTTGGTTCTATGAATATTGCATTGGTGCTAAATGCTCTCTTAATATCTCTTATCTTCTCTCTCATCAGTTATCATTGATCCATACAGGCTGGGTGGTCAGAATCCAGGCATCTCCACTGGTCACTTTTGATAAATACCATTTTTCTTCTGCATTGTGTGTCTTCAGAATTTTAATGTTAATCATCTCTTTTCTTCTTGGGTATGATTTTCCTTGAAGCATTTTAGTCCATGGAATCTTCCTTCTTTATTTTCTGAACTTTCTGAAGTGAACTTTCTCAGATTTATGCCACATGTTAGATTATATCAATATTTCATCTCCTCTATCACAGATTTTTAGGAGTAAGTAATCTCTTTCTTACTGGGATCAGGGCCACTCCCTCCAAAATATTATTTCAGAATTTTTATACACTCAAATTTTAAACTTCAGAACGCTACACAGAGGTATTGGTAATTTAACAGTCTTCCAGACTGTAGCAAGTGCTGGGAAGGGATTTCTCCCTTTTCTTCCCTCTGTTGAAGCATCTTATGGTGACTGTAGAAACACAATCATGTGCCCTGAAAAGTGAATTCATGAAACTCAAGTGACTGTCTACTCTCTGATGTTCTCTTTCGTTTTCTGAGTTCTGGTCAAAGATGAGACTTCCCAAGGTAGACTTTTCATGCCTAAGATGTAGCAGCAATCAAGGCTGTCTTTCTAAGTTCCAATGATCAGGTACCAGTCTTCCTACAAGGAGAAGATACTCTCCATATTGTGTTTTTTGGAGAAAGAAGGAGATTGTCTTGTACCTGAAGAAGTAAAGCCATGACATAGGGTTGCAATGGGAAGGTAATGGGTAAGACATTTTGATCTTGTCAAACCTTCATGCCATTGCCATGAGTTGCTTGGGCAATATAGGATTATGGTGAATGAAAAGCACTTCTTTGTCAGGGCCTAACATGTTTTTTTCTTTCTTGGGGAGACTGATGAATTTAATTAACTTTATGTTTCTGTAACCCAGGCTTCCAAGCCTGTGGCATTTTGTGTGCCTCTGGCACTGTAGAAGATGATTTCTAGTCATGTGGATTAGGCTGAGGCAGTGCTGAATAGCTATGTGATAGGTGGAGTTGGTAAAAGAATCTCAAGGAGGAACATGTGGTGGTAGACTCTTTTGGGGACAGACTCCAGGAAGGAGGGAAAAATACTTTGGAAGCATCTTATATAAAGAAAATCAGTCCTTTGACATGTGTCTATTTCCAGCTTGCCTCCCTAGAAACTTCTGATAATTCTTCCCAGGATGAGATCAGGCATCGCTCTTGGTTTGAGCTGAAATCTCCCAGTAAAGAACTCACTCCCTCTTGTATTTTTTTTCCAGGTGTGTTTTAATCTGTATAACTTTTCTGAATTTCTATTTATTTGAATAAATGGGTTTACTCACTATTCACTATTTATGACGGTTTTTGGTAGAACTAGCATCTGGTGGGTTAGGCATAATCTCAGATCATATCTATTCATACCCCCTTGTGAGCTGCAAATATACATTTACAGGACCCATGTGGATCTGCATATTTTACAAGGGCAAACACACATCTTACATTTCTATACGTATTTATGGACTACTGTGTAAACTTAGCATATTATGCATTTTTTGTGGTTGGTGAAATAAAGGATGTACCGTATCTTATACCCATATTGTACACTGAGTGCCTGTATGAGAATCAGATACTCTATTACCCACCCAAACTGGATGTGAACTATATATATATATATATATATATATATATATATATATATATATATATATATATATATATATATATAT
>CM053583.1:186872785-186890254 GCA_028627135.1 Pseudochirops cupreus
TAGGAGTTCTTGGGCCATGGGTCACATCTTCTTTTGTTGTTTGCTTAGAGTTGAGGGATGGGGAACCTGTGGCCTTGAAGCCACATGCGGCTTTCTAGATCCTTAAGTGTGGCCTTTTGACTGAATCCAAATTTTACAGAACAAATCCATTGGGAGACATTGACATTAACCATATCTAGCACATTAACCATGAATAGGACTTATTCTATTGGTTTCAGTGAGGACTTTATAAAAAAAATAAAGCATAGCATCATTTATCCTTCAGTACTAATATTTTGGCCTTAAATATGTGAAAAAAAAGAAACAATAAACATGGCAAGACAAAATTTTCCTAAGGAGCTAAACATCTCTTCCAGTTCTAACTCTATTCATAGAGCTCAATAAACCTATGAATATTAAGCTGAATATATATCCTTTTATTTTAATATCTGCTTATATGCAAGGTAAAAAAAATTCTTTCAGTGTCTTTGCTAATGTTACTTAACTTTGGTTTTTTAGTATATTCAGCAGTTGCCTGAACAACCCTGGACATCAACTATAGCATGCATTTATTTTGGATATTGTCTCTTTGGGGACAGTTGGACCCTGCTCTTCAGGACAAGATTTATACCTAATTTCTCCCTCAAAATGTGTTCTTTCCAAGTAGTCTTAATTTCTGGGTAGATTCATGGCTTCAGATTATTAAAAAATATTGCTATCTGTAATGTATGTCAAAAGTTTAAAATAAAGAAAAAAATGTTTGGGGAGTATTAGCCATGCGATGAAATCTTACTTGGACTATCTAAAGAAATTAGTTTGTGGGGGCAGCTAGGTGGTGCAGTGAATCTCTAGAGCACTGGCCCTGGAGTCAGGGGGACCTGAGTTCAAATCTGACCTCAGACACTTGACACACTTACTAGCCTTGTGACTTTGGGCAAGTCACTTAACCCCAATTGCCCTCCCAAAAGCAAAAAAAAGAAAAAGAAAGGAAGGAAGAAAGGAAGGAAGAAAGAAATTAGTTCGTGATTCTTAATCTCTGAGTCTGTTTCTCATGAAACAGTTATATTGGCTTTTATATATGATACAGTTTGTAAATTTCCTTGATATATGGATTCAGAAATAATGTGAATTCGAAACAAATATTCATTAGATCAAAATGACTTTTTTAATTTTTGGATTTACTTATTCATTAGGATTACTTAAAATATTTAGTTGCCAGACTGCACACACGAAGAATGTACCATCTTTTACAATTTGTAATTGGATTAGGAAGTCATTTTTAAGAGTTTAGACTGTTAGTCATTTTGGCATTATTGGCAGGTTGTCAGTTAAAAAAAAAGCTACTATAAAATTTTTTGATTGCTACTTATATAGTTTAATGTACAGGAAATACTTCCGTAAGGTCTCATGCCATATCTTTTATTGTTGAATGAAATGAACAAGTAATTGTAAAAACTACACTTGCTACATGATATTTGAAACTCCACAGAGTAAATGATTTAAAAAAAAAATATTACGGTTGCTTATAAATTTCAGTTCCACAGTTTCCATGGTTATTGGAGTTTTGGCTTACACTGGAAGTCCACACCTGACAAAACACTGGTGCCAGTGTTTCGGTTAACAGAGAGCTACCAATAACACAGTGCTGTCATTTTTCCAATGTTCACTCTGAATTTATGTATATTCCCATATCAGCTTTGTACTTAGTAAAAACAAAATCTTGCCAGAAAATAGAAGCAATTGTGAGCCTTTCTTAAAGTGTAGGATGTGTGAAGAGGCAGGTTATTGTTATTATAATTGTGATGATGATGATTTTGTTCTAAATACACTGTATTACACTCACATAACGGTTTAGTGTAGGAGAGGCAGGTGGTTCAAGTTTGTTCTTTGACATGTACTGGCTTTGTGACCCTGGTAGGTTCCTTCACTTCTTGGTGCTCCATAAAACTCTTTAAGAGTTTAAATTAAAGAGTTTAAAAACAACAGTTTCAGGAGAGTTGTAAATCTGTGTTGTCAGAGGGTCTTCCCTAGTTAGGTGGTGCAGTATTTAGACCAGTGGTTCTCAACCTTCCTAATGCCACGACCCTTTAATACTTGTATGGGGTATATCTGCATGTGGGCAGACCCGCTTGCAGACAGATAGAGGAGCAGTGTCTTGGTTCCTAAGATCATCAGAAATATGTATTTTCTGATGGTCTTAGCTGACTCCATTCGACCCCCAAAGGGGTCACGACCCACAGGTTGAGAACCACTGATTTAGACTATTGGGCAAGGAGCCAGAAAAATTTGAGTCCAAATCTGGCCTCAGATACTCAACAGCTATATGACCCTTGGCAAGTCTTTTAACCTCTCTTTGCCCATTTTCTTCAATTTCCAACTATAGAATAGGAATGATAAAGGAACTACCTCACATGGTTGGCGGAAGGATGGAATGAGATATTTATAAAGCATGTAGCATAGCGCTTGGTTCATAGTAGGCACTTAGTGAATGTTAATTCTCTCCCTTACTTCGTGGAATCACAGGTTTGAATAGTAACAATAAAAACATTTTGGCTTAATGAAAAGAAAGGCAATTAGCAAATTTTAAAAATTCCCCCTTTTATTCCTCTTACTTCATTAAATCATAGGAGAAAGGGGCAAATGCTACAAAGAAAAAAAATTATTTTTGAAATGAAGACAACAATACTTTAATAATTTGAGCTGCCCAAGGAGGTGATGAATTCACCGTAACTGGAGATTTTCAAGTGAAGGCTGGAAGACTATTTGTTATGTATGTCATTCAGATATTGGTTGTAATAGATGGCCTCTCCGGTTCCTTCCAACTACGATATTTGGTGATTCTGTTGTTACTGACATCACAATAAATCACATATAAAGATTGTAAATTCATAAATTCACTTCTAACATTGGACTAAGAATGATGAATTTTTTTTAAAAAGCAGGACGAGAAGGAAAGCAAGAGCTCTCCACTTGTGTTTTTGTTGATAATTAATAAGCAGTGACTTCAACCCTTCACACACCTGTTTTTCATCAGAGTGGGTTCTCACCCCCAAAATGAACACCCCTCTACCCAGTGCATGACTTAACTAGATGATCTCTAGGGATGGGTGAAAAGTTCATCACCTGGTAGCCAGTTTCCCATGATCAACCTCTACAAATTTTAGTGAGGCTAGTCCTCAGATTAGATTTAAATTTCATCACGAGGCCCACACACAAAGACTTTCCAAAGAGTTTATAACTCCTAGAGCTTGGAGTCTGCTGTTATAGCCTTAGAATGCTTCTACCGTGATGAGGTATCAGAGTAGGATGATAGTGGAAGAATAAAAAGTCATGTACAATAAATCAGGAAGGAGAACTTGCTTGACAGGAGGTATACACGTATTATATATATGTAACAGAGGATGAATAAAAGTATGGAACAATACTGTAAAAATAGTGGCAGGAATTTTTTTCCCATTCTATATAAAATTTTAAAAAAAATTAATTAAATTTTATGTTCATAAAGATCCACTTTCTTTCCTTCCCTGTTCCCACTGTGAAAGCAAAAAACAAACAAACAAAGCACAAAAAACTCCTGTTATAAACATGTATAATAAAGCCAAACAAATTCCCACATTGCCCTTTCCTGAAAAATGTCTCAATTTACACTCTGAGCCCATCACCTATAAGGGGACTAAGCATTTATATAAAGTCCTATTATGTACTAGGCACTGCTCTAAGTGAGTTTTAATTATTACTTCATTTGATCCTCAAAAAACCTTTTTTAGGTAGGTTTTATTATTATCCCCACTTTATAGATAAGGACACTGAGGCCAGCAGAAGTGCAGTGACTTGTCCAGAGTCACAAGGCAGTCAGTGTCTGTAAGAGGTCAGTTTAGAACTCAAGCCTTTCCAGTACATCCAGTACCTGTTTAACTGTACCATCCATAATTGGTCTCTATCAGGTGATAGGCAGCATGCTTCATTATGAGTCCTCTGGAATTGTGAGTATTCATTGTATTGATCAGAATTCCTAAGTCTTTCAAAGTTATCTTTAAAATATTGTTTTTATTGTCTAAAATGCCCTGGTTCTGTTCACTTCATTCTGCATCAGTTCATGAAAGTCTTCCCAGGCTTCTCTGAAACTATCCACCTAATTTCTTATAGAATAATAGCATTCAATCCCATTTATGTACCACAACTTGTTTAGTAATTCCTTTTTCCTTTTTTTTTTTTGTCTCCCCAAAACCTGCTACAAATATTTTTGTAGATATGGTTCTTTTTCTCCATTAAAAAAAGTCTCTTTGTGGTATAGGCAAATACCACAAATATATACACAAATAGGACAAAGGGAAAACAAAACTTAATAGCTTTGGGGTTTTTGTTCCAAATTGCTTTCCAGAATGGTTAGAAGAGTTCAGAGGTCCAACAACAGCGCATGTTTCCCCTCAGATCCTTCAGCATTTGACATCTTCCTTTATTTTCTTTTGTTATCTTTGCCAAAATGATGAATGTGACATGGAACCTCAGAATTGTTTTAATTTGTACTTCTCTAATTTTTCATGATTCACAGTATTTCTTTACATGGCAATTGACAGCTTGGATTTCTTCCTCTGAAAACTACTATTAATTGACATCATTTGGCCAATTATGAAGTCGGGAATAATTCTTATCCTTATAAATTTGAGTCAGTTCCCCACTTATCTTAAAATTAGAACTTTATCAAAGAAACTTGCTTGAAAAGATTTTTTTCCCTATTTGTCTACTACTTACCTATTTTTAACTGCATTGGATTTGTGCAAAAACTCTTTTATTTCATGTAATAGAAATTGTCCATTTTATTTCCTGTAATCTTCTCTATCTCTTGTTTGATCTTAACTTTTCCTCTATTCACAGATTTGACATTTACTTCTGCCTTGTTTTTCTAATTTGTTTATGATGTTGCCCCTTTACATCTAAGTCATGTACCCATTTGGGACTTATCTTGGCATATGGTGTAAGTATTGGTCTACAATACCTAGTTTTTGCCAGACTAGTTTGCAACAGTCTTCCCAACAGTTTTTGTCAGACAGTACATTACTACCCTGATAGCTGGAATTGTTGGGCATATTGAACATTAGGCTACTGCATTCAAATGTATCTGTACATTATCTGTTTCACAGATCAACCTATTTCTTAATCATTCCCAAATTGCTTTGATGATTTCTACATCATAGTATAGTTTGAGACCTGATACTGCTAGACCTCACCTTCTTTCTGATTTTTAAAAATTAATTCTTTTATTATTTTTCTCTAGCTCTTTAAAGCAATTCTATGGTAATTTGATTGATATGGCACTAAATAAGTAAATTTGTTTACTCAGTATTATTATCTTAAATTATATTGACTCCATTAAATAATATGTAAAAATATTTCTCTATTTATTTAATTTCATCTTTATTTGTGTAAAGAGAGTTTTGTAATTATGTTCATATAGTTCCTGTGTATGTCTTGGCAGGTAGACTTTCAAGTAACACACACATCATATATGTATACACACATGCGTGCATACACACGTGTATATGTACACATATATTTACATATACATACCTAAATACAAACATATACACAAACATATATGCATATATAATAAATACATTTTAGTTTGGTTTCTTTTCTTTTTTTTGGCAAGGCAATAGGGATTAAGTGACTTGCCCAGGGTGACACAGCTACTAAGTATCAAGTGTCTGGGGTCACATTTGAACTCAGGTCCTCCTGACTTCAGGGCTGGTGCTCTGTCCACTGTGCCATCTAGCTATCCCTATACATTTTAAAATAATTTTAAATGGAATATCCCTTTCTATCTCTTTCTGATGGCTTTTGATGATTTATGTGTGTTTATTTTATACTTTGCAACTTTGCTGAATTGGTTAATTATTTCAATTAGTTTTTTAATTGACTGCAAGGTTCTATAAATAAACCATAATGTCATCTGTGAGAGTATTAATTTCATTTCCTCTTTACCTATGCGTCTTTCCTCAATTTCTTTTTCTTGCCATTTCTTGAACTAATATTTCAGGTACAATATTGAATACTAATGGTGATATGTCTCTGATCTTATAGGAAAGGCTTCTTCTTTAATCTCAGTACAAAATATGGTGACTTTTGATTTTAGATAGATTTTTTTCTTACCATATTAAGAAAAGAAAGAACCATTTATTCCTGTGCTTTCTAGTGTTTTTGTTTAAACAAGAATGGGTACTGCATCTCATCAAACTTTTTTTTCTGCTTCTATTGATATAATCATATGATTTTTGTCCTGTTATTGCTGCAATATTCTTGCCAATACTTGCATATGAATACTTGCTAGGGATATTTGTCAGTGGATTTTTTTCTTTGTTTTGAGTCTTTTTGGTTTAGGAATCAAGGCCACATTTGTAGCATAGCAGGAATTTGGCAGGTGTCCTTTTCCTATTTTTTCAGTTTATGCATTTTTGAATGCATAATTTATAAATTAATAAATGAATATTCCAAATTCATTGTCTTTTAAATCTTTGGTAGAATTAGCTTGCAAATCCATCTGATCTTGGGTTTTTTATCCTTTGGGAGTTCATTTATGAGTGGTTGATTTTTTTTCTAAGATTGAGTTTTTAAATTCTGTATTTCTTGTTTCATTAATCTGGACATTCTATATTTTTGTGAAAATTCATGCATTTCATTTAGATTGTCAGTTTTATTGGTATATATTTGGGTAAAATCATTACTTATATTTTCTTTTATTTCTTAATTATTTAGGAATTCATCTTTTTCATATTTTAGATTGGTCATTTGGTTTTTTTTTTCATTTAAAAATTACATTAGCTAATGACTTATCTATTTTTTTAAACCAGCTCTTAGTTTTATTTATTAACTCAATGGTTTTGTTTTGCTTTGAATTTTGTTAATCTCTCCTTTTATTTTCAGAATTTCTACTTTGGTATTTAATTAACCTAGGTCACTCAGTTCAACTCTATGCATCCTTTATGCTTGAATATCTTGCCCTCTTCTCCTATTGTCAATCATTCCTTGCCTCACTCCAGCAATGGATTCCTTCCACTAGACATCACCACCTTAGCTCCTATTCAACAGGTTGCTGAACAGAGTTGGAGAAAGACACACAACTATATGGACTAGGTCCACCGTAAATTTATATTTTATAATCTCAACTTGTCCCTAACTAGAGCAAGGCATTCCTTGTAGATATCTCCAATAGAATGGAGAATATAACCAGTCTAAGAGTGATAACCCTGAAAGGAACTGAGGGTAGAAGAAAGTCATGATGAGGATGAAGTACAACATTAGGGGTTATAAGGGAAAGATGGAAAGATAAAAGGTTATGATTACACAAAGGAATTTCAGAGTTCATGAACATGGAAATGGAATACTTGTGGATAAAGCAAAATAGTATGACCATTTCTTTGCATGTCTGAAGTGGAATGGAAGAATGGGTCATGTGAATTGATTAAATTGAGGGCCAGGTAATTTAGGGCAATAGAAGAAAAATTAATATGCCTGTTGAAGTTTCCTAGTATGAGGGCAGGAACTGAGAAGGAAAGACAGAGTAAGAGAAATGAACTGAGTAGAAAAGGAGAATGTTCTGAGGTCTGATAGTTAATAGACACCATGATATGGATGGGGTGATATATTTTGATAGTATGGATCTCAGCTAAAGAGAAGTTGCTGAGCAGGGGTAGTAAATAGAGAGTCTAGATGTGCTAATGGGAAAAAATAAATTTTTTGAGTAAGGGCTGTTATCATAGTTTTGCAGATGAGAAATCTGAGACTGGTCAGTTCAGTAACTTGCTTAGGGTCACACAGTTAGTATGTATCTGAGGCAGGTTTCAAAATTAGCAACTCTAAGTCTCGATCCACCTAGCAGCTTAAAAGGAAGATATTCTCATTTTGCCTGAAGCATCCAAATGACTTATTCCAGGCCTACTCCAACCTGTTGACTGAGGAAACATTTAGTTCAACAAAATACACCTCACCTCTATACCAAGTAAATTTCTTTACCCATTAAACTGCATGATCCCAAATATAAAAGTTGTCAGTACAGAAATTAGAATGTCTTTGTCCTATGAGTGTAAGGTCATTGTTGGACAGGAGGAAAAGTTATTTTGTCTGTTGTCAACTCTATAATCATATGGATCTCTGGCTTGCTTCTCAAGTGGAAAGGAAGCATACTCCTTCCTTGATGACTAAAATGAATAAAAAATATCTTGTCTAAAATGACAGGTGCTGTTGTGATAAGGAGTGCTTTTCAATCAGAAATGGCAATTCAAGCATTTAAGGAACTTGGAGAAACATCAGGACTTTGGAGATGTCATCACTATGATCTATGATCAGGACTGAGAGTCATAATTTGCTTTGACTAAAAAAAACCCACTTCCTAACCACGTACAATGACATACCAAAACCAAACTTCTAATTACATTTGTCAATACAACCACTTTTTAAATTTTGCCAAGAAATAAACTTCATCCTATTTTATTGTCACTGACAACCCACAAGTTATGTTCTGGGGCATCAAAGAATAAAGCCATCATATCTTCAGCTCTACCAGTTTCAATTCTTTTGGAATGCTTTCTACAAGACAAACTAAAGTAACTCATTTTAAGCAGCTAATATGAAAAAAAATGTGATTTTTGTTGACGGGTCTAGTCCCTTCTATTCTATTCTGCACCCTGGAGAAGAACTATTAGAAATGTAGGTTTAATATTGCTTACCCTAGAAGCGAAAGGAAAGAATATCTTGTTCTGAAATTTGATGAACTGTAACACGCATAGACAAGAGGTAGAGAAAGAGAGGAAACGAGGCTATGAATGTCAGCTGGACTTGTTGGATTTGAATTAAATTATGACAGGACACTTAGATTTATATCTTTTTAAAAAGTACTATTGACTACTTTGTTTAAACGTAAAACTTAATAATTAAATCAATATTTTAAAAAACATAGCATCTCCTAAGAAAGGGCTAAAAGGGAATATTTTGTTCGGAAATTTAATTAAATGCAACATTTGTAGATTTTTTTTTTTAGTCCCCATAATAAAAAGTGGGACTATATTAGTGATGCTTTGATGGATTCCTGATTTTCATAGGAGTAGGTGTTCATTTCTTTTCTCAAGGTCTTCTTGTGTTAGAAAAATCACTAACAATACTAAGGTTCTTATATAATTAAAATGGCATAAAACACCCATATGATGTCTGTGTTGTGTCCCCAACCAAAAGAAAAAAAAGAATTCAGAAGCAGAGATTTTCCTTTCTAAGTGATTGAGACATTTTAATAAAAGAACCTTAGAATGAAATCCTGATTGGCCACACCTGTGCATTCTAATAAATGTTAACATCAAATTAAACTCTTCCACAGGTAAACACATATATACACCCACAAACCCAGAGTAAAAAGCAGAAAGCCTTAAGAGACACTACTTAAACACAACATTCTTCTCTTTTGTATTTGTCTGAGTAACCACTGACAGCTTCAATTACCTGGTTACTATTATGCACATTAGATTCAAGGTAGAAGTCATGCACCTGGGCATAGCTCCGGATTTAATATTTCTAATGAGTCCTGGAAGCCTATTCTCCAGAAAAGCTCTGGGAACTGCTCAGCTCATATGACAATCCATCAGGTG
This sequence comes from Pseudochirops cupreus, assembly GCA_028627135.1. Classification (NCBI taxonomy): domain Eukaryota; kingdom Metazoa; phylum Chordata; class Mammalia; order Diprotodontia; family Pseudocheiridae; genus Pseudochirops; species Pseudochirops cupreus. Next base: position 186,882,397 of record CM053583.1, read on the forward strand.
AAAAGCTTTTCATAGATAATAGTTTCAAAGAATTTAATCCCACCTAGAAGGCTGGAAGCTCAGACCAAGTTGTATGGGAAGTGAACATAACAAAAGTACTTTAAATTATTGAAATGTTTGTTTAGTAATAGAATTCTGTACCCAATTACTTTCAAGTAATGAGAAATTGAAATGGTTTTAGCTATCTCTAAAGAGCTTTCAGTTCAAGGGTCTTTAGTGTTTCTCAGCTTCTACCCATAAAAACCTAAATCAAAAATGTGGCTTCCAGCTTCCTAGCTTTGTCTCTGCTCTCAGGAATCATGTGTGCAACTCCTACTGGGTGTGCCTAATTTTACCAAGAATTTAACTACCCATCTATTACCATAGATAGAAGTGATAAAATGTGGATTTTTCCAATTTCATATGCTACAATGCTCTAAAGTACACCCTTACTGATTATTCATCATCTTCCCTAATTCTTAAGAGTTGGAAGTCTTTAGAAACATAAGGAAAAAATTGGTTGCTCTAATTTTGTGGGATTTAGAAGTGGAAGGAGCCAATTTAGATGATGCTGATTAATTCTTTTATTTTGTCATTGAGGAAATTCTTTCCCAGAGAGTTGAAGTGACTCATTAAGCGTCATACAGGCAGTTAAGTTGCAGATTCAGAATTTAAATTCTGATCATGAATCCAGATCTTTTCCTGTTGCATTATATGTGCTGCCTTCAAAGTTAGGGGGGAAAATATCAATTGACATTAAATTTGATGACAACAATATAATGGGGTCAAGCCACATTCAGCCTTATGAGCAGTGAATTCTGTAGATGAAATCCCTTGGTAGAAGAGTTTGGTGAGAGAGTTCCCAGATAAGAGTGATGACTTGTAATGGAAGGGCCCTGCTTCCTAATTCAGAGCCCACACAGGTATTCTGACTGTTTTGGTTCTCTTTCCCAAAAGAAAAGCATTTTTGATTATCTGATGAATTGGAAGAGGACAGGAATTCCAAATGTACTAATCGACCAAGGTGCCCCACTTGTTGGAGCCTGAACTCTATATTATGCCCAATGATTCAGGCATACAGAGATAAGTAGAAATAATGCATTTCTCTAGCTTAATGTAGGTTCATAGGTTTCCAGGGACATTCACTAGATATGCCTTCACCATTGTATTGACTCCAGCACAGATTTCCTCTACATAACCCTGATCTTACCCACCATTTTTCTGTATCTTTGCTCTTTTTAATATTCTTTCTACCCCCAAGGTTGGACGGTGGATAGAATGTCAGGCTTGGTCTTAGGAAGACTCATCTTCATGAGTTCAGATCTGGCCTCAGACACTTAGTAGCTGTGTGACCCTGGGCAAGTCACTCAATCCCATTTGCCTCAATCTCCTCATCTATAAAATGAACTGGAGAAGGAAATGGTAAACCATTCCAGTATCTTTGCCAAGATAACCCCAAATGGGGTCATGAAGAGTCAGACATGACTGAAACAACTGAGCAACAACAATGAACTATTGCCTCTATAAGCACATTTAGTGTTGAAATGTTAAGAGTCCACGTATGGTGGTTCCATTTTCCTTGATGGAGAAATGAGTTTGTTTTAATAATCTTTGCAGATGTTTTCCATCTTTCATCTGTTTGTTGTTCTCTTGTCTTTCATCACTAAGTATCCTTGGGATGACTTTTCCTAGTTGGTTTTTGCTGAAGGTTTTATTTTAAATGATTTTACCTTCCATTGCTTCTTTCTGTTTTATGAGAAATTGGCAATACTGCTCATAATCTGCCACTATTCTTCTACGTAAGATTTTACAGACGAGTTTATGTTCTAAACTGCTCCATCTCCTTTTTCTGCAACAGCTGCTGGTGTATAATAAGAAGCATTTATTTCCATTGTCATCCTTTTGCAAATACTCGTCATGAATCCTTGAGGACCAAATATCTCATGAAAGTGTGGTTTTTGTTGTTGTCATTGGCTTTGGATACATGCTAAAAGCCATTTTCACCAACTGTTCTAATTCCTTCTCCAAGGAGAATTTATGAGCCATCCTTCATTTACTTGTGACTTCTATCTTTTGGTTTAATTTCTAAATATAATTCACTTTCTCTAATAGTATATTTATTTATTTATTGGGGTTTTTTTTTGAGGGCAATTGGGGTTAAGTGACTTGCCCAAAGTCACACAGCTAGTAAGTTTGTCAAGTGTCTGAGGCCAGATTTGAACTCAGATCCACCTGACTCCAGGGCTGGTGCTCTATTCACTGTTCCACATAGCCACCCAAATAGTATATTTATTAATTAGTTATTGGTCAAGATATTACATTTAGAATATAGTAATTTATTTAAAATGTATGACAGTCTAAAAACTGCGATTCTTCTCCAAACTGAATTCCAGACTTTCTATACCATGACCCCAAAATTTCTTTATCCCAGAAATTCAGTGGAGCTTTGGAATTCACACTTTGGAAAGTATCTTCTGAGACTGAACCTCTCCCTCTGATGGAATGCCTCCTTCTAGAACCTCCATTCAAAGAGAGCACCCAAGGCAGCTAGGTCTTCATTTTCCTCCAGACTGTACTCTGGACTTTCTGTACTATGCTCTCATGTCACAGTGCCCCTCTTTTCTCCTCTCCCCTTTTCAGCATCTTTTTCTGTGTTTTCTTTTCTCATTATAATGAAAGCTTCTTGAGGACAGGGACTGTGCTTTCTTCTTGTATTTGTATTCCCAGTGTTTGGCAAAGTCCCTGACACGCAGTAAGTGCTGAAAAGTAGCATGGGAGTCTTTACATAAGACTCCTTTTCACTTTGTAGCTGCATAGATTGACTTAATTAAGAATTCTTTACCAAGTGGTTAGCCAACTGGTGATTAACCTTTCTGTATGGAGTTAGATGGGTTCTTGAGAAACAGACTCAGTCTGTTGCTGGAACTATACTAGTTTTTTTTTTCCACTTTGGTAAAACCTACTAGTGCTTACACTCTACTGATACAGCATTCAAGGTCCCAGGATCACCTTGAAAACATGATGAGTCATCAGAGTGGGACTAGGGATATTTCTTTAAAACTATAAACATTTTAGTGAAATATATAAATGTACATGTTACAGATTTGGAATTCGTTTTAAAATAGAACATGTTAGCCTAGAGTCTTTGCATTTATTTGTAAATATTTTTACTGCATTTCCACATAATTGGTTTCCTGTATAACCCAAGTACTTTATTTGCTACATTATTTTCAAAAGGGGTTTATAGACTTCACCAGACTACCAAAGGATTAAGAATGCCTGATGTAAAGAAAAAAAAAACCAAATGCTAGTCTAGGAATAAGTTTATTTTCATTACATATAAAATTCAGTTGCAGACTTTTCTCCAAGTGTATTGTTTAATTTAGGATTGTAGATCTGAGGTAAAAAGGAGCTCACAGGAGATCTGGTCCAACTCCTTCATTTTACTGATGAAGACACTTAATCCCAAGAAGTTTTAGGGTCTTGCCCAATGTTACACATATAGTGAGCATAATTTTTATTGCTCCATCTCTTTGTCTCTCTGTCATTCTCTCTCTTTCTTTGTATATATCTATGTATCTCTCTCTCTCTCTCTACAATATTTATGTAGCTCCCCATTTTAGCCACAGAAAAATAAAAAGGATGATCCCCATCTGGGGTCCCTAATTGATTTAATGGAACTTGGGAAAATAACTCTTCCACAAGACCCCCAAATCAGTGGAACTCAGTAGCCAAGAAAAACTGGTCATTGGCCCATTGGGTGACACCTTCATCAACTCATGTTTCAGTGACTCATCAGGTTGTTTTTTATACTCATTTGGTCTCCCAGGTTCCTTGGTGGTGAAATCCTGGTCACTTTTTCCCTCTTGGTCAGTAGCGGAAATCATCCCCCAGGCTTTCTTACCATTGAGTGGTCCCCAAATTCTCATCCTCACTCCTGCTCCTATTCTCCTCTCACATTACCTTTGTCTCAGCAGAGTTCCACATATTTTCTAGTGAGTCTTCTTGTTTGGAAAGTCAGGTTGCTAGAGGGCACTAGGATGATTATATCTGTCCATCCAATCACCCAAGGTTCCCCTTTATCTAAATTGCCCTAGACCTTCTTCATTCATGAGGTCAACAACAACATCATTTTGATCCAGCTCTGGTGGCTACTCCAAATGTCCAGGACTTGACTCAGAGAAATCTGGTGGTGCAGTATTGAAATCAGAACAAAATAAGACATTTGCAGATCATTTAGTAAAAAGAAATTTATTTGAAGATAACATAGTCTGTTGCTTCCTGTATACAAGGAAATGAATGATGGGAGTTGAAGTACATGGGTAGAAGAGAAAATCCTGAATTAAGATCACAAGAATGAGAGCTGGTACTCTGAGGGGAAAGAGTGATTGTGAATGACTAGAGTTCAGGTGTCTTTTCCTTTCGTTTTCAGATGAAGGTAAATAGTGGGGAACTATGTTGGAGAAAGCAACTGGAGCAACACGTTTTAAATGGGGATTAAAGTCATGCTGTAGAGATGGCTATAACCGCAGCCATGTGCCCTCTGTCTTGTAAGTCTTATGATAAGAAATGACTGAATTGTTCTTCCCTGAGATACTTCTGGAACTGGAAAAAATGCTTTAATCTCCTCTCTACCTTCATCCCTGTTTTTATTGTTGCCTGAAAATGTCAGGGACACACCTTCTAAATATTGGGTATTTGGCTTTTGCTCATTCCTAGGACTATTCATTTCTCCAGTCTTTCCACTATCAGGTATGAAGTAGCTTTTCATTAACCTGAAAAATGTGTTTATCCCCTAAATAGCAAGATTTTTTTCTTTCTTTTTTTGATCCAGTTTCTTTCTTTTTAAAAATATTTTATTTTTTTCCCAGTTATGTGTAAGGAACATTTTTAACATTCTCTTTAAAAAATTTTCAGTTCCAAATTTTCTCTCTCTTCTCTCATTACTGCCACCCAACACAATAAGCAATTTGATATGGGTTATACATGTACAATCATGGAAAACATATTGCCATATTGGTCATGTTGTGAAAGAAAACACAGCTCCAAAAGGTGAAAAACACACAAAACAATATAGAAAGTGAAAAATAGTATTCTTTTTTTTTTTTAGTAATCTTTCAGATTATTATCAGTTCTTTCTTTGGAGATGGATAGCATTTTTCATCATAAGTCCTTCAGAGGTGTCTTGGATCATTGTGCTACCGAGAATAGTTAAGTTATTCAAAGTTAGTCATCATACACCATTACTGTTACTGTGTACAATGTTCTCTTGGTTCTTCTCACTTCATTTTGCATTAGTTCATACAAGCCTTTCCAGGTTTTCCTGAAATCCACCTTCTTATCATTTGTTATAGCACTGTAATATTCCATTACAAACAGCATGATTTCTTAGTAAGGTCCTGTCTCCTTATCCAAAGTCTTCACAATGAACTTGGGCATCATCTCATTCCTTGTTTCTGTCAGTGCTATTCTGAGTTGAAGTTGTAAGATGTTTCCAATCCTGGGTGTCTAAAATGGAATTCATTGCTTTCTTCTCTTAAATATATCTCTCTTCCAAACTTTTCTATTTCTGTTGAAGGCACCTCCATCTTTCCAGCCATTCAGGTACACAACTACAGGACCATTTTTAATTCTTCCCTTTCCTTCACTGCCCATATCCAGTTACTTGCCAAACATTGCCATTTTTGGGGGGCAGGGCAATTGGGGTTAAGTGACTTGCGTGATGTCACATGGCTAGTAAGTGTTAAGTGTCTGAGGCCAGATTTGAATTCAGATCCTCCTGACTCCAGGGCCTATTCATTGTGTGACCTAGCCACCCCAAATTGCTATTTTTATGTCTATAATATTCTGTTCATCTTTTCCCTCCTCTCTATTCACATACCCACAAAGCTGGGTTTAGGCCTTTGCCATCTCTTGCTTGAACTATTTCCACAGCTTTCTAAGTGATTCCTGAATGAGTGATTGAATGAAAAAACCATTTATCAAAGTGATCCTTATACGCCAAACACTGTGCTAAAGGCTGGGAATACAAATATAGAAATGATGCAGACCTTGCCCTTGGGGAGCTTACATTCTAATAAGAGGAGTCAAGAAAAAAAAGGTAATGGTGGCTAAGGAGAGTTGTATTGGTTTAATAAGTCAGAGAGATGTGAGCAGAGGATAGGAACTCCATAGAATGACATGCCTTTTCTAGTACCAATGGCAGTATTGACTTGATTTTTGCTCTCAGAGAAAGAGGTGAAAATCAAAGGAGGGCTGGGTGGAAAAGGAAGGTCAAATATCACACCGTCACACCTTGCTCCTTGTGTGACCTTGGACAGGTTACTAAATCTCTCTGGGCCTCCATGTCCTCAAGTATAAAATGAAGAAGTTGAATGACATGATCATTAAGATCCCCTCTGAGTCTGAGTCTATAAGGCCGGGAACTTATTTTCACATGAATAAAATAACATTTCTTCTTTGTAAAAAAAAAATTAAAAAGCTATTAACGCCTTAAATAAAATATAATACTAGGCAGTTGCTTTATTATTTCCAGAAATTTCCTTAAATAAAATGTAAAAATAATAAAACAGGGTCTAAATTAAAGGGGAAATTGTCAATAGTCTAGTGGTTAGAACTCAGGATGGAATGTAGTAGTGTTTAGTTTCACTCCATGTTCTGCTCCTCATTAAGATATGAGCTTTAATTTATTATTTAGGTTAGCTATAATTTAATTTATCCATCAATTCCAAAAAGTCATTTTGACTACTAAGACAAAATATGTTTAAATTAAAGAAAAGATGAGACCACATGATTGACAAAATGGCGGGGTAGTTGTGTGTGTGTGTGTGTGTGTATGTGTGTGTGTTTTTTGTCCATAAACCACTGTAACCCAAAAGCCTCAGAAAGATGATTTATGGGTCAGGTACAGAGAAACTAAACCTGAACCCAACATATTAGAAGACAGAAATACTTTAATAGGTAAAAACCCCATGAAATGACATTGGAGAACTTAAATACTTAGAACACCCACTCACTTTACCCACCACCCAGCACACTCCTGAAGGCAGCAGGAGCAATCTCCCAGGCTTATGCTTTATAGCCTGGCTATGGGGGCTACTGTCGCATCTCACTGTTGCAATGAGACATCTTAAATCCCCAGTCCTTTACCTCATAAGAAGCAACAAACACCACTTCCATTTAGCAACCTGAAAGGAAGAACAAGTGGAGGAGGTAGGTGGTGAAAGGCAGCAGAGAGTACACAACAGAGTTGGGCCAGATGGGATAGAGTGCTTGTACCTGAAGGACAGGGAACTGGAATTTACTCTGAGTAGGAATCTCAGCCAGCGCAGACAACTTCCTTTCCTCTCTTCCTTCAGATAGAAGGTTGAGTATTCTTAATCTGATGGATTGGATAAAGGAAGAAGGGGGAAATCTGTGCAGATAGAAGCAGGTTAGGCCAAATAATGAGCAGAAAAAACAAAACTGAGTGATCCAATATACAAGAAAAAGACTGGAAGCCTAACAGTGATCCAAAATATTATATCTTGTTATACTAAGCCTAGTTAGCAATTTAAAAAGATCAGCTTTGAGGTAGAGTCAAGATGGCAGATCAGCAGAAATACAGTGAGCTCCTTGCCTCCTTCCATCTCTAAACTAAGGGTGTCCAAAAATATCTATAGCTCTTTTTTGTGGTGGGAAAGAATTGGATATTGATGGGGTGCCAATCATTGAGGAATGCCTGGACATGGTTTATGAATATTATGAAATGCTATTGTGCCATAAGAAATGATGAAGGGGGATAGTTTCAGAGAAAGAAACCTGGAAAGACTTTATGAACTGACATAGAAGAATAATTTATATAAAAACAATACAGCGGGGGCAGAGCCAAGATGGCGGC
>CM053583.1:186890754-186917635 GCA_028627135.1 Pseudochirops cupreus
AAAACAAATTTAAATTTATTAAATTAAAATGAATTTTTTAAACAAAAATTGAACAATTTTTAACAGATTTGCAAGTGTGTGTTAGTAAGAGGTAAATAAAATATCTATCTGTAAATTGAAACATGTCTAGTCATTTTGGCTCCTGTTTATTCCATCCTATTTTGAGGGCTCTGCCATCTCAATCTATATTGTCTACATGACCTTTAAATATATATATAGAGAAAAAAATAATGACCTGCATAGATGTACTTGCCTATTTTCTCAAATCAATCAAGTGCCAGGAAAGTGCCTAACATGGATCAGACACTATACTAGATCCCATGTATATTAGGACCAAAATGAAATTATTCTTGACTTTCAAGAGAGCAGACCTGGGTTCTTTCACAGGAATGTTGGAAGGCAACCATAGCTTCATTATTCACTGGACAGTAGCTTGAACATTCTTGCCTGGGCCACTGGCTCTTGCCAGTCAGTCTAATCCTAAAGGAATATGGCTCTACTTTTTGGCTCCCTCTACTCACACCCTGATAGGCCTTTGTTTAACCTTGTTGTCCCTATTTGAAAGAACCTGTCTTCATGCCACATATTTCCAATGGTCTTAGGAACCAAGACACTGCTCCTCTATCCTTCTCCAGGCGGGTCTGCCCACATGCAGATACGCCCACATATGAGTATTAAAGGGTCATGGCATTAGGAAGGTTGAGAACCACTGCTCTACAGGATAGCATATAGTCTACATTTATAGCATCTACATTAGAGATTTATTGTGTTGACCAAATGAGATAATATTTATACAAAGCTCTGAGGACAGTGCCTAGCACAGAGTATGTACTATATAAAGGTTCACTTTTATAATTATTAATCATTGTAGTGATTTGTTGACATATAACTTTATATGGTGAATCTTCCACTTGTATTAGAATTACTTACTTGGATAAGCACTCTGAAGAAGAATCAATTAGGCACGTTAACAATTACAAATGGAGGCTATTTTTATGCTTTTTAAAAATCATCACCATACCAAGAATATTGTTACATAGAATTACAAAAGATTTGTGACCTACAAGAAACTATAAATTGTGAAATATTTTTTACTGAACATTGAATCTCATTATTCCCTCTCTCCCTAAAGAGTTAAATCAGAAAATGTCCCACTGCCTCTAACATGCTAAAGTTATTTTCTTCTATATATAATAGCTGGATATTATGGTAACAGATCCAGTGAACTGGGTATGTATTTATTTGAGATAAAGCGGAGAACAAAAAAGACATATCAAACTCATTATACATCTAGACATGTTATAAGACACAGCTTCAAATTCCTAGCAACAGAAATTGCATTTTGGAATAGTTACAAAGGGAAAAAAACAAAGTTTTACATTTGAATTATTTAAAAGGAAAATATACTTAACTGTGTAAGTGATAGATGAAGAAGAGGATAAATCACTTAAAAAACCCTCCAGCCTCTGGAACACAGTAAATTGGCACAGCTGGGGTAGAACCATAAAAAGAGGGACCTGGAAGTGACCATTACTTGATACTTGACAGGTAGAAAGCAGAAACATATGATTTTGTTTAATGACAATCGCCTCTTGGTTTACTGTCGCTGGGTCTCAAGAGGCTCTCCAAAACGTGTTAATGTAACTGTTGCAGGTGTACATTCAACTCAGTTAGTAATAATAAAAAGATTATGGCTAACTCTAGTCCAAGTTATAAACCAGAGCTGGACATCTGCCTCGTGGGCTAAAATTTTGTAGCTCCCCCTTTCTACAGCCTAGACATTTTAAATCTATTTCTTTCACTACAAAACAAACAAACCAAGAGGTTTTTTTTTAAACGACATTAATTTGTTGCTTCTCAGAAATGGTTTAGGGCAGAAATTGATTGATGGAATATAAGCCCCTTGAGGGCAAGAACTGATTATTTCATTTTTGTCTATTTGTTAGTAGTGCCTGGCACATTCTGTTGTTTTTCAGTTGTATCCGACTCTTTGTTGACCCCATTTGGAGTTTTCTTGGCAGAGAAACTGAAATGATTTGCCATTTCCTTCTCTAGCTCATTTTACAGATGAAGAAACTGAAGAAAACAGGGTTAAGTTACTTCTTCAAGGTCATACAGCTAGTAAGTACCTGAGGTCCAATTTGGACTCAGGTCTTCCAGACTCTAAGACTATCTACTCACCTAATAAATATCTGTTCAATTATTGCTTGATTATGGATAGTCTTATCCTACTGTTGTAAGAGAGCAATTAGTACCATCATATTTCACTTAGCTTCCTGGACTTAAAATACAGTGTAAAATTAAATATTTATGGGGAGGGCGGAATTACTTCTACAGGAGCAAAGCTATATTTTGGCTTAGTAATCAGTGGAGTGAAAATATACTTGGTTTTTGTAAATTCTGTAAACTGTGGCATTTGATCATAATATATTCAGATGTTATTTTGAAATGATACTTGTCTAGGTAGGTAACTTTCTGCAGAGCATGTTATATTGGATAGGGCACTGGATTTGCAGTCAGGAATACCTGATTTCAAATTCTGTCTTTATTAGCAATGTCGCACTTGGGAAAGCTACATGGCCTGTCCAGGTTTCCATTTCCTCATCTATAAATGGAGGCTATAACAATTATCTTTAAGGTCCCATATAGCTCTAAACCTTTACTACATCCATTTTTAGTATACAAAAGATATTTCATAATTCCCCTATTTAAGCCTCCTCATTTTTCTTAACATTCAGTATTAGCATCAACCTAACCTAAATCTTTTTACACTATAAGTTCACAACTCTCTGTTCTTTCTTCAGTAGATACAGAAAACTACCAATCCTCAATTCCTTATCATATAATGAACAAAAATGTCTTCTTTCTTTCTTCCACTGGTCACCAAGGTTTTCTAGTTCTCTTCGCTTTTCCTCATAGATCAGGCTTTGTAAGCACATGTACATCCTTCTGGTTCTCATTCCTCTCTTGAAAATATCGGCCTCTTTCTTGAAGTGTGATACCCAACACTGGCAAAAACCAGATGAAGAGTTTGGATGCAACAATAATTCTGAGTCTATGGGTTAGAGTGGTAAGAGTATTCCAACAATCTACTACAATTCCAAAACCCTGAAACACAGCTGGATATAATTCTTCTGAGGTATTGAGCACTTTGCAAGAAAAATGTGAACCTTAAATATTATCATCCCACAATGTAGCCTGACATTTTGTTAAACATTTGTACTATGTTGCATCTGTAGCTTTCTGAGAAAAATAGAGCAAATAGAGTGATATATTTGTAATACAGTAAATATATGTGAATGCACTCTTGCTCTTCAAAATACTAACAATTCCTAGCAGTCTGGCATGACTGTTAAGTTTATAACCATGGTTATTGGTTCATAATTCTAAGACTTTACAAAATAAAAAGATAGCTAGCCCAACATCGGCCTGTGGATCTCCATTTTGTTTCTCTTCCCCAACTTATTTTTGCATTGTGTAAATTCATATTCAAGTTTTCTAAGAAGTTCTCAAGGAATCATTTTGGTTTTTTGAAGCAGGCTATGTGCTAATAGTTTATCAGAATGTATAGAATATAGTAAAAGTTTCAGTTAACACAAGCTGAAACACATGTCCTAGTTCCTTTCTGCTAAGTCAGTTGCTTTAGTAATAGAAGAATTTGCCTTGTGTACCTTGCTTCTAACAAACTAGTATTGGGGCTGTCATTTAAAACCCTGGTATCTTCCTGGTGGAATTTGGGCTTAAAATAATGGTTCTAGAATATTTTCAAAATTGAAAATTTTCAGAAATGATTGTGATTACTAAGAACTTTTTTTAATTTCCTTTTTAAAGGCATAAGCATTGGTTGTTTTTTCATAAAAAGCTCAATCATTTATTAGTTCCTCAGTTGCCTTTAATTTTCATTTAAATATGACCTATAAATCATAATAGATAAAATATGTGTATATATATCATAATTCAAAAATTTATTTCAAGCCTTCTCATTATCCATAATTTTATTTCATTTAAAGGAAGTGTTATTGATATGAAACAGAAAAAATGAGAAAGATGAAAATAAAGTGAGAAGATTTTAGTGGATTTTTGTTAGTCTCTTTTTGGTGGTTTGAAAAGTAGGGGAACAATTCTACACTGATTTTTTAAGTTGAGTGTTTTCCTTCCTGATATAATCAAATAGAATCCTTATGGAAATTTTTATGGGTGATTATTGACAAGAATGTGATAGGCAGAGGTAGTCTGCTAGTTAATGGATCCTTTGAAGTATGGTGGAGGGAAAGAAAAAAAACACAACCAATCTTGAGGTATCATTAAGGTCAGTCAAGCATCTAGCCTTTATTAAATGCCTACTGTGTATCAGGAAAAGAAAGGCAAAAAATGATCCATGCTTGTCAAGGATCTCACAGTATCACGGGGAAAACAACAACCATGTATAAATGAGAAATATAGAGGATAATCTGGGGATGATCCCAGAGGAATGGCTCTAAGATTAAAGATAATTAGGAAAGGCTTCTTCATGAAGGTTGAACTCTAGCTGAGCCTCAGAACGAGTCAAGGAAGCTAGGAGATGATGAGGGGGGCATTCTCGGCATGACACCCTGCCAGTGACAACTGATGAAGTCAAGAGATAGAATGTCAAGAATAATGACAAGATAGTCAATGCCACTGCCTTGGTGGAAGGAATAAACAGACTTTGTAGACATGACCCTGAGCTAGGCTCCTGTTTCTGCCACCAGCATTATATTCTGTTGTTGAGGGAACTTAAAAAACTTGGTAAATTTTTATATTCAACCTTGAAAGATTTTTAAAAGAGAAAACAGTATAATTATAAATAAACACTATTATTCTCTCTCCAATTTCATCTAGAATCATGACCATTAAACTAAGGCATGAAGATTCATTTCGTCATCTCACTCTCCAATGAGTGACAGTTATCAACAATATACTCAAGAAGTTCATTATTTAGTAACTTCATTGTCGCTGTCCATCTATCAGGTTCTGACAAAGGCTGATGGTCTGAAAATGCTAATTAGGTGAAAATTTTAATTGATAAAACCACATCCTTAAATTTAGTTTGGGCCAGTGTTGTTTTTTTTGTAAATTCCCTACTTTCATCTTGGTCCTCTTGAATCCTAAGGAACTCAGAAATTCTCACTTCCCTAACACTTTTTGGGGCTGCATAGTTTCACAGGAAAAAGAATTGGACTGAGAGTCAGAAATCCTAAATTCTAATCCCACCCCTAACCACTGACTAGCTGGGCCAATCTCTTTGGCCCTTGTTTTTGTTATCTGTAAAATAAGAAGATTGGAGTCAATCATCTCTCCGTTCCCTTTTAGCCCTGATACCCTGATCTTATTTGATAACAAGGACATTTTTAGACCACCATCCCATTTTTTTTCAATAGCTGAAAATTGGGAAATCAAATTGACCCACAAGCCTAAAAGAAAACAGTGAATGAAAACATATATTTTTTTAAAGTTCAGCAGTATTTGTAAGACATAATCAATTCCAGTTTGGGACTTAAGGGAATGTCTGTGTAACCTTCTAAAATGGGAATTAGGTTCCAACTAGGTGATTTATATTAAATTCCAAGCTGAGGACTCCTAAATCAACATTCTAACAGGGCCTGCTAGTGAAAGTGCAGGGCCAGCATTTCTTGCCCTGGCTGAAAGCAAATTGAAAGCTGTGACTGAAGGATTGCTGAGGCCGTGCACTGCCAAGGCCTCAATGTAAACACAGGTGTTGTGGGAAGGCGTGCATCTAGCAAAGCAAATGAAGAAACACAGGCAGTCATGCTGTGGAACCCAAATGCTAGATTCCTTCTCGCCCCCTCCCCCCAACAAAAAGAATTCAAAAATTAACATTTGAATTTCCTCTTGATGCAGTGGTGGATTCACTGGTGAATTATTCTGTCATTGTTTTCATAATTCAAATATATGGCTTTTTTAAAAGAGAGGTTATTTTATTTTATTTTAAAATATTCATTTAGAATTTTTTTGAGTTCCAAATTATCTCCTTCCCCTACCCCTCCCTCACCCATTGAGAAGGAAAGAAATATGATGCCCATATAATCCGGTTTTTAAAGCTTTTTTTCTGTCCTAAGTTTCCCTGCAGTGCACAGTCATCTGAGATTCTTATCACCTCATTTATTGTCTTTTAGAAAAGATTCTTTTCGTGTAGCTGTTACCACCAGACAGTCCATTTTTCTAATTTTATTTTAATTTAATTAATCTAATTAATTTAATTAATTTTATTATTGCTCTTTTAAGGGGGAACATACCATATATTGGGCAGAAATAAATGTCAAATTCTAAAAAATGGTATAACTGAAGTTCTTTTTCTCAAAAGAAACCAATGACATGAAGCATTTATTTAAATCTATGTACTCTGCTAGGTTCTGTGGAAACAGAGATAGAAATGAAACAGTGCCTGTCCTCAAGGAGCTTGCCTTCTTCATAAAAAAAAAGTTTATGTTCATATATTTTGAATTTTAAGTCAGTTGTTAAATTTTCAAACAGCTAGTTCAAACTGTAAAAAAAAAAAAATCCAAAACCTAAGATAACCAAAAAAATGCAAATGCATTATGTACTTTGGCTTATCAATGTACATGCAGAAAAAAAAGCATTCTGCATAAATACTGTATTATCTACACTTTCATAAGTCTTAAAATTTTTCCTTTAGAAACGTGTTCTCTACAGGATGAAAGGTAATACTTGAAATCCATCAAACTCTCTTGTAAAAGAAATGCTGTATTTTGTGTTTTCATCCCCAAGCTATAAAACATTTTACTGATTTCAAAAGTTAACTGCGGTTTCAAGGTTGGATCAGTATTTTTAAATTTAACGTCAAATTTTAAAGTTCAGGGAACCTCATGAGGGCTGACTTCCTTGTTTTGTAGATGAGGAAAAAGACCCAGAGGACTGAAGTAACTTTCCCAAATTTACACAGCTATTTAATCACAGAGCTTATACCTGAATCCAACCTTCTAACTTCCAGCCCAGTGTTCAGGGGTTTTACTGCCCTACTCAGCCTCAAAAGGAATTGATTTCTACTAAACACCATCAAATAAGACAGGGATATATTTGGACATGGAAATCAAGGGAGTCATTGCTTTTTGTCCTGATAATTATGAAATACCTTTCTCCCCTAGACCCTATTTGTCTTAATCATTATATAACACCACCATTTGAGGTAGATAAAAAGTCAAGGTGTTTTTCTGGGCAACCAAAAAGCTAATTTTGTTGTAAACAGCACTGTTTTAATGGCAAAGAAGTTTGACTTGGCAAACCATTTGTTTAAGTGTGTTTTGGACTCCAGTATACACAGATGCATAAAGGGGCAGAGAAGGGGGAGCTGGACTCTTAGGGCTGGGGCTACTGGAAAAGAGATGGGAAGGGAACAAAAAAAATTTTATCAATAGGGACTGGGCCTTCCTGGGATCCCCAGAATTCTTCACACAATGTTCCTTTGCTGAAACAAATATTTTTATTGTCTCCCTAGTTTCTCCTAAAGCTGTGGTTACCATCTTCTTGCTTAAAGCAACAACTCTTCTTATATAGACAGCATAGAAAGGGTCTATGAGCTGAGGTTTATTGGCTGGGCGTTAAATTATTTCTTCTTGGTTCTCTAAGTCTTCCTTGTTATATGAATAATGAATATGGACTAGCCATTGAACAATACAATAAAAAGGAAAAATAAGCTAAATGAAGAGTTTTGGTCTCTAACTACATATATACATACATATATGTATACACACACATATATGTACATATACATATATATATGTGTATATATATATGTACACACGCGCATGTATCCAACTAGTGAATGAAGTGATGACCCATCCCAGACACTTATTACCTCTGCAACCATCATAATATGTGTCCATCTATTTCTGTCTCTGTAATCTACACCTATAGAGATATATTTTTATCTCAGAATCAACAGAAATATCCCACAATTCTCAGAAAAAAGCCAATAGTAACATCCATGGCCTCAAGTGTTTATAGACAAATGATCAAAGTTCATTCACAAAGGAAGAAGGACTATAGATCTAATTGAAAAGGACATTTTCGGGCTCAGAGGCATTGCTGAGATGTGATTAGCTAGAGTCTATGAGTGAATTGTGCCTTTGAATGGGTATAACTTATTGGAAAGAAACAGGATAGGCAAAAGGAAGAAGGGAAGGGATGGACAAAACTTTGAAATAGTGCATACTATATTCCAAGAATGGTGCTAAGTACTTTAAAAATATTATCTAATTTATTATCAAAATAATCCTGCAAGGTAGGCGCTGCTACCATCTTCATTTGACAATTGAGAAACTGAGGCAAAAAGCATTTACAAAGTTATATGACTTGCCCAGGGTCACACAGCTAATAAGTGCCCGAGGCTGAATTTGAACTCTGGTCTTCTGGACTACAGGCCTAGTGTTCTTTTCTGCTACCTAGTGTAACACTGTGTATTTAGAAGGTATTCTCATGTTATATACAGGAACCAGAGAAGGGAAAGCATAGCAGAAATTATCTGGATGAACACTGAAGGAGGAAGAAGGAGAAGTGATTTTGTCAGTGGAATATACTATAGACCACCTAAAAAGAAAGAGGAAATATAATAGTGAGGGTGGGGAGAGACATGCGGGAAGGACTTCAATTAACCAGACGTTTGTTTAAGCTCTCTTTGCTGAAAGTATAGCAGCAAATAACTTTTTTTAGTAATAATTTCATTATTCAACAGGTTAAGGAAGGAACAAAGAAAAAAATCAATTCTGGATCTCATTCTAGCTACCTGGAAGGAATTGGTTGCCTGGATGAAAATGATGGAAACTTTAGGGGTACAGTGACCAGAGTTTGCAATAAATGAGAGGGTATATGGGCCTCTTATGACATATACTCTAGATTCTGGAAAACCATATTGCAAAGGCTTTAGAGGAAATCTGCAAGAATGGGACTTGTTTGAAGAGACTGATGTAAAAGCACAGAAAACTCATCAACCAACTTAGATTTTAGAAAGTATATATAGAATATGTAGAAGATGAAAAAAAATCAGTTAAAGGAAAAGAGGAGTGTAGCATAATTTTATAGACTTAGTGTTATGAATACTAAAGCTCAGAATGAGGTTAGGTCAGGGAGAGAAAAGCTAAAGATGACAAAAAAAGTTTAACTTTTTTTTCTGCTATACTCAAAAATGAGAATCAAAGAAGGGACAGTATCATTGCTTGGGGGTAGATGGGCTAATTGGTAACAGAAAAGCCACTTCACTCAGTTTTTATTTTATTTCCTTTTTTCTCTGCAAAGGAGAACTGTCTTTAACCTGGCCATATTTTAGGAGTCCATAAAAGAACAATGAGATGCCTTGAATGAATTCAAGTCGCCTGGTCTAGATGAACTACACCAGGTCCTGAAAATACTGACAGATGGGATCGATGAGCCCTGGTCAGTGACATTTGAAAGGTCATGCCTCTTGTCTTGTGTCTTTGCTCCAGGTGCTAGGGGTCACCAACAGTTCTACTGGGGTCACCTGTACAAAGCTGAGCAGGGGTTTTTCATGTGCTGCAACAAACACTGTCCAACTCTGGGAGGTGACCTCAGTATATTCCACCAAGGCCTGGGGCAGTATGCAAAAGATGTAAGCTCCAAAAAGGAACCTCAGAGGTCATCTGTTCCAGTCCCCTCCCTATCTTGCTGGTGTTCTTACCCATTACTCCCCACCACACACTGTACAACCCAGGCCCATTGGCCAACTTGCTGTTCCTTACACAAGAAGCTCCATCTCCCATCTTGATGACTTTGCACTGACTATTTCCAGGCTTGGAATTTCTTTCTTCCTCACTTTGGTTTTTTAAAATCCCTATTTTTTTGTCAATACTCAAATCAAATTAATAAACTTACCATGTGCCAGGTACTCTGCTAAGCACTGGGGTTGCAAAAGGGGGCAAAAGACATCCCCTGCCCTTGAGTAGCTTACAAATGAGCAGCGACTTGGCTCAAGCACTGCCTCCTGCAGGAGACCTTTCCTGGTCCCCTTATCCCCACAGAAGTAAGAATCGTCCTCTCTAGGGTCATCTTACATCGGCTTGTGAGTCCCTGGCCAGTGTTGCCATTTTTTCCGGAATGCCCAGCTATATTCACTTCACTCCCGTCTCACTCACCACCCAGAATGTTCCACCTCCTTATCAGCCTTGCCCCCAAGAAAGTAACTGCCAATTTCCTGTTAATACCCTAAATATTAAATTTACCTGTTACGTGCTCTCTTCTTCCATTAAATGCAGGTTACAAAAAATAATACAGAGTGAAACGAAGAGAACTAAGAGAACATTGCATATAATAACAGCAATGTTGTTTTAGAACAGCTTTGAGCAACTAAGTCATTTTGACTTTTAAAAATACCTAAATTGACTATGTAGGAAATATGAAGAAAGATGCTTTCTGTATCAGAGAAAGAACTTGTAAATAGAAGTGTGTATGGAACGATTTTATATATATATGCAAATATATGCATATCTGCGTGTATATATACATATATCTATGTATATGCACACACGCACACACCGACATATATTTGTGTCTAACGGTAGCCATCTCTTGGGTGGGTGGAAAAGAAAAAAAGGAAAAAAAAAGAAATTTGCATGATAACTTTATATTTTAAAAGAATAGCAAGTGGTATATATATATATATATATATATATACATATATATATACATAATATATATGTCTATATATAATTTGCAGTTGCACATGCAATCTTTTTAAATTATCATACTATGTTATGGAAATGCTTGTTTTATTCCATAAATTGAAAACAAAATAAAACGCAGATTAAGATTAGGTCGGGATTATCTTGTTTTCTTAAATTTGTATCCCTGCTATTAGCACAGAGCTTGGCATGTAGCAAGTACTTAATCCTCTATTTGTCTGCTTCCTTCTCAACTATCAATTATCTATTTATCCACCTACCTCATATATAAAATATGCACTTATTCTCTCCTCTGTTATAATGTAAGCTTCTTGAGGGCAAGGACTGTTTAATTTTTCCCTGTGTATCCCCAGGATTTGACAGAATTCCTGAACATAGTAGGTGATTAATTATCTCCTGTTGCTTGATTGAGTCTGGTCATGTAACTCTTCTGCTCAATAGTCTTCAATAGCTCCCTTTTGCCTACTAAATAAAGTTTAAAGTCCTTTTCCTGATATTTGAGACCAGACTTCATTTCCTTTCTTCTTGCTAAACACTCTAAACTACAATCAAATTGGACTGCACTTCATTCTGCCTTCCACTCCAAAAAGTTTCACACACAAATAAAAAAAACCATCTTTTACCATTCATTCTCTTTTACTTCCACTACTTCCCCCCCTTCCATACTTGGGGAATACTTTCCAATTTTTCAAAACCATGCTCAAATGTCTCCTCCACGAAGACTTCTCTGCTACCCTCACCAATAACCACCTTCTCACATACCACTTAGTTTTGCAACTCTCTAATGTGCTTATTATATATGTTACATTATAATTACCTATGATTTGTCTTTTCGTCTTACTACAGAATAAATTCCACGAGGGCAAGGCTAATGTTTTACTTAAAATCTCTGCCTGCTCCCTCCCCCCCAGCACCTAGTGCTCTATGCATCTCATGAATTTCTGTTGAATGAGTGAATAAATGAATAGAACTCAAATGGTACTCGACAAATGGTATTTTAAAGGTATCTGGTATATTTATAACCCACTAAGAAAGGTAGGTGACAATTTTTAATAGATTTTTATAGTGCTTTAAGATTTATACAGTGCTTTAAAAATATTATCTCATTTTATCCTGTCAACAACCCTCTGAAGTATATATCCATTTACATATGAGGAAATTGAGGTTGAGGTTCAAATGACATGTCCAAGGTCACACAGCTAGTAAGTGTATAGGGCAGGATTTGAACTCAAGTCTTCTTGACTTCAATGAAGCACTCTAATCCATTGGTCTACCAACCTGCCTACTACAGTTATCTTTACCAACCACAGTGTTATCACTCAGTAAATACAACTATATTATTAATACTTAGGGAGAGAGAACACTGAAGTTTATATAACTTAATATACATGGATTTGTTTGCTGTATTTTCTATACAATTTTAATATTGAAATTTATGGAACTTAATATACATGGTTTTGTTTGCTATATTTTATACATTTTTAATATCGAAACTTATGTAACTTAATATACATGGGTTTGTTTGCTATATTTTTTATGCATTTTTAATATCGAAGCTTATGTAACTTAATATGCATGGGTTTGTTTGCTATGTTTTCTGTACATTTTTCCATTGTGAGAATTATCTAAGAAAATAGCGTTTTACCTGGAAAAGAAAGAAGATGACATTCAAAGTCTATTCAAAATCTATCAGTGCTAAATATGAAAGTCGTGCTGTGATGCAAAACTTTAAAAATGAGTGTCTTTCAATTTCTCAACATGCAAACTTTTTTTTTCCATTTTACTTATTTACAGATGGAGTATATCAGCCAGAACCAAGAACTTCAAAGGTTCAAAAAATAAACTGCAAACTAGCAAACTTTTAGCTTTTGCTTTACTTCCTTTATTTTTCTAACCTTTCATTTTGAAACACACTCTTCTTGCATTTTCCATTTTCAGATAAAGTTGGTAGGACTGAAATAATTTATTTTTCAAAATTATAAAAATGTTGTTAAACCACTCAGGGTTGGACTTAATGACATACAACCTGTGAAGTTCCACATTTTACTACCCCTTTCCATCCTGCCATAACATTTTAACATCTCTGAGTCTGCTTCATATTAAAAGCTAAGTGGTTGATTATTACTGACTGGTAGAAAAAGCTAGGATACTGTGGGCAAAACAGAATAGAATTGTGTCCTTATATTCTCCCACTACTAAATTTTCTACCCTGTCAAGTAAAGTAAAATTGACAACTTTGATTTCCTCTTCACAGATGGAAAAAGAATGGCCTTGGTGGAGAGTTGAAACTCCTTCATTGGAAATGTTGCTTCAATTTTGGTTTTTTGTCTGTCATCACACCATCACCCTAAATTATGGGTTTTATCTTGCTTTTTATTTTTATTTTTTGGCCAGATCTGTGATTTCCTGCATCTATAGAATTCCTGATGTGCAAATCCCTGCTCATCCTCTAGCACAAGTTACTTGTTCAGGGTCACTTAAAAAGAAACCAGGCTTGGGACAGGTAGATGGCACAGTGGATAGAGCACCAGCCCTGGAGTCAGGAGGACCTGAGTTCAGTCACTACCTGTGTGACTCTGGGCAAGTCACTTAACTCTGCCTCCCCACAAAGGAAAGGAAGAAACCGGGTTTGAACCTATCTTTCATACTCTATCCACTATTTCAAGCTGCCTTTCTTTCCTGTTCTAGGATTAAGAAAAAAAGGTCATTTTTTGAGTATGTACAGTAACTAAATGTTCCAAATGTCATTCAGGTCAATATTTCTCTAGGCATATTATAGAGAAGGGTGATCACAAACATCTAGTGTAAATAAAGTCAAGTCAATACACATTCACTAAGGGTCTAATTATTCATTCTGTCAGACAGCAAATAGTAAACGTTTAGTAAGCACCTACTTACAGCTTGGTGGCACAGTGGCTAGAGTGCTGAGGCTGGAGTCCAAAAGATCTGAATCCAAATCCAGCCTCAGAAAATGACAGAGTTCATGCCCTCTGTTCACACAGGAGAGAGAGTTCCCACCCTCTGCCTCTTTCACACAAGTACTTAGCCCTTAGTTACTAAGGACCAAGTACCTGCTAAATTAATTAATTACAGCTGTCTAGGACTTCAATGAAGCTCCAAAACCTGATAGTGTGGACAGGGCCTGCCTGCCTAGTCCTGAGAAGAGCATCCTAGACTAGATTGCTCTCTGAAGGACTGTAAAGTTGCTCTCTCTGGACTCTATGTCTCTCTGAGACTCTTTCCCTGCCCCCCTCCCCCCACCTCATAGTAGGTTCTCCTGTAAGACTTTCTCCCTCCCTACACACTCAGCCCTACTCCAGTGCTCAGCCCACCATAGGCCCCAGGAATTGGTTGGGCTGAATTCTGTCCAGGACCACTCTCTTGTACATGGACTCCGGCCAGTGGCACCTTGCTGAACTCCGCCTGGAATGCTACTCTCTCTGCTAGACTAAGTCTGAGCTGGACCATCAGGCTAGGAGAACTGCCCTGAATTCTCCCAGGCTGCTCCCTCTAGAACTGAGCCCAGGGAGCCAGCCAAGGGTTTGGGGAAGGCTCAGTCTGGGCTTGGGTTATTTGACTCATGCAAGGAATTCCACGGAGGATTCATCCTAAGTGCCCCAAAGTCACTTTCCCTGGCTCAGCTCTTGAGGTCACAGGCTTGGGGAAGGTTCAGGCTGGGCCAGGGCTTAGGCAGAGAATACCATGTGAGAATGCGGGGAGCAGCATTTATGAAGCATCTGCTTTACAAATATTATCCAGTCTGAACCTTACAACAATCCTATGAAGTTGATGCCCATTTCATAGTTGAGGAAGGTGAAGCAAATGGGGGTTGAGTGACTTGCCGAGGAACTGCCCAGAGGACTGGATGAGAACCTGGGGGCTGTCTGCCTCTGAATCCAGGTGACTATTGTATTGTGAACTGACTGAATGATTAAGTAAGTAGGGTTCCCCCTTAGGGAAACTAGATGATTATTCTTTTGTTCTTTGTTCTAAACACTGTGGCCACTGTAGTGAAAACTGTGCGGCCATTCTAATGTTAAGCTATTGTGAACACTATATTGTGATTTTCAGTGATAAGATGTAATGTTGTGAATATCATATTGTGATTTGTTGTGAATGTTTGCCTTAATTTGTAATGGAATAAATGGAGTGTTCACTATACTGTGTAATCTGAGGCTTAAAAGCTGTTCACAGTAGCATTCTTTTGGGACTCTGCTAGTGCATGGCTTTACAACAACTGTACAATGGAGGTTCTAAGACAGCTGGGTGGCACAGTGGATAGAGCCCTGTGCCAGAAGCTGAGAAGACCTAAGTTCAAATCTGGCCCCTGACAGTCATTGTGTGACCCTGGGCAAGTCATTTAAACTCAGGTTCCTCAACCATTAAATGAAGATAATAATAGCACCTACCTATCTACCAGGATTGCTGTCAGGTTCAAACGAGATAATATTTTAAATGCTTGGCATGGCACTTAGTATACTAACATACAGTTGGTACTTAATGAATTCTTCCTTCTTTCTTCCTTCCTTCCTTCCTTCCTTCCTTCCTTCCTTCCTTCCTTCTTTCCTTTCTCCCTTTCTCCCTTTCTCCCTTCCTCCCTTCCTTCCTTCCTTCTTTTATCAGAGAAACTTGCCATAATTTTTTTTAATATTACTTCATTGTCTATGGTACCTTTTGAGCAAGAAGAGAATCATAGATCTTAGAAACCATATATAATTCAAACTCATCCATTATCTTATACACAAAGAACCAAGCCCACAGAACAATTTAAGTGACTGACCCAAAGTCACTGAGCTAGCTTAGAGTAGGAAAGAATTAGAACCTGTGAGTATACCTGACTTATGCTGCTGCCAATAGCACATATGCTGTATGGGAAGACTGGCACATTTGGCGAGGTAGGGGTGGGGAGAAGACTTGGAGGCACATGGAAGTAGATGTTTTACCAGCATCTAACAACAAACTAAATCGCTTTAAGAATGAAACCTTGGTGAATTCAGGAGCTCTAGATTAAGATTACTTTCAGGATCTTGTAGGTGAGATAATAGATTGTTATTCTCTCTGATTCTTCTCTATTTTCCATAAAACACAAAATTTTAATCACTTTTCTTTACATGGTGACCAAGCAGAAGAAGCTACCCAGTCCAATAAAGTTATTTTCCCCAGATTTCTGGGTGTGAGTGAAATACTTTTAAAGTAACTTGCCCCTTTATGCCCCAGATGTCTCTGACACATGGATTACACCACCATTAAAACATATGGTAGAGCTTTTAAATAAATTACAGGCATTTATGTGCAGTTGGGGAAACAGCTTTTCAAAATGTTTAAAGCTAATATGCTTTAAAAAAAAAAGATGCCAGGTTAACTCCAGCATAGTGAAATAAAGATTTTAATTATCATCTCTATGAATGTTACATCCCCATCTGCATATCCAGCCTCAGTCTCTCTCCTGAGTACCACATCACCAAGTGCTTATTAGATATTTTCAAAATGGAAGTCCCACAGGCACCTCACATTCAACATGTTCAAAATATCACCATTCTGCCAATGTCTTCCCCTCTTGTGACCTTCCCTCTTGCACTAATGTAGAGGGCACCATCTTTCCCAGTCACCAGGCACATAACCGCAGTGTTATCTTCAGCTCCTGACTGAGTCACATCACATTGCCAATGAATTGCAAAATACTAATTTTTAAATAGTCACAGTGTCTCTAATGTAAGTTACCCGTAGTGTTCTTCCTCAAAAGCTTAGTTCAGGCTCTTATCTATTCTCAGATGAACTACTGTACTGTACTCTTTAGTGGTCTCCCTCTATCAGGTTTATCCCCACTCCAATCCATCCTCCATATAGCTGCCATAGTGATTTTCCAAACACAGATCTGACTGTTTCATCTACCACAAGTGACCATGTCACTTCTTCCTTTTGTTAAACCTCATTAATTCCTTATTGCCTGTAAGATAAAATATAAATTCTTTGTTTGGGCATTGAAAATCTTAAGATATCTAGGCTCAATCTGTCTTATCAGGCTTAAGACACTTTGTCTCCTTTCATGGCCCCAATAATACAGTCAACTTTACCTTTTTATGCTTCCTCACACATGTCATTCCATTCCTATCTCTATGATTTTGTACTGGCTATCTCCTCTGCCTGGATGGCACTCCCTCTCACCTCTGCTTCCCAGAATTCCTAATCTTTTTTAAGACTCAGCTCAAGTTCCACTCACCTGAGTCTTCCCCAAACCCTAGAAATTTCTTGACTTGTCCCTCATGATCTGTCTTAAATATAGTCTCATCCATGCCAGATAGTTGTAAAATTGGGGTAGCATTCTTTTCAGAAAGATTTCTGACTTTTCCTAGGTTGTGAAAGACAGCCCCCTTTTTTATTTGGGCATTGGAAGAAATGAGTTGATTTCCAAATATCTGGGTCTCTTGGCAGGCTGGCTCTCCTTGGGAGGTATATGCCATGCAGCCAATGTCCCCCCAAAAAGTCATAGCCAAGGACCAACTGGACTTTTCCAGTGATTCTGAAAGGTTTTGACAAGTCCAGTCATCATCTCTAGTATTCCAGAGACTAGTCCCCCACCAGAGCCTGTAATGGATTCACTTCTTGCTCCACAAAGCTTTTTCTTACCTTCCCAGATGCTAGTATCCTCATTTCAAATCACCTATTTTGTGTATACCTATATACAGCAAGTATGTAATGTCTCCATCAATTGAATGTAAGCCAGTTTCACATTTTTTTGTCTGTGTAACCCATCACTGAGTACAGAGCCCAACACTAAGCACCTGGCTTACAGACTGACTATCCAAATACCTTTTTTTTTTTTGAGGCCATCAGGGTTAAGTGACTTTCCCAGGGTCACACAGCTAGGAAATGTATGAGGCTGAATTTGAGCTCAGGTTCTCTCTACTCTAGGGTTGGATCTAAGTATCTTTTGAAGTCTAAGATTTTCACCTAAACTATTGAGATTATTGGGGTATGTGTGTGTGTGTGTGTGTGTGTGTGTGTGTGTGTGTGTGTGTTTGTGTGTATGTGTGTGTGTGTGTGTTTAGAGTATATTTATTCTGGGAGTTTGGGGGAGGGGGTCTTTTGCTTGGTCCACCCTCCACCTTTTTTTTTTCCCCTGGAATTCCTTGGTCCCTCCACCACAGCTGCTGTCTTATGTTACTGTAGCTCCTAACTTGGCCTAGAAATACCCACTGTTAAGCAATTTCCTCTTCCTTCACCCATTCACAAGGATGAACAATTCAAGGGAGGAACCTCCTGGTAGAGTAGACTTTTGTCCAGAACACTGGAATCCATTCTATCTCACCATCTCTTGCTCTTTTCTCTAGTCCAGCGGTGGGGAACCTGCAGTCTAAAGGCCACATGTGGCCCTCTAGGTCCTCAAGTGTGACCCTCTCACTGAATCCAATCTTCACAAAACAAATCCCCTTAAAAAGGATTTGTTCTGTAAAACTTAGATTCAGGCAAAAGGCCACACCCAAGGACCTAGAAGGCCATATGTGACCTTGAGGCTGCAGGTTTTCCAGCCCTGCCCTAGTCTATGGCCTTCTTTCTAACACACACCTCAAGGATGTGGGTCAGTCATGTGTATGATCTAGCTGTGAGTGCCCTATCATAATCAGCAGGGTATCAAAGGGGTGGAACAATCTCATCGCTTACAAGGAATTCCTATTGTCCAGGGCCTCTCACAACTTAAGGAGGTGTCATCCTGCCAAGAAGGACTCCTTTTCATTGTGGCAGTAAGGAGATAGGACAATACCATGGACGCATCTACCACCTAGCTAGTACTTCTAATATACTAAAAGAACTAGTTAAAGATCACACACAAACCATTTTTATGGAGAAATGACAATTTCTTTCACCTTTAAAAATGAAGAAGTTCACAGAGTTGGAAGTCTTCTCTTTAAGACAAGAGATGCACACATGGTGTCTATGAAAGTTAATGAGCTGGTGCCTTCAAAGGTTATGAAGCTTCCTTCCGTCCTCCTGAATAGCCCTGCGCGTGGGCTGGGGACTGGGGGAAGGGGAGGCTTTATCAAACACATACACCATAAAGCCAAGTTGGTTTTAATTTAGTGTACCATCTGCATGCCTGGATACAGTCTATTCTGGGCATGTAAATGGGTGTTTCAACAGATGTGGCTATAACCATATATGAATTTCAACACCAAACAAGGAACATACACCAGAAACAGAGAGAAAAAGGTGGGGCTAGAATTGTAAGTAATTTGAAATCATCTTTCCTGTTATAAAATTTAATAGGGTAAGACTTAAGGATTTAGGCAAAAAATATAACTGTAAAAAAGAGAGAGAGAAAGAGAATAAGCATTTCTTAAATGTCTATTCTGTGACTGGCATTTTGATAGACATTCACAAATGTTATCTCATTTGATCCTCACAAGCTTAGCAGGTGGGTGCTTTTATGATTTCTATTTTATACTCGAGGTAATGAAGGTAAGTGACTTGCCCAGGGTCACACAGTTAATACATGTTAGAGGATGGATTTGAACTCAGATATTCCAAAAGGTTGGAGAAAGAGGGGGGTACCCTGGTCATCTGAGGAAAACTGAGTGAACTTGTTAAATAATTTAACCTCTTCGTGGAAGTGTTCCTTAAAATGAGGAGTCTGGACAATATGACTTACTATTTCAGCTCCAAAAGACAATGCTTTTCTGAGTCAACATACAGTTGTTTGTTGTCACTGTTTGATGGCTCTGTGCCTATATAGATTACCAAAAATTTCTAAGAATTACAATAAAATACACTTGTCACTGAAATGTGTACATGAAGCACCTTTTGTTAAGTTGTGACACCTGGGAATTTCTTTTTTTTTATTTTTAAGGTGTACATTTCTTGAATTCAACAAGAACATCAATTTTATTCATCAAATTAAAGAAACTAAAACTCATTTAAAAATAAATGACTTTGAAATGTGACTTTAAAAATGAGTTAGAATATAATTTTTGAGAAATCAGGTCACTCCCTGTTGGCCAAAACAATATTCAATATAACCTAATCTTACTTTGATGATTCAGAAATTCTAGATCATGCAAATGACCTTGCATAATTGTAGACAACAAATTTGGAATGAGTTCTCAACATCATTTGCCCTGATGAATGCATGTAATTTATATATGTATGTGTCTAAGTATATATATATATATATATATATATATATATATATATTACATATATGTATATTACATATATGTATATATTACATATATATATGTGAATCTGTAACTTTCATTTCTAAATAAATGGCAGTCTAATGTACATTGTTCTTGAAATAGAAGGAAATATTTTTAAAAAATAAACTTTTATTAATGTGTTCTGTTTTTCACATCCCCAGAATCCCCATAGTATTCTTTTCCCTCTCTCTTCTAGAGAGCCACCTCACTGAACAAATCACATTGAAAAAAAATTGAAAGAAAAAGAAGGGGGGGAGAAACAGCATAATTGACCAATATGTCAAAAAAAAAAAAAGAAATGCTGAGAAAGACAATTTTTACAAATCTAGGCAGTGAGTACATTCTTCGTCTTTTCTGGAGGCTTGGACATGCAATTTCATTGGTGTAAGGATTTCCTGCTGAGGAAACTCCCTCTACCAACATAGATAAGTCACCCTCCTACAAATTATAGTCTCAGGGATGCCAAAAATGACATGACAAACCCAAGTATTCCTAATTCACTAGCTAATATGTCATGCTATCTCACTGTTTATAAGTAAACATCATAAAATAGTTCATTGTATCAATGCCAGCTAAAGCATATTGGGTCAAAAGATAATCTAGGATGAGAGAGAGAGAGAGAGAGACAGAGAGAGAGAGACAGAGAGAGAGAGACAGAGAGACAGAGAGGAAGAGAGATACAGAGAGAGACAGAGAGAGAGAAGAGAGGGAGAGAGAAAGAGAGAGAAATAGAGAGAGAAGAGAGAGAGACTGGGAGGGAGACAGAGAGGGAGGGAGGGAGTGAGGAAGGAAGAGAGAGAGAGAGAGAGAGAGAGAGAGAGGGAGAGAGAAAGAGAGAGAGAGAGAGAGACAGAGAGAGAGAGAGAGAGAGGAGAGGGAGAGAGAGAGAGAGAGAGAGGGAGAGAAGGCTCTCTCTCTAATGACTATGGAACACTACATAGACTTCTATGTATTTTGCATCATAAAACTACCAAATGTCTCTAGTCTAGTAGATAAGAATCATAAAAATATAAAAATGCTCAACGGACCGTGACTTCTTATAATGAGGAAGTTGTCCATTACAGAGTCTATGGTGGCTGGACGAGTAGTGGAAAAGTGAAAGTGGAGGTGATGTGAAGTCCTCATTTCCTCAGGAGTACCTTATCTCCTAGGTCTTTGAGAAAGTTTCACTCTGGAGTAGATTGGACAAGTCCCTGCCCTCCAGCACAGAGTGAATGTAAATACTGAATAGTAACTCTTTCTCTTTTGGTCAGGAACCTTGAGGGTCCTCCCCTCCCAGTTTGATTTTTTTTCTTTTTGATTAAAGGGGCCCTCCCTTGAGTAAATACTTACAGAGGCCCATTCACTGAATGGGCATTATCTCACTCAAGTTGAGAAGTTGAAAAGACCTTAGCCTAAAAGGGCCAGGGTCTCCCATTGCATTCTGGGCCATCCCCAGTCAACCTGATGAATATCTAACCACTGGACCCAGATATCTCTGGAGGAGAAAGTGAGGCTGGTCACCTTGCACAGTCCTGCTTCACTTAAATCAAAGTCAACTGCAAGTCATGTCATCATCTCCTCGATGTCATAGTCCTCTTCAAGAACGAAGGACAAACACAACAAGCCTTATCTCCCCTTGCTATTGCCCTCAAAAGGCATGGGTATAGTAAACAGCATAAGTGATTCCCATTTCATCTCCTCATGTCCACCCTACATCCCAAGAGTTTCCCTTAGGCTCCTACAATTAACACCTAGGAGGGTCCCAGTAGTGGTTTCTTCTGAAATGTTCACATATCAAATTTCATTTCTTTGTGTAGACACAGAGTCACCATTATTTTCTATATGTATTTTCCACTCATTAAAAATGGCAAGGAAGAGCAACACATAGGAAAGAAACCCTCCAGTACCCGCTTTTTATTGTTGCTAGCATGGGAGCTGGTGTGAGTTAGGTACACATGCTGTCATGATGCCAGGCTTGTGCCTCTCCATATTCTGGGTCTTCCACTTGCTATATATAACCACCAGGGGGTGCTCAGATGACACACAAACTACCCCTCTCTCTCCAACTGGCCCAAGCTCCACCCAACCTTTGAATGGCTGGTCCCAGGTGTTTTGTAAATGTAGAGGTATGGCCTAAAAGATAATAAAAATTCCACCAATAGGATATTCTCTCCTCTTTGCTCCAAAATCCATTTCCCCACTATGGGGCTCTTTCTTTTTATTACTAACCATTGACATAATCACAGAATTCATAGAACACACACAGGTACATACATAAACGTGTATATGTGTGTGTATGTATATATAAACTCTGTAACCTGGCTATAATATTCCTAGGAGTTTTCTTTTTGGGGTATTTTTCAAGAGGTGATTGGTCAGTTCTTTCAAGTTCTATTTTGCCCTCTGGTTCTAACATATCAGGCCAATTTTCCTTGAGAATTTCTTGAAGGATGCTTTCTAAGTTCTTTTTTTGATCATGGCTTTCAGGTAGCCCAATAATTTTTAAGTTGTCTCTCCTGGATCTATTTTCCAGATCAGTGGTTTTTTCAAGCAGATATTTCACATTGCCTTCTATTTTTTCATTTGTTTGGATCTGTTTAATAGTATCTTGATTTCTCATAAAGTCATTTGCTTCCATTTGCTCCACTCTAACTCTGAACAAATTATTCCTCAGTGAGCTTTTGAGATTCTTTTTCCATCTGGCAAATTTGGCTTTTTAAGGCATTCTTCTCCTCATTGGCTTTTTGGGCCTCTTTTGCCATTTGAGTTAATCTATTTTTAAAGTGTTGTTTTCTTCAGTCAGGTTGTTGACTCTCTGTAATGATACTGGGATTTGAAGATCTTCCATGCCACTTGAACTTGCTGATGCAGCAGGAAGGGGTGGAGCAAAAGAATGCTGGAACCAAGCTAGTCTCCATGTGGTGCTGACTGGAAGCAGCGGCAGAGGCAGCGGCTGTGGTTGCAGTGCGAGCTCCTTTTTCTTTGAGCCAGCCAGAATCTCTGCTAAGGACTCCTGCTGCGGACTGCCAGGGACAGGAATTGCCAGGGGCCAGAGCTGCTGGGAGCAAGCTGCCTAGATGCTGAGCAGTTGCGTGGGTGAGGAGAGGAGGATCTTTGCCTGAGGTAGCCTGTCCTGTTTTGAAGGCTTGAGAATGTGGATGTTTACTACTTTAACTACATGTGCCAACTTCATAACCACTATCTTGGCTTTGACTTTCTGGTTTTGGGACTCAGTTTCCTGGTATTTAAATGAATGCTCTAGCTATATTTCTTATGTAGAGAGTCTGTTACC
Organism: Pseudochirops cupreus; assembly: GCA_028627135.1. Taxonomy (NCBI): domain Eukaryota; kingdom Metazoa; phylum Chordata; class Mammalia; order Diprotodontia; family Pseudocheiridae; genus Pseudochirops; species Pseudochirops cupreus. The sequence continues at coordinate 186,913,914 of CM053583.1, forward strand.
TTTTGTGATTAATAACCATATCAGCATACTTATAGGTACTGTAGGTATTGTGAATGCTGCATTGCTGATACACTCTCTTCTCATGATTTTCTTGCATCATTCTCATTTCTCTTCCCAATTTTTCTTCCACTTCTCTTACTTGGTTTTCAAAATCCTTTTTAAGCTCCTCTATGGCCTGTACCTAGCTTACATTTTTCTTGGAAGCTTTTGGTGCAGGAGTTCTGACTGTATTGTCTTCCTCTTGTTCCATGCTTTGATCCTTTTTGTCCCTGAAAAAAAGAATCTAAAGTTGGATTGCTGAGCTTTCTTTGCTTCCTCTGCCTGCTCATGTTGCCAGTCAATTAATTTGATTTTTGAGCCACAGTAGATCTCTGCTTCCTGTGGGGGAGAGCTTTATCCCAAATTGCTGGGGTTTTCTCAGCTGCGGGAGCTATTAGGAGGCCACTGTCACTGAAGGCCCCACCAGCCTTGGCTCACTGGTCACACACCTCAGGACCACTACCCAAGACCAGGATCCCAATCCAGGCAGGTTAAGGCAAGAGCATTTAGCCTCTGAATGATTGCTTGGTCCCCCTGCAATCTGCAGGCTGTGAGCTCTGAAGTAGCCACGTGGAGATGGCTGCAGGGCCACCTCTTCTGCTGCTTTCTTCCCCTGGGGGCACTCGGCCCAACCTGCTTTTCTTCCCCAAATTTAGCTGAGTTCCACTGACCTTTCACTTTGTCCTTGTTTCTTATGGGTTGAAAATTCTGGAAACTGCCACAGCTGCCAGTGATCTGCTCTCCTGAATGCTCCAGCTGTGGCTTGTCCTGACCACCCTGGTGCTAAGCTGCAATTTCAGGCTGGGCTCGTTTGGAGATGTTTTTCTTTAATTTTGTGGCTTCTGGAAGCTCTAAAATTTGTTTAGAGTCATATTTTATAGGTATTTGAGGTGGTCATGGTGAGAGCTGTGGAGTTCTCCTGCTTCTATGCCGCCATCTTGACTCCGCCATCCCATTTGGTGTTTTCTTTGCAAAGATACTGAAGTGGTTTGCCATTTCCTTCTCTAGCTCATTTAACAGATGACGAAACTGAGGTAGAGTTAAGTGACTTACCCAGGGTCAAACAAGATGTTTCTGAAGCCAGATATGAACTCAGAAAGATGAATCTTCCTAACTCTTGGCCCTGCATCCATTCACTGTGCCACCTAGCTCATACACATGTACACACACACATACACACAAATGTGTTATTATAACATAAAATAAAATGACTGTTTATGTTGTGTATGTATTACACATATGGATTCGTGGTCATATTATCATTATTATTTGGAAACAATAATATAACTGCAAAATTGTAGCAAGTAAACACAAAACTAAAAGGAAACTTTTGTATCTTGCTTGCTTGCCATTGACATAAGTTGTAGAACTTATTATTAGAAAAAATATAACGATTACACTATCATCATCATCATTATTTTGAAATGATGAAGAAATTTTAAAATGAGAGCAAGCAAATGCAAGCATAAACACATTTATACTACAAGCTGAGCTCTCCTTCCCCCTAATTTTCCTCCCAGGCAGTCGATGGAAAGAATAAAATAAATGTTGGCAGTTTAGGGTCCCACCAAGACTGCTTCAATCAGTGCTTTGAGGGAGCTGGTAAATGCAGTCCAATAAAATTTTCCTTCCCTTGCTTTTTCTATAGCAGAGGGGGAGTGAAGAGTTCTACTAGCCTTACTCCAATCTGATCTCATCCCACCTCCATTGGATCTCTCCAGGATGCTGTCAGCTAGTTGCCCCATGGCAGGTTTCCCCTGGTTCTAGAGGATTAGTCCTAGATCTTGAGCAAGCCTGGAGGCAACAGATCACACATGTTCAGCGTCCTCTGTAATTAGTTTGACCAAAAGGGTGTGTCACCTTGCCACTTTCCCCGTGCCCTGAAATTCATGGTGGAAAGTCTTTTTTAAGAGCAAAATGAAATAGAAACTCAAAGATTCAAGAAATGGCTGCTTGTACACACTTCCTGCCTTCATGTCTTATTGCTTCATTGATCCTTGTCCCTCTTAAGGCATGAGAAAATCCAGCCATAATCGTGTTTATTTAAGGAATGTGAGAGTAAGAAAGAAGCTGTGAGGTTGCCAATCTTTTGTGTGGTAAGTCAGAGAAAGGGAGAAACCCAGTCAAACACTATAATATGAACAAAAATGGGCTGTTCAGTTACCAGTGCCCTCAAAAGAAAAACTACATTTTGCTGGTCCAGGTTCAGAAATGTCCCCAGTCAGATTATCCTCATGAAAGGAAGGAAAGAAGAAAATATTCAGTAAGCATCTACAGTGTGCCAGGCATTGTGCTATCTACTTTATAAATTTCATCTCATTTAATTCTAATAATAACCTTGGGAGGTAGGTTCTATTATTATCCCCATTTTACAGCTGAGAAAACAAAAAATCAAGTGACTTGTCCAGGGTCACAAGCTGATCATTGTGTGAGGCCATATTTGAATTCTGAACTTCATGACTACAGGTTTAGCAATAAAATCTGTAGTTTGTAACTACTCACTCCCTTGACCCTCTGGAAACATGGCACTCCCTTTCAACATGATTATTACATGCACTGTCCCCAAGAGAGCTCCTTGAGAGCTTTCTTCAGCTTATTTGAGTTACTAATTGAAGCTGGATGAGCCTTAATTTGATCTACTGAGAGAGGAGAGGAGATTGGGAGCCTTATTCTGACACTCAAGATGTAAGTAAAGATATGTTGTTGCTGGCATACTGAGTTGGAACTCTGAATATACTTTTTTTCCCATAGAAATTTTGTCATAAATAGCTTCTAAAATGCTATGAAATAGGTTTTCATGGGGGCAGCTAGGTGGTGGAGTAAAAAGAGCACTGGCCCTGGACTCTGGAGGACCTGAGTTCAAATATGGCCTCAGACACATGACACTTAACTAGCTATGTGAACTTGGGCAAGTCACTTAACCCCAATTGTCCTGCTTTCCCCCCTCCAAAAAAAAAAAGGCTTTCATGGACCATGGACCAGCTTGGGAAGCTATCATTTAAAGTATTATTTCTATGAGAAAAGAGTATTCCATACAACTGGATTACAAACAAAGTTTTGAACACAAATGTAATGGTAAATTAAGAACTGTCTTTAAAAGAAAATCTCTTTCTGTTTTTTTGCTCAGAATCATTTAAAAGAGTAGTTCACAAACGTTGTGGCTTCAAGATGCCATTGCACTCTTAAAAATTATTGAGGATCACAGAGTTTTTATTTATATGGTTTACAGCTACCAATATTTGCCATATTAGAAATTATATTATTATTATTATCACTGTTATTGTCATAATAGTTTTGGTCTCTCAGAACCCCTGAAAGGCTCTTGGGGCCCCAAGGTATCACCAGACCACAATTTAGAACTAATGCTCTAAAATATTACTGCTGGGGCTACATGAAGGAGAGACTCCTGGGGAAAAGGCTGCATATGAGATTGGGTAGAAACCCAGCTCCCCATCACCACATCAAAACTACCCAAAATGCATGAAATAAACTAATAATGACCTCAGGTGAAAGACGGAAAAGAAAACAATTTCCCGTAAGGCAACCTCCAAAGAAAAGAAAACAGCAGAGATTGAGTTAGAAAGCAAAGAAATATTCCTAATACAATGAAGAAATGCAATTGAATTTTGAAAACTCAAAAAAGATTGATGCTTATCAAGTACTTAAATAAAGGAAAAATAACT
>CM053583.1:186928025-186946400 GCA_028627135.1 Pseudochirops cupreus
TCTATTATGGGCCAAGACTATTAACAGAAGAAGTCCCAGCATCGTCTGTAAGATTTCAGTATCTTTCTTAGCTTCCAAAACCTTCTATCTCCTGAAAAATGGTTTGGCATTTTTTTAACTTGTAGTAGACCTGAAAGTCATGCCTTTACTGAATTAATCATGAACTCTGAAAAATTCCCAAATAGAGACAGAAGAGAATGCAATCTTGCATTATGACACTTGTTAAAAATTGAGAAATTTTTCCAAAGGAGGGAGCTAAACATACATAAGTGGTCTTTGAACAAAACTAATTCAGATCCCTTTGAAAATGTCTGGGCTATAATCAAGGCTAGATTTGGAAAATGGATTGCTAATCAAAGGTGTGCTTAATGTGATAAAAGTGTGACTTTGTCATGGAGAATTAAAAAATATGTCTTGAAATCTTGGGAATAAAATACCAAAGAAAAGGAAACATTGTAGCGGCCAGACTGCTAGGTAAGGAGTCAGGAAGACCCAGATTCAAAATCCTGCCTCAGACACTGACTAGCTGTCACTTAACTATAATGGGCGTCAGTGTCCTCATATGAAAAATAAGAATCTTCAATGATCTCTTAAGGTCACTTCCAATTCTAAAAATTTACAAAATCATATAAAACAAATGACAAACAAAAAAGATGGCATGTTGAATATTAAAATTATTTTTTTTAAATATGTAAGAAGTTGTAAGTTTTATTTTATGCCAATATACAAAATTAGTTTACTTTGTCCTAGCTAATTTGCTCATCACTTCATTATATCAAAACAGATCAGATGAATACCCTCCTGGCATGGGGAACTGCTAGTGACTGCATCAATCAAATATAATCAGTTTTGTCTTTTGTTTTTTTGTGCTTTAGAATTTTCATTCTTTAGCCAATAAACTCACAGTTCCAGTACAAGAATATAAAAAAAAAATACATTGCAGATAAAAATACTCCCATAAAATGGTAGTTTTCCAAAGCTACAACTGAAAAGATAAAGAAAAATGAATGTTATTTGAGGGACTCAATATATCCCTCTTCATCTAAGGGCCCCTTCCTACTCTGGCACTATAATGAGAGACTAATTTTATAACATTAATCTGCCTCTGGGCCCCTGCAAGATTTCAGTGTCTTTCTTAGATTGTAAAACCTTCTATCTCCCCAAAAATGGTTTGGGAATTTTCTCCAAGAATTCGTGAAACAGGTAGGGAATTCTGTGTATGATACCTTCAGGTATTCTCTTCCAGAGAGGGTACACCAAAATGATCTAATGGGTCCCTGTCACAGTAATGGATAACCCAATGGCATTCCAGTCACAACAAATAAAAGACAAGCAGACTCAGTTCAAGAAAAAAAGAGAATAGGATCCGTTAAGCCCTAAAACAAATGTGAGGCTCATAAGAAAAGTATACAGTACTTGGTATTGATTACTCTAGATTCTAGAGTCTAGAACAACAGAAAAACCTTATCCCACTGTACCTGCAGTCTGTAAGGATCTCACAATAAGGTAAACAATCTGGGTCCATTTCAAAGCAAAAGCAAGTAAATAAACAAATAAAGGAGCAGTTAAGATATGGAAACCACTATGTTATGGAAGATATTTCCCCTGAGTAGTCTTAGCAAGCCTCCATGGAGGTTGATACCAGGCAGGGTTTATTGTATATGCTTTATAGACTAGGCTCTCATTGTCCAGTAGCCCATTATCCTGTTGATAGGGAGCTGTACAGCAGTCCCTGGGGGAGACTTTGGGGAAGGGGAGTGTCCTTATCATTGTGTTTTCATTAAATGCCTTTTACTTAAGATTTCTTAAGTAAATTACTTAAGATTTCAAGGAACACACCAGTTTGATCTGCTAGAGCAGCGGTTCTCAACCTGTGGGTCGCGACCCCTTTGGGGGGGTCGAACGACACATATTTCCAATGGTCTTAGGAACCTAGACACGGCTCCTCTATCCGTCTCCAGGAGGGTCCACCCGCATATAGATACACCCACATACGAGTATTAAAGGGTCTCGGCATTAGGAAGATTGAGAATCACTGAGCTAGAGAATACAGTGGATTAAGGCTTTAGCAAGAGGTTTAAATAACTTTCCCCCATTCAACCCCCACATTCCCCCACCCCAGACATCAATCTTAACCTCAGGAACTAGCAAGTGACCCAATAGTCAAATGGAAGACTGTGGGAGATTGTGCTTCAATTAGGATTGAATGAGATAACATATATGAAGTACTTTGTAACCTTAAAGCATTGTATAAATGCTAGACCCTAAGGATGTGATGAATAGGAGGAGGAAGAAGATGAGGGGGACGATGATGGGGAGGAGGAGGAGGAGGAGGAAGATGAAGATGAAGATGATGGGGAGGAGGAAGATGAGGATGAAGATGATGGGGAGGAGGAAGATGAGGATGAAGATGATGGGGAGGAGGAAGATGAGGAGGAGGAGGAAGAAGATAAGGATGAAGATGATGGAGAGGAGGAAGATGAGGATGAAGATGATGGAGAGGAGGAAGATGAGGATGAAGACAATGGGGAGGAGGAAGATGAGGATGAAGATGATGGGGAGGAGGAAGTTGAGAATGAAGATGATGGGGAGGAGGAAGATGAGGATGAAGATAATGGGGAGGAGGAAGATGAGGATGAAGATGATGGGGAGGAGGAAGATGAGGATGAAGATGATGGGGAGGAGGAGGAAGAGGATTATTAATGAAACCGGAAGAGGCTGGTAAGCAGATGGTCAGCAGAGAGGCAGAAGTTGCATAGTGGAAAGAATGTTGGCTTTTGAGTCAGCAGAGACCTGTTTTCAAATCCTGGCTCTAACACTTACCCTCTTCTGGGCAAGTTAAATGACTCTCTTTCCTTATATGTAAAACAGAAAAAAAATTTAAAAAATCAAAATAAAATTTTAAAAGAGGTTATATATACATATGCACCTCACAAGTTCATTATAAATAAAATGTCTTGTAAAAACTGAAAGCGCTGTATAAATATGAATTGATATTTGGACTGGACTTGTGATTTCACTGGTATAAGAAGTACCCAGTGAGGGAACTTCTCCCAACAATGTATAGTAGCACCTGCACTGCAAGTTAGTCTTTGGGAGATACCTGAACACTAAATGCTTAAGTGACTTGTTCAGGGTCACAAAGTAAATAAGTGACAGAGACCAGATTGGAACTCAGGTTTTCCTTACTCTGACACTAGTTGTCCGACCATTATGACTGGTCACTATTATTACTGAAAAACTAAAAAAAAAAAATTCTCATCTTTTTCAGTGAAATTCAGATAGAGACAGTCCTGAATCAAGTTCCTATTTTGCTATTTATTCTTTTATATTTAATATTCTATCGTTGAAGTAGATAAAACAACCAATCTTTGTAACAATAAGAGTGTTGGATATATGCTCATTTTCTTCAAACTCGGTTTTTGAGACAGCTCCAGTAAGCAGAAAGGATGATAGCCATGACCTGCACCTCATTCTGTTTCCACAGTCAAAATTTCTTCCATTAGGTCTTTATACATTCTGAATATATTTCCTTCCATGTTATTTGTAAATTATAAGCATTGTAAATATTCAGTAAAGCAAATAGGGCAGATCAGAGTGCCAGGTCTAGAGTCAGGAAGACTTATCTTCCTGGATTCAAATCTGGCCTCAGATGCTTACTAGTTGTATGACCCTGGACAAGTCACTTAACCCTCTTTGCCTCAGTTTCCTCATCTGTAAAATGAGCTTGAGAAGGAAAAGACAAACCACTCCAATATCTTTGCCAAGAAAACGCCATGAGGGGTCACAAAGAGTCAGGCACCACAGAAATGGCTGAATCATAAAAGTAACCTCTATTAAAGATATCTGTGGAAGTAGGACCAAAGACCTATCTTTGGTTGCTTCTAGAGACATTGACATCACTGTTAGTGAAGGTCACACAGAATCACAGAATTTGAGAGTTGGAAGGACCCTCATCATCAATCTACTCAAGCTCATACATTAAAAGGAATACTGACTATCTCATACTTGACAAGCAGCATTCTAGCTTCTCTGCCTGAAGGTCTCCAAAGAGGGAGAACTCATTCTATTCTTGGCCGTGTCTCATTGTTAGGAAGCGTTTTCTTGACTAACACAGAACCTCAGATGGACTTTTTGCAACTTCCACCAGTTACTCCTGGTTCTACCCTCTGGAGACAGAACAAGTTGTGTCTAGTTTCCATATGAAAGTCTTTTACATTTTTAAAAAAAATTATGGAATAAAACAAAAGTTTCCATAACCTAGTATCATAAAAACAAAATAATTGCACATGAAATTGTAAATGTATTATGTACAACTTGCTATTCTTTTTAAATATATAATAAAATTATCATGTAAATGTCTTCCCCCCACCCTAGAGACGGCTACCCCTAGACACAAATATAGATATACATATATATGTATATACATATATAGGCAAACACATATATACATACAGACACATATATGTATATATTCTATACATGTTTCTATTTATCAGTTCTTTCTCTGGATACAAATAGTGTCTTTCTTTAATATGTAGTTTATAGTTAATCTAGGTATTTATAATAGACAAAATGACTTATTCACTCAAAGTCATCCTTAGAACAATATTGCCATTACTATATACAACAGTGGTTCTCAACCTGTGGGTTGTGTTCAATTTAAATACATCCTGCATATCAGATATTTATATTATGATTCATAACAGTAGCAAAATTACAGTTATGAAGTAGCAACAAAAATAATTTTATGGTTGGGGGTCACCACAACATGAGGAACTGTATTAAAGGGTTGCGGCATCAGGAAGGTTGAGAACCACTGGTATACAATGTTCTCTTGGTTCTGATCATTTCGCTCTTCGTTATTTCATGCAAGTCTATCAGAGTTTTTCTAAGATCATCAATCTCATAATTTCTTATAGCATAGTAATATTCTGTCATGATAATACAACCACAACTTATTCAGTCATTCCCAGTTGATAGGCATCTCTACAATTTCCTGTTCTATGCCACTACAAAGAGAACCACTGTAAACATTCTAGAACATGTAGGTTTGTCTGTTTTTTCCCTACTCATCTTTGGAAATAAACCCAGTAGTGCTATTGCTGAGTCAAAGGGTATAGGAAGTTTAATAACTCTTTGGACATAATCCTAGATTGCTCTTCAAAATGAGAGGATCAGTTCACAATTCCACCAATAATAAATTAGTGTTCTGATTTTTCCACATACTTGCTTTTTACATATTTAAAAACTGCTATAATATCCCTTTAAGTCTACTCTTCTGTAAGGTAAAACAGGACCATTTCCTTCAACCAATTAATGTGTCTTAGACCCAAGTAACTTACCAGCCAGAATCTCTTCATATAGTAGTTCAGTAATCCTGTCAGAAAAGGACATGAGGCAAGTCTGGCATGACCTTTTCTTGGTAAATCCAGGCTGGATCTTTGTATTCACCACTTTCTTTCTAAGTGTTAGCTAATCATCTTCTTAATGATCTATTTGAGAATTTTCCCAGGAATAGAAGGTAAGCCTCGGTTATATCATCTACAGCTTAGAGATAGCTCTTTTCTTTCCTTTTTTTTTTCTAACCTTTCCATTTTCCACCATCTTTCAAAGAGAGGCACAATAACACTCGCCAATTCTTTCAGTATAAGAAGATGGACAAGGCTAGAGTAAATAAATTATGGGGAGATGTGTTACTATGGGAAGGATTGCTGACTCGAGATAGGATAATGGAAAACACTTGACCACCTTGTGTTATTTGCTCTTAGTAAGTTCTAGTAACAACTTGGTCATCCTGTCCCACTAACCATTTTCCTATCAGTCTCCTAATTTTCTACTTCTTTCTCTCTTAATTTCATTACCACTTCCCCCGATTCACCTTTTACCTCTGTACTGCCTCAATTAACTCTTTGTTTCCTCAATCCAATTATAAAATTATTTATTGGCCAACCAGACTCTATTTTAGAGGAGAAAATGGTGAGGAGACCCCCTTGTATATTCATAAAAATGCTTTGGCTAAGCCTGGAAAATGCAGAGTGCTAAATTAATTTGTTGACTTGATTATTTTCATGTAGTGCCCTAGACTGCACTTGGTTTTCTGACTCAGGTAAGCCTGCCTGGGAGGTCTTCTCTCAGAGATACCCCAGGGCTTTCCCTGGTATACCTCCTGAAATCTCTAATTAAGGGCTCTGTGAAGGCTGATTTCCTTTCTAGGCAGGCAATATCTATTGATGGGGCGAAAGAAAGGAGTAACAAAAACAGGACTTTTAGGATGAATTTTTCTGAAAGGGATCTTAACAGGTGAATGCTTAGTTTTCCCTGTCTTTATCCAAGTTACACACTGTGAGCTGCTTAGGAGTTGTGGTAGCTACTCTTTCTAATAATTCTCCAGCTGTGGGGAAGGTTTCTTTTTAATTTCTCCCAGCTGTGGGGAAGGGTTCTCACTAATTATCCCCCAGCTGTGGGGGAGATATCTGGTTTCTTGCAATTTCTTCTGGGAACTTTACACCCCCCCCCCTTTCTTTCTGGTCCTGATGTGTGTATGTGTGTGTGCATGTGTGTGTGCATGTGTGTGTGCGTGTGCATGTGTGTGTGTGTGCGTGTGTGTGTCACATCTATGGCTGGTTTGCTTTGGTTCTAGATAAATTCAGTGTCTAATTTGTGCTACAGATATACTGTCCTGGATGACAGAGACATGTATTCCCACCTTGCCTCTTGTGTGAACTATGTTCCAGAATAAAAAGTATGTTTTCTCAGCTTGCCCACTGTTAGGGCATTTAAAATGATTTGTAACTAGTGTTTTCTACAAGTTGAATGACGATCAAGTTAATTCCTTCATTTTGGATAGCTCTACAAAAGAGGTTTTTTTTTAATTAGCCACAGGAACATCAAGCAATCTGGCCAGTTTACTTTGATATGGAATAGAAAAAATAAACAAAAAAAATTAAATGGGTGAGGGGAATAGATATTAAACAGTTAATGCTGGGAACTTGCCAAAATTCAAGTTGGATTGGAGCCCAGAAAAATTTGACCACCTATTGTATGTTGCCGATTGTGCTTGTTTTTTTCTTCCCCCTTTCAGGTATATATGACTAAACCTTAAGTAAGAAAGGGTAAATATTGGAATAAATTTAAAAAAGAATATAAGAACTTTCCCAACTTGAGCAAAGATCTTTTCCCTTGATCTGCTCAGTCAGGGGACAGGAAGAGATCATGCAAATTATAAAGAAAAAACAAAACCTGAGTTTATCTCTGGATTTACTTTTCTTATTCAGTCATATCAGTTGTGTCTAACTTTTGATGACCCTATTTGAAATTTTGTTGGAAAAGACACTGGAATGGTTTGTAATTTGGGCCAAAAGAGTTTTAAGTAAGCTTGAGTGTCTGAGGCCAGATTTGAACTCAGGAGGATGAATCTTCCTGACTCCAAGCTGAGCACTCTGTCCACTGCCCCACCTAGCTGACCCCTAGCTGGATTTATTACAGATAGTTAAATTAGAAATTGAGAAATTTAATGTGGATGATCTTTTCTATTTATTTTCATGATCTCACTCTCTCTGAAGTTCTCAAATGCCTCTAGAATAAAACATAAGGTCTTCTGTTTAGCTTTTAAAATCCTTTATAACTTGATCCCAACCTATCTACCTTTCCAACTTTGTTGGCCTTTACTCCGCATCTCACTGGGATTTCACCAAACTATCCCCTTCTCTCTTCCTCACACATCAGAATACTCCATCTCTAGTGTCTCTGCCTTTGTACTGATTCTTCCCCATCCCTTGAATATCTTCCCTCCTTCCCTCAGCCTCATGGAGGCCATCTCTTCCCTTAAGAGCAACTTAGTCTTTCTTGGTGCCCACAAAGGCAAGTGCTCTCCATCTCAAGCTACCTTGCATTTTATTGCTTTGTACATATATTTGTATTAATTTTTTAATTTTAATTTTTTTGCTTTTTGGAGGAAGGAAGGGAGGGCAATTGGGGTTAAGTGACTTTCCCAAGGTCACACAGCACACGGCTAGTTTTTGTGTTAAGTGTCTGAGGCTGGATTTGAACTCAGGTCCTCCTGACTCCAGGGCCAGTGCTCTATTCACTGCACCACCTAGCTGCCCCTATTTGTACTCATTTATTTTAGATTTATACATATTCATGCAGTATGTATTTTTATATGTGCTTGTTTCCCCACTTTTAGAATATAAGCTTATTGTAAAAAGGGATCACTTCAGACTTTGTATGAGCTGACACACAGTAGAAATGTAATAAGTACTTGTTGAGTAATTAAATTAAACCCTCCTTCCTGATAGCTATTGATAATGAAAGAGAATGTATGTATATCCACACACACACATATATACATACAGATATATACACAATACACATCAGTATACATATATAAAGTAAATTATATGTATATATGCATATGCAAATATGTATATATGTATATATACACATATGTGTATATGTGTATACACATATATAAACTATATGTGTATATGCATATATATAAATTTAATGTTTCATTTTTAGTGGGAAAAGATTCAACTTCCTATGAGCCAGTAAATGTAAGTAACAAGGGTGAATTCAATTATTTGGCAAATTGAAGGAATTTTGTAGGGACCCAGTTGTAGCTAGCACCTATGATGGGATGGGTAAAAAAATGGGTAGAAGGTAAAAAGAAAAAAATTCAATGAACAAATTAGTCTAATATGAAGAAAATATGCTATATTAAAGAGAGACAGAAACTGGAGGGAAAGAAAAGTTAGAACCAGAAATACAATTAAAATCCACAAAATAGATTTGGAAACAGAAAAAAAAGAGAGTAGGCAGACCACAAGAAATATTTAAACTTAATAGTTGAGTTTGTCTGAATTGCAAGCTTTTTGCAAGCTATTGAAGATTTAGAAATCATTAAAAAATGATCCAGAGGAAAGCTTCTCCCTATTATATTGAAAGTGTTGGGATAGGTGATTGTTACTAAATGGCAATTTTTCTTCAGGGAGCTGGGGGACTGCACATGATTTTCAAGCTTAGCTTCTGTGATGCTGCCATCTTGGAACTATCGAGCCACTTTAGAATTTAAAACTGAACAAGTTAAAGTGAAATATACTTTGGGTTTTGATAGTATAGTAGGCACAATTATTATCTATAGCAGAGTTTATCTAAGTTATAGAGAATAAATGATGGACAACACTGTCTCATCTTTGTAACTATGAAATCTTCTGTGCTGGGGTTTTCAATACAATCAGCATGAAATGCCAAAACTGGCTGAAAGAGCACAGAATATTCTTCCCACGTCAATAATTTGGACATGCATTCAACAGAGCTAAGGCTATCAAATTGTTGGAAAGAAGTTCTATTTTCTGTTTTAATTGTTCATAAGATGCTAATACTATGTTTGAGTTTCAAGTATTGTGAATGTGAAATTTTAAAAGCTCAGCAGTCACTTGGAAATACCAAGACCATGAGGCAGGCCTAATATTAAAGGCTTGGACAAATGTTTGTAGTGTGTATACCCCGGTACTGATTTGATTTGGACAAACTGTACAAGATGCCTTGAGAAAATAATTAAAGGTGTAAATAAGTTTAGAACAAGAATTAAATAACTATAACCCCAAATTACTAGCTTCAACTTGATTCTCTAATATCAAGGAGAACAAAAGAAGTTACTTTTTGGATGATGAGTTAGCTAAAAGACAGCTCAGGTAGCTGAAATGCTTTCAGTCTAAAAACAAATTGAAATCATGTATTTTTAGCATGAGCATAAACAAAAAACAGAAATTCATGGATATTTAGAGGTTTTATGAGTGAAATATTTGGAAAGATGGATTTATATTTAAAAGAAAACCTTTCAGATTAACTGTGATAAAAAGGCTAAATGGGTTTTATAAAATATATACACCAAGACATGAACTGGTTTACATATAATACCTGATGTTATCTGAATCCTACTACTCCCTTCCCATGAAATGGGAAGAGTACTTCTACATGTGTTTCATTAAGGAATTTGTTTGTTTGATACTATGAAAAAGTAGTGTCATTCTAAGAAAATGAAGAAAGAAAAGTTAATAAGAAATATAAAAATTTGGAATGTTACCTAATGGTTAAATAAGCTGCCTATAGTGTACTTAAATAATTATTTGGAGTGCAATGGGGTTCCCTTGGAAACTTACATCAGTCTGCTTGTCATTTCTTATGCTACAGCTGCAGACAAATCCTAGTATCTGTGGGCATTGATGTTAACTTTAAAGATAACTGTATTTGCTTTAATTGTACGGGTTAATAGGGCTTTGGAGCATGCCCAGATCACCTAAGGTGGAGACACCCATGTGAAAGATGCCAGGGACCTGCTTCTGGGAGAATATATTCTCTGTCCCTCTGCCATGTGGGTAGAAGCAGCCTTTTTCTACAGACTGACTATGTTGTTAAAGTCTACCTGACCAATGGAGGCAGAGTCCCTCTGTCTGGTGGCATCCCAGGGTGAAGGTCTTGTTTGCCCACGGTATTGGTACCCGGTACCCTGCTCATACTCCTTAGACCCTGTGGGGTGTTGGTCTTATTTAATTTGTCCTTTTAAGTTTTAGGCGAAGGCAGCAGAGTCCTTGGTTGGGAAATGTGAGCTATGATGACCTTTGAGCTAGGATTCCAGGAAAGATGATGCTGTCAGATCAGCAGAGAAGCCCTGAAAAGCCAGGGTACTGGAACAGAAGCTAGGGTGGGAGGGAGAGAGGGCCTTTAGACTTGGAACTTGGTGAGTCTATACTATGTAGGAATGGAGTTAAGCTGTGAAAGAGATCCCCCTCAACTCCTCAGAGATGGAGGTGATATAAGGGAGATCATGCCTCCAGGGGTCAGGGGGATGCTTATATATTTGTTCTGGATATACCTCTGAAGTAAATATTTCTTTGTAAAGCTAAGTGTTAAGTGGTTAAATGGAACTGAGGTGCTGGGGATGCCTAAAATTGAGGGAACATAATCAAGGTTTGAGCCAATGGCAGAGACTGGACACCCTCCAAACCCTTTAAAGGTACTAGAGAACTTAGAAAGAGGAGGGAAATATAACACACCTGGACATTAGGTAGTGAAGGCCAGAGAAGTCCCTGATGTATAAAAAGATTAAGAGACATAAAAGGGATCAGTGACACTCCTGGATGCCAAAGACCTCTCATGGAACCCACTCAATACTTATATGCCCCTGGAAGAGTGGGTGTTGCTGAGGGTGGCAATCAACTCTGATTGATTAACAATTAACGAGAGAATAAATATTATAATGGGAGGTAGGTTATTCTAATGAGGGTCTGGGGGACGTGACTCTGATCATTCCTTATCTATAACCATAACACCCTCCCTAGGATAACCTAGACAAAAGAGGGAAATCCACTTTTCCCCAGACCTAAGTAAAATTCAGGGGCCAGAATACATTAATTCACCCAAACTAAAATGTCTTTACCTTTTGGACAGATCTGAGTTTTCCCTCTCATTATCAGCCCTGCACTTCAAAGGCTGCCTGAATAACCTACAGGGGCTGGTTTCTGAATAAGGAAGTAGAAAAGGGAAAAAATTCTTAGTTCCAATTCAGTAATTGGTGATTAATATAAGAGAGAAATAATCATTTCTTTCAAGTCACTCTTACATAAGATTTGGGATGTAATGAATGAGGTGGAATGTCTTGGGACTGAACATTTGACCTATTCATTGTCTTCCTTTGATCCTGGAAAAAATGTCTAGACTGGTATCTATGAACTAGCTACACTGTCTACTTGCTGGTCCTCACACACAACACTTTATCTCTTGATTTCTTTGGGTCCCCCCTTTCCCTGGACTCATTCAAGATTCAGCTCCATTTCTCTCTTCTCATAGCAGTTCTTTTTAAACTATCTCCAAAGGGATGACCTCATCCTCATCCTTCCCCTTTCTATATTATTATATGTCCATAATTCTTTGAATGTTTTCTATCTCATTACAATGTGGGTTCCTTGAGGGCAGGGACCATTTTTTTTGCCTTTCTTGTGTCACCAGCACCAAGAACAATAAGTGGGATGACTTTAAAAAATTCTTATTGAATGACTGACTGAAAAATCATTAATTAATCATGTAATGGAAACAATCTGGCAAGTGCCAAATGACACATCCCCCAAATTCCAAGTGAATGTTCTTCTGATTGGAAGATTTCCCACATGTCAAACCATGGACATTTCAATCCCCACATGTCATACCAAGGAGGCAATTGTCTCCTTGAACAAGGTCGACTTGGTATCTAGAAATCAGTTTTTATAAAAATATTTCTAGACTTTACCTACTATCAAAATAAAGGAATCTTACCTCTACATAAATAAGAAAGGTCACTGTGACTTTCATTTCAGACATGACCAAAGTTCCCACAGTGTTTCTCCTTCCCCTTTTACAATAAAATCATCTGATTAATGGAAGACGGTCAATGCTACTATGCACCTCCAACTCTCCATTGTAGATATGAAAAGAATAACTTTCTTACAAACATCTTAAGGGTAGCCAAGCAATTAACCCACCAATAAAAATTTATTAAACACCTAATGTGCCAGGCACTGTGATAAGGGCCTATCCCACTGTAACTTTCCTCATGAGATAAAGACATCAGTTAACGTGTGGCATATGCCCTTCCCACACCATTGGACACACCTGTGTTTGTTTACTTACCTAGGAGACTCTTAAAGATGTGGCGATTCTTCAAGAACAGGCCCTAGAAATTGAGAACCATATCTGAAGACTTTTTCTCGTGTGTTCTTAGCATCTCTGGGGCAGATTTATGTTTAAGGCCTGCCTCAAATATCTTGCTTATGTATACCAAAGTGTGGCATATATGAACCGAAGGGAGATAATGAGAATAGTTAGTTAGTTTGCTCCAGATTTCTTATTTTGGTGCAACAGAGCTGCATAAACAGCCCAATGAAAGCCATAAGGTGAGAAAACCTGGAAATGGGAAATGATAGGTCAGCCCCACTGAGAGGACCTTTATAAATGTGCGGGAAAATCTCACTTGTTCAGCTCTCACTGGCACTAGCACGTTGAGGGGAGAGGTAAGAAACCTGACAGCCGGTGTATGATGGAGAAATTCAGAGGGGTGCAGGTGGGTGGGAAATGAAGAGACATATGGCTGGCCTGCATAATCCCTAAATAGATGTTCCAGGAGGGATTCTCTACCTTCCAATCAGAGAGGAACCACGGGCAGAGATAAGGTGTAAGGCCTTCCAGAGTTTACATGCACAAAATTATAGAATATGGCAAGAGAGGGAAAGAATACAAAAGTGAAGGTAGTTCAGAGTTCAGTTTGTTTCATACAAACTGGGGCAGCCAGGAGGTGCAGTGAACAGAGAGGACTGGGCTAGGAATCAAGACTCATCTTCTTGAGTTCAAATCTGGCCTCAGACACTTACTAGCTGTGTGACCCTGGGCAAGTCACTTAACCCTACTTGCTTCAGCTTCCTCATCTGTAAAATGAGCTGGAGAAGGAAACGGCCAACCACTACAGTATTTTTGACAAGAAAACCCCAAATGGGGTTACAAAAAGTTGGACATGATTGAAAAATGTCGAAACGACAACATAAGCAGTTTAGTAGTAGTGCCGAAATTTATGGATACCAACATGGAAGAAAGGAAACTCTTTTCATGTGTGAAGGTTGTTTATTAAATGTGCTTTTATCATTTTTTTATTCTTTTTAAACAAAAAAATATGACCGAGTGTTCCACATAAAGCTTTTGGTGTGATCAAGTCAACTTTATAGACCTTCATTCTGTCAACAAATTATAGCATTTTATACTCCCAGAGGGGAAAAATAAAATTAAAGAAAACTTGACAGATAATATTTTTAAACATATCAAAAATTTTTGACTGTTCACCTGGTCATCAATTTGACATTTAGGGAACATAAGAGGCTTTTTATTATTTTAAAAAGTCATATATAGGGGTAGCTAGGTGACACAATGGATAGAATACCAGACCCTGGAGTCAGGAAGACCTGAGTTCAAATTTGACTTCAGACCCTTGACACTTACTAATTGTGTGACCCTAGGCAAGTCACTTAATTCTGACTGCCTTACCTTCACCCAAAAAAATAATATATGTTTTAGATCACAAGTGAAATACTGGGTCATTCTGTAAGTGTTGGAAAAGAGAAATTAGCAGGAGATGTGACTGACAGCAATTATTTTGAAACTCGGGCTTTTAGGCAGTTAAAAAAACTATCTTTCAAGGTTTCTAAATGAAGGGTTGTGTTTTCAGAGGGTGATAAAAAGAGGACAATTTGGCTTGAAATGCTGGTCTACAGCAATTGGCATTTTCAAGTTTCAAATTTAAAATAATAACGGAATAAGAGGTGAGAGATAGTTACTACTAGGAAAAGGAGGAAGGTTCAGGAGATGCAATGAGCAGATATATGAAAACCTCAATTACTAAGGCAGAAGACTGAGGATCTGTAGATCAGTGAACTCCTGGCTTTTCCCTTGTTTTCCTTGAAGAGTATTCACTTGTTGCAGTGATCGAACAATCATCACAAAAAGGAAATATTTTATAACAGCTATTTAAATAAATTCCATTTGTTTGTTATTGTGGCTTCCCCCTAAAAGCTATTTAGTAGGAAAACATTTTTTTAAAGTCAGAAAATTTTAAAAAGAAGTCACAATTTGTTCCAAGGTTGAGCAAGTTTGTTATCACTGCTCGAATCCAGGTGCAAAAACATTTTTTGCTAATATAACAAATTCACAAGTTAGGCTAGAAAGCTACCCAAACACACCTGCACTTTTGCAAAGCTGATTTAATATTGTATCAAAGTAAACACATTATGCATATCAGTGTTTATTCACCAAAAATCTCCGTAGTTCAACCCACATGTGATTTAGCGGTAATGGGTGTGAGTGTTGTGGAGGGAATAATACAGGCAACTTATCTGCATTCATCATTTCCTTTTTTAAGCTTCAGAATTTCAGGATATTTTTATCAGGCAGCACATGGTGCTGATAGAAACGGAAAAACCTGGGAGCTTCTACACTAATTAGTTATTTGGCAACATGATCTGGATGGCTGAGAATATATAGCAATTATTCACCTGTCAAGTATAAGAAAGGAAACTTGACTCTGAAGGTCCGGATTTGAATGGACACAATTTCCTTCCTGCGCTTCCGATTCCTTGTGCCAGATCTCTTCCTGGGCAGCCCCATCAAGGACACCAGTTAGAGATGTGAATATGTGGTATGTGATGAAGAAAACATTTCTGTGATGTTACAATAGTTAGCTTACAAATTATAATATTTTAAGTTGGGAGCTCTTTTGGGAAAAAAAAAAACTCACTTTTTTCCCCCTGGGTTCTGCCTAAGGGCAAAATCTCCAATTACAGAAAGACTTTCTCAGTACAAGCACATCTAAGGCACCCTGACCTCTCCTCTATATAATTTTATATAATTCATAAACAACCCGTCCATTTATAGTAAGGAGTGATTGTATCAAATCTTTTAATTTTAAAAAAAATCAGCATAATCAGACCTTTTGTGTTTAAATAAATTTCATAAAAGTAAAAAATCCCAAAGATATTTTAAATTTAAGGCAGTTTCTTCAGTCTCGAAGATATCTTCATATGATACGAAACAGCTCTTAGTTACATAATATTTGATAAATATATATGCTGAAGGTGGAGGAATCCTCTCTCTCTCTCTGTCTCTGTCTCTCTGTCTCTCTCTCTCTCTCTCTGTCTCTCTCTCCTTTCTTTCTCTCTCCCTCCCTCCCTCTCTCTTGCATGTACACACATGCCATGGAAACTTGGGGAAATGACTGAAGCAATAGGAATGGACCTGTAATCAAATCTGGAAATGGTAATAGACCAATTTTAATTACCATGTGACAGAAATGAGGACCCAGAAATACAAGTGACCAGTAGAGAAACTGTAGTGATTATTAATGGAGGTGAGTTATACAACATTATTGTATAACAATAATGAAAGTTATAAAGAAAGTGTGGTCTTTCTAGAGGTCTCGTATACTCAAAAAGAGTGGAAAAGAGAAGAAAAACTCTGAGTAACCCAGAAAGATTTGATCAGAATCTAAGTCTCCAATCAATGATGGTAAATAGTTGGGTGCCCAGAACAAGATTAGTTAAGAAATTTCTGCAGACTGAGTCCAGAGGACTTTGAATTAAACTCAAATGAACTCAGGAAAAGTAGTTTCTACTTGAAGTCAGAGGGATGGGCATTGCCCTCCCAGAGCAAAAGAACCCTGAAAGTGAGGTATCTCAAATTCGAGAAGAACTAGGTTCTTCTTAGACTTTGCACTTAAAAAATTTTTCTCCGGGGTTATCCCTGACCCACTCCTTTCACTGAAGTGGACTTCTATCTAGTTAGTAGAGGGCATAGCTAATTTTCATACAATTTGGACTACATAGAGTTCAGGAAAGGTTTGTGGCTGTGGCTTATCCTTTGTTCTCAAAAGAGATCTGTGACATCAGAAAGATGATGCCAAGACTTGCAAGTGAATTGGATTGAAGTGAGGAAGGACTGTGCAAAGTCACTTAAACTCTATATTGCTTCTGTTTCCTCATCTGTACAGTGGGGATATCAATAGAACCAACCTCCTAGAGCTATTGTAAATACAGGGAAAAAAAATGAAATTTGCAAATCACTTTGCAAACCTTAACCTCTGTGCAAATACTACCTATTTTCTTACTATTATAAATAAAAATTTGATATAAACCTCATAGTGAAATTCTCTAAAATTATTATTTTGATGCCTATTAACACATAATATAAAGTTCATTAAAATAAAACAAAAGAAAATGGGGAGTTCCAGAGCTCCTTGAAGTACAGTTTGAGATACTGTGGCCTAGAACGATAAGATGCTAAGTGACTTACCCAAGGTCACACAATCAGACCGTGTCAGAGACAAGGCTCTTTTCCTGGCTCTGAGACCAACTCTCTATCTACTGCATCATGTGCCCTCTCTTTCATTCATAGTGGTAAGTGAAAATTAAAAAAAACAAACAAACTGACCAATCAGGAAAATCATGTTTTACGATGGAAACAGAGTCTTCTGCTTACTTTCTAATTTTGTGACTTTGGATAATCATATTTAACCTCTCTAAGCTCCAGTCTTCTTGAGTGTGAAAATGGAGGTTGTTGTGGAAAACAAATAAAATGATGCCTATGAAAGTACTTTACCTATGACCAAGCCCTTTGCAAATGTAAGGTAGACAGAAGCAAAATTCTTACCTACAATTTTTTAAGAAAATAAATAACAGTTGTTTGCATTTGGACCAGATCTAGGCAGGGAGGAGGAGTCTAAAGAGGAATGAGAGGAATAGTAGTCATCAAAGAAAACATTTTTTATCAGATTATTATATGAATGCCAAGTGAAAAAAATTCCTGAGCACAGATTCCAAAACTTGTAATCTAAAAGAGTAACTGCTGTTTAAGACCTCTCACTGGATCCTCACAGTTGTAGGGGACAACAACCCTGTAACGTCTGGAGGTATTAATATCCCCAGTTTTTCTAATTAGAAAGCTAAAATTTCAGAAAGTTAAGTGCCTTGCAATGGTCACACCGAGGTAGGTGTTGTGTGACTTCAGGAGGCAATTGGTAATCAGAGAATGCGTTATAGAGAAAGTAAAACTTGGCCTGCCTCCTAACAGAATTAGAAAAATTTGAACCATCATAAAAAGTAGGGGGCACATTGTAGATAAAAGCAACAAAATTAGCAAAGAACGGTTTGAAAGCTAAGGAGAAAATGGCAAATGTGGGGAACAACAAACAGATTGGTCAACACTAGAAAAGGGTCCATCTTGGAGAACAGTAAAAAACAACATTGGAATGAGAGTGTGAGGACAATAGTATCGCTGCCATTACTTGTAGTGGAAGTGTGATTTTTCTTGGACTAGCTTTCAAGATACAGACCACCTTAGTTAGGTGCAAAACACAGGCTTTTCTGGAGAAATTTGTATTTTGGGGGGGGGGTGGCTACTGTATAATAGGTATTAGATTTCTATTAATTGCTGCTACCAATTGACTTCCCAATGCAGGATAAATTTCAGAAGTGCTTTCCAAATCTTTAATAGGGCTTGCTTTGTGTCAACAGAAGACACTATTTGATGGTAATGTTTGTGTATCAGTTGATCAATTCCTTCAGAATGAATTTCAAATGTTGAACTATCCATTTTAATAAACATTTATGCCTTAAAAAAGGGAGTAAATCCCATACACTCACAAGCACAGTACTTGTGACAGTGGTGATTAGATCATTGGAAATAGCACTGAATTTGGAGTATTTGGAGGTGTTCAAGTCCCAATTCTGTCACTATGGGATGGTCCACTAAAAAAAAAACAACACTCTGGGCCTCAGTTTCCTCATTTGCAAAAATGTAAAG
>CM053583.1:186946900-187019020 GCA_028627135.1 Pseudochirops cupreus
AAAAAAAAACCTGTCTTCAGCTCTTTTAGGAATTCTTTTTGGGCTTGTGTCCAATCTGTATTTTTCCTGTGAGGCTTTGCTTGTACATGGTTTCAAATCATTGTTTTTTTTCTGAGTCTGAGTCTTGAACTTTCCTGTCACCATGGAAGGCTTTTTATAAATAGTCAGGTTCTTTTTTGTTATGAGCTCATTTTTCCAGGCTATCTCTTGACTTTGGGTTATATATATTAGATTTGGGCTCTGCTCCCCATTTTAGGGTGGAGGAGGGACGGCTAGCTTTAGCTCCATTTAGCAGCATGTGTGTTTTTGGTGAATATTCCAAGGTGGTGCAATCTGGGGAGAATTCTTGTCACTGTCCTAGTCTCCTCTCTGATTCTTACCCAGATAGGGACTTTATTCCTTTGTGATCACAGATCATGACTGTGGCTGCTCTTTTGCCCTAGAATTGTGACCCAGAACAGGATCATAACCCCCAGTGATAGGGCTACCAAATGGTGCCTGGGCCTGACCCCAGTGACAGCACAGGAGTACCCTGTAATCTCCTGATCAAGTGTTCCCTTTCTGTTCCTGGATACTGCTACTGCCCCACAGCCAATGCCACTTCCCACCCACTATCTGAAGATCTCTCTTTCTGTCTTCCTAAGGTGCCCTGGACTGAAAAAAAACGACTATGACTTTTTGTTGGTTATCCTACTCACACCTGGATTTGACAATCTTTTTGAAAGTCATTTAGAGAGTTGAGTTGAGAGAACTCAGCATAAATGCTCACTTCACTCCACCATCTTGGCTCAGTCCTCAGAATTTTTAATATGAAGGAAAAAAACCCACAAATTCCTAAAAAAAAAAAAAAAAGAAAAAAGATGAGGGTTTTGTGAGAGTGGGGAGTGGGAGGAAAGGGAAATCACAATATGTTATAAAATTTATAAGTCTAGATAATATCCAGAGAAATTACATGAACCTTACCTAAGCATGGGAAGGATCTCAAAAAAGAAAAAAAAAAGGATTATATTAGTGAAATACAATAAAGCAAGCAGTGGACTTGACTGGGATAGGAAAGAAGGAGAAGGAGGTGAGTTGTGTGAATTAGAAGATGCTATTGGGCATAAGAATGCCTCAGGTAATATTATATCATCATTTTTATCTTGGCTAACGACGTCATACTTTGACTACACATAGACATCTGATTTGGTAATGCATCCCACATAAATAATGAAGAGTTTCTGTCTGTCAAAATATATTCAATTTACTTTTCATGTAATATTATTTGATGGTATGCTTGTCATGTCTACGCCTTCATGTTTTTTGGTAAAGAAAGAGTCTTACACAGTATCTCAGCATAGGAGCATTTAACTTTCAAGATTTCACGCATTCATGTGATTGTATTAGTGACTTCATATTCACTTTTGCGTTACCAAGCGTGCTTGTGGCTATGTGCAGTAAAAATGAGACGCACGATGTATGGAAGTTTATATCCATAAAAAGGAGAATATTTAAGCGTTTGTGAATCTGCTCCAGAAAGTGCTAAAGTAATCTCTCAAGTGTTTGATGAGGGAATTGAAAAAAGGGAAAAGCAGCTAAATTTGTGGGCATATGGGATGGTGGTCTCTCTACCTTCTTAAGGCCTAGCAAGTGTCCAGCTGCCCCTGTTGCCTGAGTCCCCCTCCCCAGGGTCCAGGAACGCTGAGAGCAGTGGGTCTGCTTGGCCTATCCCTACTGTGTCTGGTGCCTGACCAGCCACCCTATGGGAGTTCCAAGGGGAAGGGACTTACCCTCACTTACCCTGAGACGTGTGCGTTTCATTGGGGAGCAGTTCAAACCACAGAGCTGAAAGGGAGATTAGAGATGGCAGGTTGTCCCTTTCCCTTTTGCCTCAGGGTTCTTCTGACAACACGGATGTTACCTTTCCTCTCTCTGCATTTATGGGTTACTTCATGGTTACCACGTTAGGAAAAGTACATATGATCAGAACTAACATTTTATTACAAAGAATTGTATGCAGAAGTGTTTTGTCAGCGATCTCTAGCAAAAGATTACAATTATCCCTTTCATATCATGGAGATTAGGGGCATGGTGCCCCCACCACCTGGAAAATCTGTGTAAAATATTTTGGCCCTCTTTGCATACCAGATAAGAAGCCCTGATTTTTTTTCTTTTCCTTTTATGGGATGTTTACAGAACTATACCCATATTTTATGCATTTATGAGTTTCTACACTTTTTCTGTGGCATCTGCTGACCTTCATGTGTTGTCTGCAGCTTCTGCAAAACTCTCCCAAAATTCCCATTTTATTTCTTATGCTGACCCATGATATATCTAAACCGTGATGGGAAAAGTAGCAATGCGGAAGGGAGAACTAAAAGTTTTGGTGATTGCAGGAACTTAACCCCCTATTTTCCATAGGTTCAACGTAACAACATTCCTATTTTCGACTTTTGTGCCGTTTTCTAGAAATGTTACACCTGAAAAAGTTGAGAATTGACTGCATATGCATTTGTAATACTTCTATATCTTTTATATACCTTCGATCCTTTTCATTTATTACTCTAGAATCTCATTTTCCTAAATACTTTTCATTGTCTTCCAACATGTTTACCTGTGGATTGAAGTCACTGAGTATTTAATTTGGAGGGTCCTAATGAGTTACCTATAAATTTTCTCAGTCATCTTTTCTTACATATCAGATGTTGTGCATAAGCAGAGATGTTTTTTATAGCAGCCTTGCTATAATTTATAATTTAAATCAATATTATGGGCATTCCAAAATGAGATGACCAAATATATGTCCAGTGAAATGGTATCACTGTAGCCATTGGAGGCATGACAAAAACCACATCCAACTCCTTTATCCGCCTCCCCAGGGAAAACCTGTGAGTTTACAGCCATTTCCTTTTGTCTTCTGTTTACAGAGAACATGTCAAGATTAACATGATTCAGTTCTGCACTCTATGTTCACTTGGTCCTTGGGCCAACACATTTGAATAGCAATCGTTCAGTGAATACTTACATAGAGTCTAAAAATCACTTGATTCATTAGCACCCTGCCCTATTTTCCACCATTTCCCATCGTCAGTGCAGAAACAGAAAGAGACCACATAGCCATTTTTGTTCTTCTTTGTTTCACTGGCCAAATAATTGATCACCAGATGGCTAGTGTGATGCTCCGTATTTACTTAGGTTTATTTTTGGAAAGTGGGCACAGTCTGTTTCTGG
This sequence comes from Pseudochirops cupreus, assembly GCA_028627135.1. Taxonomy (NCBI): domain Eukaryota; kingdom Metazoa; phylum Chordata; class Mammalia; order Diprotodontia; family Pseudocheiridae; genus Pseudochirops; species Pseudochirops cupreus. Next base: position 186,950,111 of record CM053583.1, read on the forward strand.
AATCATACCTGGAAACTTTGTTGCATGGGAGAGTCTGCTGGTACTTATGTACTACTAGTATAGACTTTGAGAACCCTGGGTCTCTTCAGTACCAGGATGAGGCATTGGATGGAATAGGATTTTGTGTAATATTCTGAACATTTTATTCTATAAGAAAACATCCTAATGCTCTTCCAAATTTCAGGCTCTCCTTCCATCACCATCACTCAGTGAGCAATGTCCTCCTTTAAGGGTCACTCATTTCATATTTATAACCTAATCAATAGTTTGTTGGCTCTAGTCTACAGACCTCCAGGACACTCTTTTTCCTTCCTCAATGGGTTCAGCGCCTGACTCACAGTCTATCTCTCTTGCTCTCGAAACATAAATGTATGTGTGTGTATATACTTACATCTATGTATATATATTTGTACTGATAGATGCTCCTTCAAATACCCTAACCTCCAAAATCTTCAACTTATTCATTCCCTATTTTATCTATCACCAATATCCATATCTATATTTATCACCTATATTTACCTGTTACCTAGATTTAGTTACACACAGAGATGATCATAATATCGACCTCATCATCTCCCTGTCCCACTTCCACATTCATGAACTCTGTAATTCCTTTTTTTCTGATCCCAATCAGTTGCCGTTCTGACTCTCTTTCTGCCCTGCAACTCCAAACTCCATTCATTGTCCTCAGTGTGAGCTCCAAGCCTTCTACTCCTCAGTTCTTTCCTAGGCTATCACCCCTGCACAGGCTCTATGCTCTTCTTTTCCCTATCCTGACCCTTTGGTGAATCCGTTCACCTAAGCACTGTCCTCTCGAGTCCCCTGTCCTTATAATCTCATAGAAGATTTTTGCCTTTCCAAACCCTAGCCTTGGATATCTCCCGGTATCTACTGCACTCACTACTCTTATGCTTCTGAACAAAGCTAGAGAAATCACATTGATTGGGTCCATACATAACAACATTTAAGTAATCTCATCTGAGCTGAACTGCTCTACCTAGCAGTGGTTCTCAACCTGTGGGTCACGACCCCTTTGGGGGTCACCTAAGACCATCAGAAAACACATATTTCTGATGGTCTTAGGGACTGAGACACTGCTCCTCTATCTGTCTCCAGCCGGGTCCGCCCACATGCAGATATGCCCACATACAAGTATTAAAGGGTCGTGGCATTAGGAAGGTTGAGAACCACTGATAGAGTAACTAGTGATCTCTTAATTGCCAGATTCAATGGCCTTTTCTCAATCCTCATTCATTTTGATCTCTCTGTAAATCTTTAACACTCTCAATGCCTATTTTGTTTGGACTTTATAAGAAAACAATCAATCCATGAGAACTCAGTCAAATGGTATTCTTGAGGTAACGAAGTTATGTGGCTGAATTTAAATCAATATTACTGATGGAGAAAAATCCAAAGCTTTGAAATAGGGTATTTTCTTCTTTGTAGTCACACAATGATATTACAGAGTTTTAAAGTGTGACAGTTCCTGTTGGCATCACCTTTGCCAGCCTCACACTCACCAGCATGTACTTGTCAAGCCTAACAGTCTCTTTTTAGAGACACTTCAATCTGTTTTTGATACAGCCTTTAATTCTCAAAGGTTTCTTCTGTGTCTCTTGCACTTTGTTATTGTGATAGAAGCAATATCTATTGGAGTTCTGTTTCCAACCTCTCCCAGCCCGAACATGGCATAGGTTAGTTTTCCCTATACAGCGGTTCTCAACCTGTGGATTATGTTCAATTTGTAACATTGAAAATATATCCTGCATATCAGATATTTACATTACAATTCATAACAGTAGCAAAATTACAGTTATGAAGTAGCAAAGAAAATAATTTTATGATTGGGGGTCACCACAACATGAGGAACTGTACTAAAGGGTTGCGGCATTAGGAAGGTTGAGAACCACTGCCCTAAAAGAAGAGAAAGCTGCACCTAGGACCTAATGAGCCCCTGCACCTTTTTGACAGCCAACATCTCAGGACATCTGACTGTACTGGATGTGACTTCCTGGCTACCTAAGGACATAAAAAGGCTTACTTCTGTAAGAGTCTGGTCTTTTCAGACTCAGTGGATACTCCAAGATGGATCAAATGACTATATCCTGCCCTACTGATCAGACAGGTTTTCATAATGGGTAGAGGGATCCCTACATCTATTCAAATTGAATGCTACTGTACCCTTGTTGGATATCCTTTTAAAGCTATAGCTAAGTAAGCATCCTGCTGTTAACAGTTTAATGACTCACAAATACCTCATTCCATCCCAGTGTTGTACCTGAACAAACCAGGTGTCAGCCTGAGTCAGGTCTGTTTTCAAGAGTCATGCTGAGAATTCCAAAGGGAATCAGAAAGAAAGCCAGGCCATGAGCACAAATCAAAGTCCACGGTCATTGCTACGTATTTGCCCTGGAATGGGTCATATGCTTGGAAGAGATGAAGCCAGGACAATTGTGGGAAGATACTGAAATGAACAGCAAATGTTCATGAAGAGAATAGAAGAAATACGGTAAAGAGATATCAAAGTCCAGTGAGTCCATCAATCTGTCAATGTAGAGGGGCTGTTTTTCTCAAACATGTGGCACTGAGCCTGAGCCAAAGACAAGCACACAGAATGCCCCAAGTACTGTCATTTGTGGGAGAAGTCTTTCCAAAGACTATAATCCTAGTCTGCTGAAAAAGACAAAGACAAAGAAAAACAAATGCTTAGGAGAATTTTTGAATTCCAAAGTTGCATACAGAAACTGTTGTATTCTAGTAGACCTATTTGTTAAAGGAGATTAGAAGAGTAGTAGGCAACCACCTAGTTTGTATGATTTGAGGGGCACCAGGACAGTATCTTGACTGACCTACTATACTTTCACATAGCCTTAAATTTCCTAGCTTCAAATTGCAAATTCCTTTGCTTAAGACATCTCCTTTGTAGACTTTTGCTTTAAGATAAAAACCCCTTTGGAAGTAGTAACCCATTGTGATTATTAGCAATAATGATAATAGATCATATTGATAAAGAACTTTATAGTTTTTTTAAAAATAAAGTCCTTTCACGTCATTTTATATAACAGCAAAAACAAATAATACTACTCCTGTTTTGCAGATCAGTAAACTTGGCTTCAGGGAGTTTAAATGAGTCAAGGTCACATAGCTAATGATGCCAGAGCCAGAACACCAGCTCAAGTCACCTGATGCCAAGTCCTGTGCTCTTTTAAATGTATTATGTGAAGATGTCATAGAATCACAGAATGTCAAAGGCTTGGGGTGAATTAGGAAGTCAGAATAATTGTCTCCACTATTGTAAGTATGAGGGAGACAAAGAGGGAGTGAGTTTTTACATGCATCATGCTGTAGTAGATAAGAATACTAGATTTAGACCAGTGGTTCTCAACTTTCTTAATGCCGCGACCCACGACCATTCCTCATGTTGTAGTGACCCCCAAACATAAAATTATTTTCATTGCTACTTCATAACTGTAATTTTGCTACTATTATGAATCATAATGTAAATATCTGACATGCAGGATGTATTTTCATTGTTATAAATTGAACATAACCCACAGGTTGAGAACCGCTGATTTAGAATCAGGAAGACCTTCTAGTTGTGTGGTTGTGGGCAAACCACTTAATTTTTTCTGAGTCTCAGTTTCATCATGTATAAAATGGGAATATTTCCTATAAAGCTTACTTCACCATGGTGCTGTAAAACTGCAATGAGCTAACACATGTAAAGCACTTTGCAAACTTTGAAATGCTATGTGAATCCAAGAGTCACAGAATTTTAAGAGCTAGGAAGGACCGCCTCAGCCATATAGCTTAACTCATATACTTAAAGTAACCCCCACTCTAGCCTACCAGAGAAGTGTCTGGACATCCAGCCTCTGCTTGAGGCTTCAAGGGCAGTGAAGAACCCACCACTCACCTAGGCCCTACTTTCCATTTAGACACCTCTTGGAATTAAGAAGTTTCTCTTGATGTCAAGCTGAAATGTGCATTGTTCCTTGTTCTGCCCTCTGGAGACAAACAGAATGAACCTAACCTCTCTCCATAGCGAAGATGGCTATCCTGTCCCTTTGAGTCTTCTTCTCTCCAGACTCAGTATCCTAAGTCCCTTCAGATATGGCTCCTTTGCCATAGATGCTCGGTCTTCCTCTTGAATCTCACCTGTCTGACAAGGTTTAAAAAGGCCAAGGTCTCCCACTGCATCCTGAGCCATCGCCAGTCATTCTGGCCTGTGTCTTGCCACTGGACTACTATGACTCTGGAAGAGATAATGAGGCTGGTGACTTTGCTCTGCCTCATTTAAATCCAATTCACTTGCAAGTCAAGACACCACTCTCCTGATGTCACTGGGTCTCTTCCAGAATGAAGGACAAACAACAATCTGAAAAGGGGTTATCCCAGAATTAAATGCAAAACTACAGAAGTTATTTAACCAGAGAAGGATATTGAGGGATTTTACATGCTTATTCCAGGAAAATATCCCTTTCCTAAGCAGCCCAAGGTTACATTAGATTTTTTTTTTGGTTTGCCACGCCCCACAGCTGAATGACATTGAGATTGCAGTCCATCAAAGGTGCCACATCTTTCTCATGTAAACTTCTATCTGTGCTTCTCCTGATTGATATTTTAAAATAAATGTTAGTTATTACTCTTATTAAGTAAATATCTGCCAGTGCAATGTATCAAAGAAAATGAATTTGTGTCATGAACAACTGTAGAAATAATGTGGCTTTGGAGTGCCATCATGGTAAGGCAGTGAATGGTTTCTTAAATCTGAATTTAAAGACCACCCGTATACCACAGTAGCAGGCAGTTTATAAGGGGAAGGGGGCTATAAAGTATATAGCCTTATAGAAAGGGCAACCAGGACTATACCTCTGAGAAAAATGAGATTCTAGTGCCAAGACTGCAAGCATTCAGAGATTTAGCAGGTCAACCTGAAGGACAGCTATGGCTGCTAGCCAAAAGGGTATCAACTTCCTATACTTTTAACACAGAGGTTAACCCCAACCCCCACCCCTTCCACCAAGTACTTGTAGTGCTGCTTGGCTAAGCCCAGATACAACAATCCTTCCTTCCTTCCTTCTCTCCTCCTTCCTACTTTCTTTTTCTCTCCCTCCCTTCCTTCCTTCCTTCCTTAGGATTTTGAAAACCAAATGAGAGAAGTGGAAGAAAAATTGGGAAGAGAAATAAGAATGATGCAAGAAAATCATGAAAAGAGAATCAACAACCTGACTGAAGAAATTAACACCTTGCTTCCTTCCTTCCTTCCTTCCTTCCTTCCTTCCTTCCTCCCTATGTGCAAATCAGAGAATAAGAAGCTAGTAAAGCAGGAAAAGAGAGGATTGGAGAGTAAAATGCTGTAAGAGGAGAATGCGTGGGATGAAGACAGCTGAGTAGTTAGCTTTCTTAACAAAGGAGAACATCCCCATTTCTGAGAGAAAATTTTAAGAGCAAAAGAAAAAAAGTTGAGACTGTCTATTGTACAGTCTTTAACTCAGCAAAGTAAGAGGAATAAAATTTGTGCTTTCCAGCCTTATTAATTTAAAACGCAGAGAAAACACACACACACACACACACACACACACACACACACAATCTTTATATACAAGCTACTTGTGACTTCAACAATAAGCCATTTTTACTTACAACCCACAATTTTTGATATGGCATAGGTTATATCAAGTATAAAATAATATGTGAACTGTAAAGCCATGTTTACATATATATTTGTTCCTTATGAAATTTCAGAGTTACACACTTCTGTTCTTTACTACTCTGATACGGGCACAGAAAGTTTTCACCTTAAGTTTACCCAAAACATTATACATTGACCATGTTTCATTATAACAGATAATTTGAGAGCAACTCCAAACTGACTAGTAGAATTCAATAATGTTAATGGATTTTGTATTAACAGTGAGCATTAGGGCATTACATTCCAGGCCTTCTCAAGTCTGGAACAAAATAATTACTAGCATTCCCAATTAAAATTGGACATTCAAAGGAATAATTTAAATTCCACCAACAAGCAAATGGTTCTGTTTCATTCTCTGTTCTTAAGAGTAAATGGATGAGGACTTTCTATTTAGAATGACAATTAAAAGATCTGGGCAAAAATCCCTCTCTGCTAACAGAGAAATCAATATCCAGGCAGTTCTACTCTCTAACATTTAAAATCAATGTCAAATCCAACAACCCGAAAGACCATTGCTTTGGAGTACCTTTGTTAAGTAGCTTTGTCAGTTTAATAGACATATATACTCAGTATCATGTAGGATATAGAACAGTTGACTAAAAATGTTTTTCTAATTGAATTGTGTTCTGTTGATGGGTAAGATGTGATAAGTTTCTGTGGATTACTTTAGGCTTCACAGCATACTCAAACAGATGACCGACCACAATATTTTAATGTTGTTGAATGTGAGGATCAAAGAACATTTGGGGGGAGAGAATAGAACAAAAATTAAAAATACAAAAGATTTTATAGACCTCAGAAATAGCAAAGAATCCTAAGTCCAGAGTCACAGCCACTGAGTACATACACTATTGAGTTACTTTTTAACAAAATTTTATTGGCATGCTGACTAAATGCATTTTTTTATTTTATACATCAGTAAGTCCAACATCTAATGTATTTTTATAGTCAGCACATTCCAGTTGACTGATCTTCGTAATTCGTTGAAATATTTTTAGTTCTATCTACACCACTCTGTGCTTCCAAAGATGAGAAAATCCAAAAAAGATTATGGAGGGGAGTTGGGATTGGGGGGGGGGGGGCTGGTTGGCTTTTCAGAAAGGAAAAAATAGGAAAAATGAGTTTTTGAAATCTAAATGGTCCATATATTGTGTTGGGCAGCAGCCACTTACTTTTTCTGAGTCCTTTCTGCCAGTCTCGCTATCTCAATAGCTGCCTTCCTTGCTTGAAAGTCTTCCCTTTTTATAACTTCTCCACTTCCTCTGTAGCCCAGCTCCACCAACTGGCGGGCCAAGTCTTCATCCTAAAGAAAAAAGAAATAAATTCCCCATATGTTTTCAGGGAAACTGCACATTGAATTATTTTTAAAGAAAACCGGAACACTAGCAGATTAATTTACAGAGTTAAAGTTGACATGTATTATTACAAATGAAACTTTTCTAAGTAAATCACAAAGCCACAATTTTTCTTTCCTGCAAAAACAGAGGAGAAATAATCATCTTTTTACTACCAATCTCATGGGGCTACTATGATTTTCAAGTAAGATTATGTTTACAAATAGTATATATTTATTTATATGAGATCATGTTTATTAAATATAAAGTTATTCAAATATGAGGTTTTAATGCTATTATTACATTTGATCAAATTGGATCATCCATATAAAGAGTATTGCAAACTCTACGTTGCTGTATAAATGTTAGCCATACATGAGATGCAAAGATACAATCTACCCTTTAAACAATGTATTTTTATACCTTTGATACATGGCTTTCCCCCCAAATACCCAATGCACAATATGAACAGCATAAAATTCCAAATTTGTCTTTAGAGAGTGAAAAATAATAAATCATATTTTAAAATCAGTTCTGAGAAAAGTCGCAAACACCTTTTATACTGGCCCCTAAACAATGAAACCAGAGACAATACTGCTTGTATGTCAAGAAGGAGCTTTCTTTAAGCAATCAAAATAATTGCACACAAAAAAGAGAAGTGTTGCTTTCGCAGGGACTCATCATTCCAATTATTTACTTTCTTGAACTCATTCTTATCTCTGAATTCCCAATTATTTGTTGTCATGGCAGATTATAGCCTAACAGGAGCAGATGAATTTCCCACTAAGCTATGAAGATATTTTCATATAGTGTCTTTACTAATAAAAACAAATAACTTGAAATTCAACATGACCCCTTAAAGCTAGAAAGCACTAGGATGGAGCTTTCAACCAATTTAATCATAACTGCACAGTGTCATTAAGGTGTCTAGAACTTCTTCAATAATGTGAAAATATTTACTACTTTTTCTGTATAAATACTGCACCCCTCAATACAGATCACAGCACCTCTGTGCCTTATGATCACACTATCCTTGTGGAGAAGATAGAGAAAAATGGATCGGAAAATAATACAAAGAGATAGGTTCAGAACTGGTTGGATAGCCAAATTCAAAGGGTAATCGTGAATGGCCTAATATCAACATGGTAGAAGGACTTCATTGGATACCACAGAGATCTGCACCAGGCCCTGTGATGTGTCAGTTTTATCAATGACTTAGATAAAGGTATAATAGGAATCCTCATCAAATTTGAAGATGACACCAAGCTGGGAGGGAGAGCTAACAAAATGGGTGAAGGGACAAGATCCAAAAAAATCTTGACACACTAGAGTACTGGGATGAAACTACTAAGGATCAGGTAAATAAAGATAAGTTAAAAAGTCTGAGATTTACGTACAGAAATCAGCTTGACAAGTAAAAGGTGGAGGAGACACAAACAGACAAGAGGTGTTCTGGTGGGAAGGGGGTGACTTGGTGCATTGACTGCAAGCTTCATGTGAGCAGTGTGAGGCAGTGCCAATACAATCTTGGTCTGCACTGCGATGGCTTCTAGAAACAGAAAGGTGATACTCCCATTGTATTCTGCCCTGGTCTGAGCTCATCTGGAGTAGTGTGTTCACTTCTGGCGACCACAGTTCAAGAAGGAGATTGATGAACTAAAGAATGTTCAAAGCAACAAGGATGATCAAGGGCCTTATGTTAAGTCCATATATGAGGACTGATTGGTGTTTAGTATAGAGAAAAAAAAAAAGGTTCGTGTGTGTGTGTGTGTGTGTGTGTGTGTGTTTGTGTATGAAACATGGCAGCTGCCCTCAAGTGTTTGAAGGGTGGCTCTCATGTGGTGGAAAGAATGAAACCTTTCCAGATGAGAACAGAGAATAATTTGAAGAAGTTAGGGGAAAAAACACAAACAAACAATTTAGCCTTGATGCTTCCATATTGAAAGCTGTCTTATAATATGTATGCGCTGCTCCCCTCTTCTCTGGGCCTGGCTTCCACATGTCCACCTTGGGCTTCTAGAGGTACTCTGAGGGGGTTGGGGCATCTCCTCTTTAAAAATTATTTGGAGTGCTTACTGGCTATGTTTCCCCACTTATGTACTAGCGATTTAACATTAATGTACAAAAAATATATTTTAAGACATAACTAGAACAAATGTATAAACATTTCTCCCCATAGGAGAGAGAGAGCACATTTGTCTCTATACTACCCCTATTTCTGAAGGAAGAAGCTCAGGCTGAAGCAGCAGCTCAGTTCTTAATCGATCCCATCAAGTTCTTATTCAATTGTGGCATCACTGTCTGGCTGAGTCCTTCTACTGGGCTGGGGTCCCCAAGGTCAGTCCCAAAGGTCTCTCTTCACTCCTCAGGGGATTCTGCTGGCTGTAAAATCTAGAATGTATTTCAGCCTCCAGATTCCTGAACCTTGCTCTCTCAACATCAAAGACTCCACTTGCTTCACCAGTTGCCACGACTGAACATGTCTTTAAAAGCTCCCAGAAGCAAATAAGGCAAAGAAACCAGAGTGGGAACTGACAGGATGATTTGGATTGGATGTCTAAGTATTAAAGGACTTTTGAGTAACTTGTAGAAGCTAACTTTGAAATTAGGCAATGTGTCTAACTAAGCAATCAGCAGTCTTATCCATAGACCCAAATATTAGTCTTCATTCAAATAATCCAGAATAAAACCCATGAAACAGTAAGGAAGGAGAAACAGACTCTAGCGGTGGATATATTATTGGATGTCTGGCAAATGAGAAGTCCTAAGTCACTAATTTTCACACTTCAGGCTTAAGTGGAAAACTAAAAGACACAAAAAATATGGCTTTCTAAATGCAACAGACTGAAAAGAATATACCTGGCTATATTATTCTAAAAGCAATTACTGTACTACCCATGGCAGTAAGTGGAAATTATTTTCTTAATGCAAAACAAATGCAGCATGGTGTCCAGAGAGAGCTGGCTTCAGTCAGTAAGACCTTGAGTTAATTTGTTGTGTGACAATGGACAAGTACTTTAAATTTCAAGACCGACCAATACTAATCTTTGATGGCAGAAGAGGCTGCCTTATGGATATTTCCCATATCACCAAAATCAATAAGGTCCAGGAAGGAGGGGAAGGAGGAGGAAGAGGAGAAGGAGGAAGAAAAGGAGAAGGAAGAGAAACAGGAGGAGAAGGAGGAGGAGGAGAAAGAAATGTTAAATTAGAGAGCAGAGAGCCCTGCAGAATAATGACATTTGTCATTTGCCTTCTAGGAAATATATGTATATTTTTCATCTGCACTTTACATGTGCAATGCAAAACTGAGCAAATGCTTCCACCTAGTGGAATGGACATTTAATAGGAGAAATTAGGTGAAGCCCTATTCCCTGTCCCCCACTCCCCTCAAGATTGAATGGCTGTAGGTTTAAATTCTATTACAATGCTAGGAGATACAAGTTAATTTTTTTTAAGATAATACAATTATGTCTACCATCTCACAAAATTTCTGTGCTAGGGGTTCATGCTGTGGGATTAGTTTGTGAATGAGATCGCCCTATGATACAGCTCTTCAGCAATGAAACTCACTCTAGACCAAATTCTATTTTGTAGACAATAGCATTCCAGTGAAATCTAGAGTATTCCTCCTTACAAAGGACAAACTTTTTTTTCCTCTTTCCCCCTGGCAGCCAGTGGAATAGTCTTCACAGAGAAGTTACTCAAGAAATGTCACTGATAAGGATGGATACAGGCTTTGGGATTTGATGAGTAAAGGGACCACATGATGAGGAACTTTCTAGACCAATGGAAGTTAGCACCTTCTTTTCAACTTGTAATCTTAACTGTTTAGAGAACTGAGAAGTTAAAAGACTAGTCCAGAGTCAGGCAGTCACCATATATCAGAAGCAGGACTTGAACACAGAGGTTCCAAATCTAGCACCCTATCCACTATGCCATGCTTTCCCCTGCAAATGGTATTGGCTCATATCAAGTGAAATAGAAATACCAGAACAGATTTCATCTTTAGAATAGAATGACAGAATTTTTTCCTTCTTAACTTTGATTAAATAATTGCTTTTCTCTAACAGATCTGAATATTCTCAAGGATATTATTTTGAGACAATTCTGAGGCAAGTACTTTAAAATCAAATTTGCTATCAAATGCAATTTTAAAGAACCTTCTTCATCCTTTGTCTTTGAAGAGGCCAATGTCCAGGACAACTGGACAACTCTTTTGGGCAATGACCCAGAATGGCCCTTGGCATCTTTGATCTTCTCCACAGCACCTGCTTCAGCCACCATCACGGTGACTGGAACAAACTGTTCTCATGCACCATTCCTCCCTTCCAGGAGGTGAGAGGTTCACAGGTGTTACACATTGAATATGTGTTCTGAATGCATCGATCAGTTGGGCTGTGTCCTATGTCCAGGAAGGTGTTAGCCTTTTCTGGCTCTGGGGAGTAGGGAACTCAATATGCCTCTTTCTTCAATGTTGTAAAGCTTGGAACATGGATTAGAATTGAGTAAGTGTGACATGGGATCAAAGCTTGCTTCTGACAACATCAAATTGTGTTAGACAAATTTGTGACACAAATCTCTTATATTTTCTGAGCCTTAGTATTGTCATCTGTAAAATGGGAGGATTAGATTTTGATGTCTTTTCCAGCTCTAAATCTGTGACTTTAAGTTAAAAGGGAAAATTTTCTGGAAATGGAAATACCCAGAAAACATAATATTTCCCTTATTCTTAATAATCTCATAAGATCCAAAAATCAAAGAACTATATGACTGGATGTCTGGGGTCCTAGTCTTAATTCTAGCTATATAAGATTCTCTTGGCTAAACACTTCAAACCCTTCTACTTCCATAACCTCATTGACAGATTTTTCTATATGTAACTTAATTGTTGTTGTGATGTTGAATTATCACTTTTGCTCTATTATTTCATTATCATATTTCATCAATAACAATTTGTAAGGACTGAAGAGGAAGAACAAGATCAATTCCATTTTGGAGTCTTCTTGACAATTAGAACAGATATAACATTTATGAAATCCCAAGGACAATTATCAGTCAAAATGTTTTAGATTGTAAAAATAAATATCTCACTTGGAGAATGTAAACAAAGAAACAACAAAGTGTATGACACTATGGATGTTTTTTCTCTATCACTTAATCCATTCCCCTATTTAAACCCTTGAAAACATAAACGGGTTGTCATGTGGAAATGGAGCTCATGGCAATCTGACTGTTACCTCTGTTTAAACAAGTAAAATCTTTTGGCTTCTGTGACTGTGACTCAGTGCCTTGTTTTTGATTGGAAAAATAAAATAATAAGCTTCCTTCCAGTGAATAATCAAGTTACTGGAGTTCCAATGCATTTCTGGAACGTCTGCGATCCAACGACTCAAGATTCACTTGAGACAATAAAAATGAAGACTTGGCCGAATGACTCTATCTTCATGTTCAACATGTTCTACATGTTCAAACCAGTGAACCCCCTGAGTAATTAGGGTCTGGGCTACGACAAATATGCTGATCCGTCTGGCAACCTCCAAGTTAACAGCCTCAGTAGTGGCTCACATTTCAATATCTAAGAAGCAAACAATGCCCAAGGCTGCCCCAACACACAAGAAACCCTTCTTGTATTTGAAACAAAACAAAATAAAACCTGAGTGGTCCTAAATCAGTCTCCTGTTACTCTCAGAAATGCAGGAAGTCACACGAAGGGCATTTTACACCTCCACAATGTGGTTCCTACCTGCCTTTCCATCTTTGTTTCATATGTCCTTTAGTGAATTCTCTATACCAGCAAAACAGAAATTCTAGCCTTTTCTTGGACTTGACAGTCCATTTCTCATCTTGAGCAATCACCCTGGAATACTTTCTCTTATCATCTCTCAGAATCCTTGTCTTCCCTCAAGGCTCAGAACCAGTGCCACCTTCTTTCTCGCTCTGATTCAATCAGTTGGTCATTCACCTCAAACTGGCCTTGTATGTTGATGACTGCATCTCCTGCACTTCATCTAAGGAGCACATAAATTCCTTGAGATCTGGCACTGGTTTTTCTCTATGTCCCCAGTGCCTAGGAGAGTGCTTTCTGCATCTATTTTTCAGACTGGATCTGTGATTTCATTTGTGATAGTGGTGGTGGAGGGTATTATGTATACACTCCTGGGAGCACTGGAAACCCTCACTCTGCAAAATATTTTGCTGATTGCCACCAATATAATGTAACCAGCACTGGAAGGTCTGGTGCTGCTCTGGAGGCACTTGGGAAAAATAAAACACTATTTTTAAAAAGCCTGTCTTTGAGGTTCTGCAAAACTCTGATATTCTGGAGCTAATGTCTCCTGAAAAAAAACCACTACTTATGAGTCTGTAGGAATGGAATAGAAATGAAGCAATCTATTTCCATTTCATTCCTTGGGTAACCTAGCCACTTATAAATTAGCTTAACCTATTACATGTGAAGATGGATAGATTTCCAATCTTAAGTATTTCACTGTTGCTAAGACTATAGAACGTTACAGTAACAGGAGGCTTTCCTTCGAAATGGGGTGTATCAGCAAGTATCCTAGCACACCCAGGATGGCTGCTAGCACAGATTCTTAGATCTGCTTTTCTAAAGGAAAGCAACTCACAATGGGTTAACAGTCTCACTTTAATCAAACACATATCATTTACCTAGTTCAGGGGGAAAAGTCAGCACCCTGAAAGTCAGAGACTGCAAACATAAATTACAAACACAAGTTACAAACAAACAGAAAAACAGATCAGCAGACGGCTTCCAGCGTCTGACCATTCCATCAGTTACCTATTCAGTTACCAGAGAGGGAAGCACCAACATCCGGGTTTTTCTTAGCCGGGGGGCTCAATGGCTTCCCAGAGTCTTATCTGGTCAAATCACACAACTCTTCTCAAAGTGAGCCGCAAAGCAAAATCTCACATCAGGGCGTATATATAGCCTTCTCCTGTCTTGGAGAACGTCACAGCCCTCTTGACCCCCTGCCCAATCACAAAGCTACAAGGCAGGGGCATTCCTGAAGAACAAGCCTGGCGCCACAGGCTCCATGTGACCACATTCAGCCTATTAAGGGGCAGAGTACACTTTCAAATCAGGGAAGGTTCTCAGAGTCATGTAGCCGCTTTAGCAAAGGGCCTAGGGGCAGGGAAGATCTTCAGATTCTCATAACATGGGGTCAGCAAAAAAACAAGAAAAAATCCCAAACCCACCCCAAACAACTTTGGAAAAAATGTCACATTTCTCCTCAGGCCCAAAACCCTGGCCCATACATTGCTTCAAAGCTAGTCAAGCTTCACCAGTTTTTTTCTGATGTATTAAATCAAGAAGCCTTTTAAATGTTTTAAAACTTGTACTCAATATGCATTGAAATAATTTTCTTCCTATCTTTCAAAAATTTGGAATGTTCTTCATAGATAGGTGTGGTAATTTTATTTCATCATTTCTCAAAACAACATATTTACTATTATGCTTTATACTTGGATTGTAATAGACTTTTTTCTATCTTTTCAATGCTGAAAAATTCTACTATAATGAATTTGAAGACAGAGAGAAATCTACCCATAGGTACAAGTGCAAATTATTCTTTGAGCACAATAAAAAAAGTATCTTACTGATGCGCTAAAATTCTGGGGGGGAAATGAAATAAAATGAGGGGGAAGGACAAAGCTCTGGTGGAAAGACTGTTTCTGCTCCTCAAGATGCCAGTATCCAGGGTAGAGCATATTTTCTCCCTAAGCATTCCTCTGATGAACTGCCCCTACTCTCTTGTCTGAACCCCAGCTGTCACCCCCAGCAAGATGCTGATATGGCATTTCTTCCCGGCCATGACTGCATCTGACCAAAAGTGGCTCCAACAAGGCCACTTGTGGAGCAATGCTGGAGCATGCCAGCCGAAGGGAGATTTGAGAAAGGCATAAGATTTATCTGAATTATTACAAGATTTGGAAGGATAGAAAATGAAATTTGAGTAGGGATGCTGGCCTGAGTGAGCAACAATAGGAAGGTGCAGTGAAGGCCAAGAATACAAGAAATTTAAAAAAGAGTGAGGGCTGGGGAGAGAGGTAATGAATGGGTAGTGGGCTGTGATGAGACAGAGGGGATTCAGAGTTTTTAATCAATGACATAGAAACTTGTGGGTGATTGTAAGATGAAGAGCCTTACAATACCTGGGAGGTGCTTGGCTAGGTTTGTGGATGTACTCTGGACACAGCCAAGACTATCATTAGTCCAGCAGTTAGATCTGAAAAGTGGAGGCCTGTGCCATGACCCTGAAGGTCTAGACCTGGGGGAGATTTTGATCAATCTAATCACTTGCCTTCATCTGTGGACTTCCTCACATCCTCTGATACTAGCCTGGACTCTTTGCCCAATGGTTAGAATATCCCCTTCCCTTCTTAATCACCCCCATCCTAGGGATACTGAATGCTCAAATACCAAAGACAAATTGCCCTTTCCAACCATTCACTTAAACTTTTCTATCCCCACCTCTATATATGGTTCAGGATCTTCTTGCCCCTTCCACCGTGCCCCAGAAATTTGTTCTCTAATGAATAGACCAGTTCTATTTATCATTATTGGCCAATATTTAGGATATTCAACCTCCTTTGTTTATGAATTCACTCCCTGGTTTACAGTTTCATTCTCTAGAAATAGTCCTGCCCTTATACTAAGTGACCTTAACATTCATGCTATTGTTTTGTCAAATACCCCGAATTCCCATTCCCTTAATCTATTCAATACCTGTGCCTTGTCCCTTGATTAACTTAGCTCCACACAGGGATGGCCACCAGTCTGGTATTTTGTAGGGTGTATTCTTGTTCAATAGACAAGATTGTCTTTGAGGACTTACATGAACTGATGCAGAGTGAAGTAAGCAGAACCAAGAGAACATTGTGCCTAGTACTAGCAACATTGTGTGATGAATTGTGAATGATTTAGCTATTCTCAGCAATGCAGTGATCTAAGACAATTCAAAAGGACTCCTGCTGTCTCCCTCTAGAGAAAGAACTGATATTATCCGAATACAAACTATTTTTCACTTTCTTTCATTCTTTTGTTGTTATTGAGTCTTTTTGTATAAAATGACTAATATGGGAAAGTTTTACATGATTGCTATCTAACATGTATCAGATTGCTTACCATCTCAGTGAGGAGGAGGAGGAGGAGGGAAAGACAAAATTTAGGACTCAAAACTTAAAAAAAAAATGTTAAAAGTTGTTTTAACATGTTATTGGGAAAATATTATTTAAAAAAAGATTGACTTGATCTCCTGCAAAACTCTGATATTCTGGGATTAAACACTATGAAAAAACACTAGCATATGAGTTTGTAGGAATGGAACAGGAATGAAATAATTTGTTTCCAAATGTAGTTTGAGTCATTCATTGGTTCTGGGCAGGGCATAATTTTGATAGATTGTTCTCTAGGGAGGATCACATTTCGTATTTGATCATGGCCACAGGAACATTTACTTTAACTAAAAGGAAAGAATCACAAGTGCTGTATTACTTTCAGATTTTGAGGTGGGAAAGTAACTTAATTTTTTTCCCTTAAAATTATAATTTGCCTCAAATTAAAAAAAGTTTTCTGAACTCAAGAATGTTAAATGACTTAGCATCAGACATAAAACCTCTATTTTAAGGAGAGTTACAAGCCCAGCCATGTCTTTCCTTTCTGGCTTCCTTGCCTCTCTAAATTTTCTCCACCACAACGTAACAGCTTTTTTGCCCCGGAAGTTAACTCCAGGGTGAATCTTAAACGTAGCCCCTTTGTCCGATTGGGTGGTTTCTCTGAAAACCTATATTTTAAGGAGAGGACCGAGGCTAGCCATGTCTTCATTCTTCTCTGGGCTCTTCTTCTGCCTACAGACTTTTTTATCTACCATATTCCAGCTTTGGCTCTTCCCCTTTTTCCTCTAGAGCAGGGGTGGGGAACCTGCAGCCTCGAGGCCACATGTGGCCCTCTAAGTACTCAAGCGTGGTCCTTTGACTGAATCCAAACTTCACAGACAAAATGCCCTTAAAAAAGGGTTTGTTCTATGAAGTTTGGATTCTGAGGCCACAGGTTCGCCACCTCTGCCCTAAACCCTCCCCAAGCTGTTCAGCTTCCTTTTATGTGTGATCTTCCTCTATTAGAATGTAAGCTCCTTGAGGGCAGGGACTATCTTTCTTTTTGCTTCTGTTTGTGTTCCCAGCACTTAGCACAGTATCTGAATGATTAATAAATGCTTGTCAGCTTGTGGACTTGATCCAGCTGTTGAATGCCAGAGGCAGAATCTGAACCCAGTTTTTCCTGATTCAAAGTGTATCTATTGACTGAATCCACCTCTTAATATTTTAAAAATTACATTTTGAAAACATAAAGACCTTCTTAAATAATTAAGGAAAAATGAACAATTTTCACTTCAAAAAAAAATGTGCCTTCAGAAATAAAGAATCAGCTGTATCTTTACTGGGGGAATATATTTCTCTTCTACCATTAGTTAGTGAATTCTGATCTCAAGAGACTGAAATCACTTTAAAATGTGTCCCCACCCAATTTCATAATAAAGACACCACCCACCACCTACAAAACTAATGCAGCTAAAATGAAAATGGAAAAATTAACTAGGTAAAAAAAAAAATCTATGCAGCAAATCCCAAGAAAAATAAGGAACTGATTTAAATTTTTAGGAATATGAGTCATTTCCCAAATGATAAATGGTCAAAAGGCACAAGCAGGCAATTCTCAAAGGAAAAAAGCCAAGCTATCAACAACCATATGAAAAAATGCTCCAAATCACTAATAATTAGAAAAACTGCCAAATAAAGTAACTCTGCGGTTCTGCTTCAAACCCAAAAGATTTGCAAAGATAACAACAACAAAATGGAAAACGAAAAATATTGCATAGGTTACAGGAAAACATCCACATTAATTCACCGTGAATTGTGTAATGGAACCCTGGATTAACTACATTTTGGAGACAAATTGGCAATACATTCCCACAAAGTCACTAAACTTTGATACAGAGATACTTTTACTAGGCCTATACCTAAAAACATCAAAGAAAGAGGAAAAGGAACCAAAGTACAAAAAAATCTATATTTTTATATCTATATCTATAGAGCTCTTTTCATAGTGGCCAAGGACTAGAAATGAAGGGGTATGTCTATCAATTGAGGAATGACTAGATAAATTACGGAACATGAATGTAATGAAATACTACTGTACTATAATTATGAAAGGGTGGATTCAGAGAAACCTAGGGAGACTTGTATTAACTGATGCAGAGTAAAGAGAAAAGAATCAGGAGAATAAGTTATACAATACTATGTAGCATTGTAAAGTCACCAACTTTGAAAACCTTAAGAACTCTGATCAATTCAAGAGGGCTGATTTCACTCTTCATTATTTCATGTCTTTCCGTATTTTTTAGAAAATCATTGAACTCACCATTTATTATAGCACAGTAGTATTCCATCACAATCATATACCACAACTTGTTCAGTCATTTCCCAATTGATGGACATCTTTGCACATTTCCACTTCATTGCCACCACAAAAAAGGTTACTATAAACATTTTAGAAGATATAGGTTCTTTTCTTTTTTTCCCCAATCATCTATGGAAATAGATCTAGTAGTGATATTGCTAAAGGGTATAAATAGTTTAATAACTCTTTGGGTATAATTCCAGATTGCTCTCCAAAATGGTTTGATCAGTTCACAACTCCACCAACAATGAATTCTTGTCCCAATTTTTCCATATCCCCTCCAACATTTGTCACTTTCTCCTTCTATCATTTTAGCCAATATGGTAGGTGTAAAATGATATCTCAAGGTTGTTTTAATGTGCATTTCTCTAATCTTTAATGATTTAGAGCATTTTTTCATATCACTATAAGTTGTTTTGATTTCTTCACTGTAAAACTCCCTTCATATCCTTTGACCATTTATCAATTGTGAAATGACTTGTATTCTTACAAATTTGGAAAAGTTCTTTATATATTTTAGATATGAGACCTTTTACTGATAAACTCTCTATAAAATCCCCTCTCCCTCAATTTTATGCTTTCCTTCCAATCTTGGCTACAGTTGTTTTATCAGCACAAAACTTTTTTAATTTATTGTAATAGAAATTATCCATTTTACACCTAGCCTTGCTATCTATTGTTTATTCACAAATTGTTCACCTGTCCATAAATCTGATTTGTAACATGCACCATGTTCTTCTAATTTTCTTGTGAAATCTCTCTTTTTACCTAGTTCATGTATCCTTTTGAATCTTGTCTTGGTAAAGGGTTTAAGATATTGGTCTATGCCCAGTTTCTGCCAAACTGCTTTCTAGTTTTCCCAACAGTTGTTACCAAATAAAGAATTTTCTTGCCAAATAAAGAATTTTCATCCCAAAATCTTAAGTCAAATACAAGATTATTATGCTTATTGCTGCTGTAAATTGTATGTCTACTCTATTCCATTGATCTACCTTTCTTTTTCTTAGCCAGTACCAGATAACTTTGATAACTACTGCCTTATAATATAGTTTAAGATCTGGGGCTGCTAAACCTCTTTCCTTTACATTTATTTCCATTATTTCCTTTGGTAATCTTTACTGTTTCTACTTTGGACCCTTCCAGCTTTAAGGTGCTATGATTCAGGATCATATTTAAGTTTTAATCATAAAGATAAATTTGACTGATATTATTAAAAAGGATTTTTTAAAAGTTTCTCCATAAGTTTTTTTCCTTCCACATTCTTTCATTTTTATAAAGCTAAATATGATTGAGTTAGGGGTAAGCAGCATGGTGTAGTGTAGTGGTTCTCAACCTTCCTAATGTCGCCACCCTTTAATACTCGTATGTGACATATCTGCATGTGGACAGACCCGCCTGGAGATGGATAGAGGAGCAGTGTCTTGGTTCCCAAGACCATTGGAAATATGTGTTTTCCGATGGTCTGAGGCAACCCCTGTGACCCCTGTGAAAGGGTTGTTCGTCCCTCAAGGGGTTGCGACCCACAGGTTGAGAACCGCTGGTGTAGTGGGTGTAGAGCTAGCATCTGAGGCAGGAAGATGTGGATTTAAGTTCTACAGGTCACTTAACCTCTTGTGGCCCTCAGATGGCTTTTTTAAGATTATAAATTGCAGAACTTCCATCATCATTATTATAAGATTTGGTTAAAAAAAAAAGAATTTGATCAGCAAGAATCCCTATACCAATAAAACCACAGGCCTACGATGCTCTTAATTCAAGTAAACAAAAAATTAAGCCAGGGACCAAGGATTTTTTTGGTACTGGTTTGTTTTATTAGAATTATATTATAAATCATTATTATGCTATATTATATGATCAATGTATTATATTTTGCTATAATGTGTATTGTGTATTGTCTATGATATATTATTATAAAATATAAAAGATATTTAAATTATTGAATACATTACAAATTTACTTTCGTAACTGCTTTCTACCACGTTTTAGTATAAAAGTAGTAGTTGCTCCAATGATTTTTTCTGATCTGTACCTGAAATTTTATACCTCTAAGAAAGGGGTTCTTAACTTTTTTTGGTGTCGTGGACCTCTTTGCCACTCTGGAGAACCCTATGTACTCCCCAGAATAATGTTTTTAAATTAAAAAAAAATTTAGTATTACAAAGGAAATCATTTATATTCAAACACTTCAAAATACTTTTTTTGAAAGAAATTCGTAGACTCAACATTAACAACCCACAAGCTAATAATATAAAAATTAACTTTCCTTTGCCCAGCTCTCCTCAAAACATGGTCTGGGGATATCTAGGGTCCCTGGAACCTTTTCTGGGAGTCCACGAGGTCAAAATCATTTTCATAATAATACCAAGATGTTTTTGTTTCTAACATGGTAAATTAATGATAGCTATTACCCATAAACAAAAGCACTTGGAGGGGAGCCCTCAATACTTTTAAAGAGTGTGAAGGGATCTTGAGACCAAAATATCTGACTATACTACTTTAGCCAGCATGGTGAAAATCCGGAAAGGGAGAAAGGAGACATTTTTCAAGCCTTGGAAAGTACATTGTTTTACAGTGAAATTTTGTAGTCAACTATTTTCATTTAAGTGTTTTATCAACATTATTAACATTCATCAATTCCCTACTTCAAAATCTGGAGTTGGCCTGTTTTGTTTGATGCATCTGTAATAGTAATTAGAAAGAAGCCGCCAGGACTTCTGTAACAGAGTGGAAGAGCTATTTAGGTTCACATATACGATTCTCTGGTCTGGGGGTTGCTTCCTCCCCAAACGATCATTAGGGATGGAGTGATTTGTAAGCAGTGAGCCTAATTCTGATTTCTACCCTCAACAGAAAGGTAGCTTTAGCCACCTTCTAATGAAGATTCACTGAAAGTAAAAACTTGAAGAAAGCTTTGAGGACCCTATTCTCCAAATTAGGAAGACGAGGACCAGGGAGATGAATCTCCTTGTCCACACTGACGTAGAACCAGCATTCCGACATAGATTTTCAATGCCCTTTGTAGAAAGCTTTGTTCCCTCACCCCAGTTCGACCTCTGTAATACATACATAAGCACTAAGAAGGCAGAAACTTTTTTGTTGCCTTTGCACCCCAAGAACCTATTTATTATATAGCTTGTACTACACAGTAGATTTAAAAAAAAAACTGTTTAATGATTTGATCTCCGTGAAAAGGGCATGGGCTCTGGCGTCAGAGGACCAAGTTCTGACCCTGCCTCAGACATTTACTACCTGGGTGACTTCACTGACCTCTCTGAGCGACCATTTATTTTCTCATCTGTTGAAAAAGGGGTTGTACTAGATGGCCTCTGGGGCTCCTCCTACCTCGAAATCTAGACTTCTATGACTTGCCTCCACAAAAGACAAACCCCAAGGGATTATTGGAGCGGAGGACTGCCATTTCTGGGATGGGAAAAGATAAGGAGCCAAGATCCCAGGGGGGAAAAGAGGGAAGGGAATGCTGAGGGCCTCCCCTCCAATTCACCACCCCAAAATCATAAGCCACCCTTTTAGAGGATGCATAGTCCCTGCGCTGGCTAGCTGCTAGGGTGCACGCGTGGCCGTGCTTCTCTACACTGGGGGTGAAGCTGCAAGGACCAATCTTTCCCGAGATGTCCATAGTGCCTGGCAGCGGGTGGTCCAGCCCCTCACTTACCTCCAGGTAATAAAGGTCCAGGGTGGTAATCTGCGAGTCCAGAAAATCTTCGTAAGTGTTAAACTGGGTGACTATATTGTCCACTGCCGACGCCCCTTCTTCATTATCCATAGTTGTTACTAAGGGCGCGGCGTCCCTAGCAACCTGGAGCGCGGAGGGAGCTAAAGTAGCCCCGCTCTTCTACGATTCTTTTAATCACCTGGAAGGAGGTGATCCTTCCTCCCCGGGTACTCGCTGCTTCTCCTGGTCCCTAAGCGGTCTCACTTTTTCCTTTTCTACTTTTTCTTAGAAGTTCTAGAATGAACTGTATCTTCTTACATTCTGACTCTTACTTCACGTTCCATGAAGCTCCAACGTTAGATATTTTGTTGTCCCAAGTTCATTAATGAGCCCAGGTCATCTCAGAGGTCGGAAAGATGGAGAACAGAGCGAGAGATGCAAGCAAAGGTATAATGAAAGGATACTTCCGGAATTTAAGGGGAAATGTTCCGTAATAAAGTACAAATACAGCCCCCCGCAGTTGGGTCTTTAAATGTCCTTTGCAGAAGTCTAGGAATGGGGCAACAATGAATCCTGAGAAGGAAGCAGGAAGGGCGATTTTAAGTTTGGCCGCTGGCCTGGATGAAATCTGCACCTCTGATCAGGCGCAGGTGTTAGGGATGTACGCCTCCCCACCGAATTGATACCACTGCGGGGGAAAAATAACTTTGTGATGCTCCTATATTGAAAAGGGTAGTTAGGGATTTGGTAGTATTTTCGTTTCCCCTTTTAAATGGTTAGTTTCTAAGGTTTTGACATATGATATAACTCTGGCTTATGATACAAACCCGTTTTGTTTGTTATATTTTAAATATTTCTTTAACCTTTCATTTGTTCTGCTCTAGAGGGAAGCTAAAAAAGCAGGGAGTGGACTCCCATTTCAGATGCTGATGGACTAGTAAGTGGGAGATGAATTTCTGAGCCAATAGGCTAAAGTCAGAAATCAGGCGGCAGACTATGCCAAGGAAAGAATCTAAGACCAAGGCTTTATTTTTAAAATGTGAGCCAATATAGCCCCAGAAGAAAGTAAGCAAAGTTAGCTATTTTTCTCCTTTTCCTGGAAGGTTGAATGTAGAAGCTTTAAAAGGACAGCTATGTCCCAGAAGAGGAGAGTTTCTAGAACAGCTGGACCCAAAGGAAGGGAGAGGAGAGTGATTTTTCCAGACATAAGAGGAAGTCAGCTTTCCCTTTCACAGGCTCAGGAATGATTGACAGCATGACCTGTTTTGCTTGACAAAGCCACCCTGTTTGGCGTCAGGTAAAGGATAGAGAACTCAAGTCTTCCAATGCCTAAAAAGGGTTCTTTCCATTGTATCCGATTGGCTCTGTGAAGGTTCTATTGCCATGTAGATTCTGGTGAGCTTAAAGGATGCTCGAGTGGATTTTATATGGAAATTTTTGTTTTAAAATTTATGACTTTAATAGGATTGTCTTGATCTTGATTTTGTAGCATCAGAGAATCAGAGCTGGAAGGGACCTCAGAAATCAGCTAGTCTCATAACCTCATTTTCCAGATGACACTGGGAGATGTTAAGTAATTTGTCCATGATCACAGACTGATTTGGTGCATACTTTGACTTACACAATAGAGTAAAAATACTGGATTTGAAATCAGAGAGAGCTGTGGTTTGAATCCTCATTTTGACTTTTACTAACTTGGTGATATCAGGAAGGACACAATGTTCCTGGACCACAATTTCCTCATCTTTGAAATGAGGGGACAGGATTAATGTCCCTCCCAGTTCTCCATCTATTATACTCATTTGCAGAGAGAATTTGATCTCCTGACTGCAAATGCAAGATTCTTTCTGCTGTACCATACTCTGAGTTCTTAAAACACATGTGAAAATAATATAACACAGCTGCTGGAAAGCTTCTCAATAGATATTTTAGAATTTTAATTGCTTTCAAAAGCCCTTGAAATGTTAGCACCCTGTACAAGATTACACAATATTAAATTGCGTTAGCGCGCACGCACAGACAGACAGACAGACACAAGCAACAGGCTATATAAATAATTTTGACTTGGCAACAAGTTAGTTTTAATTAGTCACCTAAAAATAATAGTGTTAAAATCTAGGCATTATTCACAATTACATTTTGAATATAATAGCTTGATTAAAAATAACATTATGAACTTTAAAAATAGTTTGGACATGATATCACTTCTATCATCAATAAAACCAAATATAGCAACTGAAAATTTTTAAATATAAATTTGTCACCAAAGTTAAGAGAAATGAGTTAAGGGCAATAACAACAAAGGGGACTTGTATAAAATTATTGACACAACAAATTACTTAATATCATAATATTAAGTAGTGAATTTTCTTTTTAAGAAATGTAGAAATGGCCAATGGTCAAGTAGGAAAGGATCAGTAGCATTTATAACATTTCTTTTGCATATAGGGAAATTACTCGTAAGTACTGTCCATTATATAGCCAGCTCTGTAATTCCATAATGAAAAGAGTATTATGGATGATATAAGTGTAAGGGGAGAAAAAACATCCCCAGATATTTTAATTCCTACTACATAGATATTAGTAGTAGTAGCAGTAATAATAATAATAATAATAATAATAACTAGCATTTATATAATGCCTACTATGTGCCAGGAACTGCTCTAAGCACTTTGCAAATACCATCTCATTGGATCCTTGCAAATCTGGAAGGTAAGTGTTATTATTATCTCCACTTACAGTTAAGGAAACTTGAGTCAGAGGTTAAGTGACTTGCCTAAGATCACAGAGCTAGTCTAAGTTATGATTTTAATTCAGGTGTTCCTGACTCCATATCCAATGCTCTCTTCACTGACCCACAGGGCTGCTTCCGTATTCTGTTAGTTACTAAGAAGGGATTATACACCTGAATCTCCAACCATTCCATTCCATTCAACAGATGCTTATTAAGCTTTTTCCACATACCTGTACTGCATTATCTCTTGGGGAAGATACAAAGTTCAGATACGATATGGTCTCAAACCTCTCGAACTTAGGATCCAACAAGCAGAGGAATGAATGTACTCAGACAATTATGCAACTTTAAAATATACAATAAATGCTTTAGAAAGGTAAAATCAAAGTGGTCCAAGAGAGGGAAGATCACTACTGGCTAGGGAAATCAGCACAAACTTCCTGGAGAAGACGGCCTTTGGTTTCTTGAAAGCTTTGTAGAAATTCAGAAGGAAAAAGGGGAGGCAGAATATTCCAGACTATGGGAACAACTTGGCAGGAAACCACAAAGCCTAGCTCTACTTTAATTATTCCTAAATCACCAACTATCAGCCTAAATCTATCTCTTTTGATGACCCCCCTTTTTCTGTTGTTACTTGATCTACACTTGGCTTCTAGTGGGATTACTATTTGATTCAATTTCATTTAATAAACATTTATAACCATCTAATATAGGGCAAGGTACTATGCTAAGTACTAAGCAAAATGAAGAGAAATGCTAAAAACAAAACAAAACAAAACTTCAAAGACCAAAACCAGTCCTTACCTTTAAGAAATTTACATTCTAGTGGGGATCATAAATTAAGAGGAAGAAGGAAGCTTAGGGGGACATTGAGTAAAATTTTACAAATAAATTTCATATTTTATTTAGGAAAATTTATATTTTATAATTAGATAATTTTACAGATGAGATAATTGGGGTACAATGGGGTTGATGAATTTGTTCAAAGTCACACAGATAGTAAAGAACATAGCTGGGACTCAAACCTAGCTCCTCTGCTTTCAAATCCCAGTATTCCTGCTACTCTTCTAAGGGAACATACACAGGATCAGAGATTTTTAAATCTGGAAGGGAGTTTGTAGGTCACTCCATTTTACAGATCAAGAAAATGAGGCCAATGGAGGGTAGGCAAATGGGCCAAGGATAAAAGCTAATATATGACAGAATCATGACAGAACTCTGGCCCTCCTTGATTTACCACCAGGCTGAATCCCTCTGGACATCTCCATCATTCTCCAGTCTCCACAGTGACAGGTAGGTAGGTACCTTCCTCCCTTATCTGTCATCTTTCCAATTAGAATATAACCTCCTTGAGGGTAGATATTATCTTTCTTTTTGCTTATATGTATATTCTCAGCACTTAGCAACATGCCTAACCTTAATAAATGTTTACTGACTGACTGATGGATTTTGACTCCAAAACCAGTAATCTTTCTGGGAAAGGAAAGTAAATAGAAAATTATTTGAGGGAGATTGCCAATGACTAGGAGGGCTGAAAAAGTTTTCCTGGAGAATAAGATACTTGAATTAACAATTACAGAAAGCTAAGGATTCTAAGGGACAGAGTGCATTTCAGGCACAGTGGACCCCTTGTACAAAAGAGCAGGAACAGAAGCAGGAGACAGTATGCTAAGAAGCAATGTCGTGGAATCAGTGCTGACCCTGGAAACTGGTTAAGACCTGGGGTCAAGTACCTCACTCTGACTTATTTTTAAAGGAAAGGAAAGAAGCATTTATTAAACACTTACTTTGTGTCAGGTCACAAAAGAACTATTCAAGAATGGTGTGGTTATTGATCTAGAATTAGATGTCCTGGAAAATGAAGTCAAGTGGGCCTTAGGAAGCATTGCTAACAATAAGGCTAGTTGGAGGTGATGGAATTCCATGTGAGATACTTAAAATCCTTAAAGATGATGATGTTCAAGGGCTGCAAATTTGGAAAACTCAACAGTGGCCACTGGAATGGAGAACATCAGTTTACATCCCAATCCTAAAGAAGGGCAGGCAATGCCAAGGAATGCTCAAATTACCAACAATTGCACTCATTTCACACACCAGCAAGATGCTTAAGATTCTGCAAGCTAAGCACCAGCAGTATAGGAACTGAGAATTAACAGAAGACCAGACTGGTTTTCAAAAGGGCAGAGGAACTAGAGACCAAATTGCCAACATTAGCTGGATTATGGAAAAAGCAAGTGAATTCCAGAAAGAAAAAAAAAATTACTCTGCTCCAATGACTATACTAAAGCTCTTTACTGTGTGGATCACAACAAAATGTGGCATGTCCTTGAAGAGTTGAGAGTACCAAATCATCTTACTTTTCTGCCAAGGAACCTGTATGCCAGTCAAGAAACAACGTTTAGAACCAAACTTGGAACAATTCATTGGTTTAAGATTAGAAAAGGAACATGACAAGGCTGTATATTGTCACCTTATTTATTTAACATATATGCAGGGAACATTATGTGAAATGCCAGACTGGATGAATCAAAAGCTGTAATTAAGGTTGCCAGGAGAAATATCAGAAATGCAGACAATGCCACTCCTATGGCCAAAAATGAAGAGGAATTAAGAAGCCTGTTGATGAGGGTGATAGAAGAGACTGTAAAAACTAGCTTGAAGCTTAACATAAAAAAGCTAAGATCTCAGAAACTGGCCCCATCAACTCCTAGTAATAGGGAAAGAAGATGACGATTGCACTCACAAAATTAAAAGACATTTGTTCTTTGGAAGGAAAGCTATGGTAAATCTGGCCAGCATAGGAAAAAGCAGAGACATCTCCTGATGACAAAAGTCTATCGAGTCAAAGCTATGGTTTTTCCAGGAGCTGGAAAGTCTAGCTAGTCCAGTGTTGCTGTGAGAGTTGGACTATAAGGAAAGCTTAGTGCTGCAGAATTGATGCTTTCAAATGGTGACATTGGAGAAGATTCTTGAGAGTCATTTGGACAGCAAGGACATCAAATCAGTCAATATGTAAATTAATTCAAACTATTCACTGGAAGGTCAAATACTGAAGCTGAATTTTAAATACTTTGGCCACATGAGGGAAAGATTGGATTTATTGGAAAAGACCCTGACTACATCCAACTGGAACTTGAGATACACAGGCACTGTGGTTGGGAGATCCATCCTGCCCTACCGAAAAGTGACATAGGAGAGGATAGACTGGGGGAGGGGAGACACACTGGGATGGCTGTTTTGGGACAGTGGGTGGGGGAAAGAGAGGGAGAAAATATGTAACTCAAAATCTTGTGGAAATGAATGATGCAAATTAAAATAAAATTAAAAAAAAATATAGGGACCTTTCCTGGTGGAGTGACTGGAGCAGGAACAAAAGATCATTTCTGACTCATATTTTTAGAACTTTCCAGGATATGTGTGATTTCATCAGAATAGAGTATTCTTATATGAGAGAACTTCATGTACCAATGCAGTTCAGCAGTACTTCTGAAACTTACAACAGGTATCCTTGACCCTTTTTTTCCAAGTTTTAAAATGTTTTAATTAATAAAAATCTATTTTTATCCTTCTTATCTCCCCACCTATTGGGGGGGGGGGAGGAAAAACAAACTCCTTATAATATACCCATACATTTTTTTCCAAGCAAAACTTATTCCTATGTTGATGTTAAAAAATAAAAAATAATGTGATTCAATTTGCATCCTTTGACCATCAACTCTCTGTCAGGAGGTGGTAGCACCTTTCCCCATGGGTCATATCATTGCTTTGGTCATAGTTTTAAAGGTTTTTAAAGTTGTTTGTCCTTACATTGTTTGAGTTATTTTTATCAATTACTCTGATTATGCTTACTTTACTGGATCAGTTCAAACAAGTCTTCCTAAGTTGTTTTTTTTTCCAAAACTACTACCTTCATTATTTCTTATAGCACAAAAATATCATATTGCATTAGTGTGCCCTAATTTGTTCAGTTATTTCCCTATTTATAAGCAGACTTCTGATTTCCACAAAAAGCTGCTACAAACATTTTTGTATTATGGGTCTTTGATTTCTTTAGGGATCCCAGTCTAGTTATGGTATCACTGCGTCAAAGGGGTATGCACAGTTTAATAACTTTCTGAGCATGTCACCAAATTACCTTCCAGAGTGACTGCACTAATTCACAACGCCTCAAAGAGTACATTAATATGCCTCTTTTGTTTCTTCTCCCTATCTTTCTGCCCCCACATGCCCACTAACATTAATCATTTTCCTTTTTTTAAAATCAATTTTGCCAGTGTGAGAAATATAAGTGGAGACTTGGAGTTGCTCTAATTTGCATAGTGAGAAAAATTATTGACTTGAGGCATTTTTTCACATAACTTTCAATTACTTGATATCCATCCTTGGAAAACTACCTGTTCTCATCTGCTGATCATTTATCAGTTGAGGAATGGCTCTCATTCTTAAAAATTTCAATCAGTTCCTTATTTATCTTGGAAATGAATCTTTGTCAGAGCAACTTGCAAGAAAGATTCCCCACTCCCTTCCATTTAACTATTTCCCTTCTCATTTAAGGTACATTTTTTTTTTGGTACAAAAATGTAAATTTTATGTAACTGTAACAGTGACTGCTCTAGACATCACTGCTTGAATGTCAGGTATGTAACATTCCCCTCCTCTTCCATGCTTCTACAGTTATCCTTAAGGAGTTTATTGGAAGTCTATGTCATTAACTCAAGCCCAACTTTAGAGGTCTTCTGCTTTTTACAGATTAGCTTTTTACAAAGTAATATTTCCTTCAAAGGTATGTAACAAGGGCAAATATATAAGCATCCCTTCTCCAAGACCCAAGAGGAGTACATTGTTAAGGAGTCTTTTACTTTTACAAGCTTATATACCTTTTTTTCCTAAGATGTTAATTTGCCTTATAAGTTTTTCCCTCATAGTTCTCATTTCTTTTCTAATTCTCTCCTTTACCCTTTCATTTTATGTAAAAAATTCGATTAACTTTTGCCACCCCCCCCACTTTTACTTCATTTCTTCCGGAAATCCTAGTGGAATTTGTGTCCAAGCTGTATTTTTCTTTAAGGCTTTGCTTGTTAGTGTTTTGGAGACGTTCTTTTCTTCCAGGTTTATGTGTTGGACATCTCTGCCACCATAATAGCTCTTTTGGGTTGGTTATTCTTTCTTTCTCTTGAAATTTGGATTTTGTATTAGGGTCAGGTTCTACACACTTCTGGAGTGAATCTGGGTCTTGCTTATTTCTGTGTTGAATTGTCTTGAATCCTGCTGTTGTTTTCTTTATGTATTGTATTGAGTTGTGTCTTCTTTGATAAATTCTCATGTGTTTTAGGCTGGGATCTTTCAAGATTTCAGTGTGCCTAAAGTTGTCTGATCCAGAGTGAAGTGTGACTGCTGTCCTACTGGTCTGAGCTTTGCAAGCTTCTGACCCAGGTTTGGGCATCACTGTGGACTCAGCTTTGGTTGTGTAACTCCGTTAGACTGCTTTCTGCTGCTTACCCCAGCCCCAGTCAGCTAGCTAAAAGGTCTGTAGGTTTTTGCTTGGTCTGAAAAATTGACCTTGTTATTCAACCTCAGTCTTCAGACCAGTCTTGGGGCTGCATCTGAGACCTTTTCTAGGTACTGGGCCACCCAGATGCTTCCAGCTTTTCTTCCCGTTCCTTACAAGAATATAGTATCAGGCATATTACTGCTCCTTGCCCTAATGCACCATGCTTAGGAACAGGTCCCCTCCACAATTCTGAGTGGATCTGAACTTAGCTCTGGAATGTAAGAAACAGAGCTGCCACGTGGCACCTGTTGCTCCTCCAGTGGAGTATGATGAATGTTACAGGGGTTGGGAGGGAAGAAACAGAATGAGAGGGAGAGAGGAGAAACAAAACAGTCACATTAATGGACTCTTGGTGGAGCTGTGAATTCATGAAGCCATTCTGGAGAGCAATTTGGAACCCTGCCCAGAAAGTTGTTAAACTGTGCATTCCTCTTTGACCCAGTGAAGCCATTACTGTACTCGTACCTCTAAAGAAATAAAAACAGAGGAAAAGGACCCATAATACAAAATATTTATGGCAGCTTTATGCAAAAATAAAAATGGTGGAGTGTAGGAGACAGAGCTTACATTTGGCACCTGTTTAATAGTATCAATGTCCTCCATGTTGGATCTGGGACTTCTTCCTCTAATGCCCAATCATAGTCCCTCGTTGTCTCTTAGCTGAAAGCCTCCAGTTTTAGCAGACCTCTGTCCTGGTTCAAAAACACAGTGGGTGCTTAATACATGCTTATTGACTATTGGTTATTGGTAATCAGGCAGTAGGGTTTTGAAGTGTTAACTGGGAAGTAAGGTAGAGGCCTAGTTCCAAGCAAGATATGATGAAAGGTTCATTTGTCACAACCCAGTGTGATTCCAGGGCTGGTCTCAGGTGCAAAGAGATGGATATGATGGCTACAAGAGAGATAGAAACATCTCTTCCTTTTTCTTTTATAAAGCCCTCAGATTTTTCTGGGACTGATGGCCCCTAATTTTTTTCAACACAGATTCTTTTTATCTCTGGTGCAGATAAATGGAAGAGGGAAAAAACATACAGAAATTTCAGTTAAGTCCAAGGACACTAAGATTGTGCTTTTGTCCTGGCTCTGCCATTCACAAGAACGGCTTCTTAGAGAAAATGAAATGGAGTCAAATGTTGAAAAAGGGTGAGACACTTGAAATGACACAGAAAAGGAAGAGGTGGGAAAGATATGTTCAAATGCATAGAGTCAAGAAAATGGAAATCTGTACAGAAGACAGAAAGAGGAGAAACCTGCCTACAGTGGAGGGGTCAGGAAAGGAAACATGAAGAAGTGATTGAGTCGGGTGACAGTTAGTGGGAGGGCTTTGAATCCAAAAAGCAAGAACAGAAAGCTTCTAATTGAGGGTCGTGGTCCTTGGACAAGATGAAAACTGCTTTGGAGATAATTGCAGCCTTAAAGGAAACTATTCTTGTTCAGTCTGTTTAAACAGCTCCAGAAATATTTGCAAAATATATGTGGATGAGAAGCTCTAGTTTCAGCCATATGAAGGTGTCGTACAATGTTTCAAATACTTTTCCGGCTTCTAGTTTTTTCTTATGTGAATGTATTTTATTACTGCTGGGGCACTGTGGTACTTCTGACTGCAGATGGCGCTCCTGGACCACAAAGTCCTGCTACAGGATGGAAGTGAAGTCATGAAGCTATTTCTACTGAGGTTGGCTGCTCTCATTTGTTTCACCAAACTCCAACAGTTACAAGATTTTCCGCCTCTCAAAAGGCTTCACTGTCCTAGTCTTCTTCAAGGTCACTCTAGTAGTGATCCACAAGACGGAACATAATTGTCCAAAGCTTTGATATACTTGGATTTGTTAAATTTCACTTATTAGAATCCTTATTATAAGCATGTGCTTTTCAACGTGCTGGATCTGAAGTTTTCAGCTTATTTTCTGTGTGATTTTGAGCAAGGAAACCACTGAAAGCCTCTGGGGCTCGCTTCTCCATCTGTAACATGATAGGGTTGGACCAGATGGCCTCTGAGAGTCCTTGTGGCTCCTTTACATCTATGATTTAATACACAGTGCAAAATCTTCTCTGGTATCTAGCATGATGTATTGCCCTAGTTTTTTAAAATGTAGAACCTTGATTTCATTGTTGTGGGGAATTCCTGCTGAAATTATCAGTAGAAGCAGGCAGATCCTCTGTTATTCTTAGACAATTGTTTAGCGTACTAAGTAGTTAAAGGATTTGCTCCTAATCACACACATTTTTGACTCAAGCAGTTTGCATTTGTGATTTCTTGAAATATAGCTCTGAAAAAACAGGCTTTGTTAAGTCTCATTGTGGTTCAAATGGAGCTGCTTAACTATGCCTTTAAGCCCAAATCACTCTGGCTCTCCCTGATTGACCAATAATAGGCTCCAGCCCAAGTCTCACCTGTTCATTGGGTTCTGATGGCTCAGAGTGAGTATAAATAGCAATTGTTTCTGTTTAGGTCAGAAACTCTAAGGGTCTTCCCCTCTCAGACTACAAGAAGGCAAACTAGGCCATCTTTTGCCTCAATTCTTTAATTATTGAATCAGTGTTGCTTCAAATAAACTGACACTTGGTTAAGACTTAAGCTTAGAAAAGTCAAGGTCTCCCATGGCAGCCTGAGCCATCACCAGTTGTCTTGACCTATGCCTGCCACTGGACCCTGATGATTCTAGAGGGAGGCTGGTAACTTTGCACAGCCCTGCTTCACTTAAACCCAAATCACTTTAAAGTCAAGACATCATCCTCCTGATATCATTGGTCCTATCTGAGAATGAAGGACAAACAACAAGAAGTATATGTCTTGAGGAAGGACTTGAATTCAGATCCCCTTCAATCCAAGCAAATCTCAGTCAGTTCTGTTACACCGTCCTCATTATTGGTGGTACAGTTCTCACTTTGCGTAAGTAGACTGGACCTGGATGTAAAGTGATTTTTACGTAATGCAAATTTACCTGCTGAAGAGAGGGAGGGAAGGAGAGAGACAGAAGGGGCCATGTGTCCTTGGAGGGAAGGGCAGTCATACTGTTGGGGTCAGGTACTTGTGGGGGTCAGGGACAGAGAAATGAGAACACATAGGGGCCAGGGGAGGGTGGATGGATGGAAGACAGATGGTGTCTGTTGACACACATGGGCAGGTGGGCAGAGTGGGGCAAAGGTGTCCTCTCTCAGTGCTGGAGGTTTCAAGCCAAGTCCCATATCTGCTGGCAATGGTAAGAGGTGGGAGGGGGCAGTTCTTCTGCTTTCACTTGGAAGAGTTTTTTAGGTTATTGGGTTCTGTGTGTGTGGTTTTTTTTGTTTTGTTTTTGGAGGGGTGAGGAGGCTGCTGAGCTCAGAGCCAAGGGGTAGGAGCAGAGAGAGAGACACAGAGAGACAGAGACAGAGAACACAGTACTGTACAGTAAAGTTAACATAAGTGTTTGTTTTGGAAAGTGAATTTCTTACAAAATTTGAGTAATTCAAATGTACACAAAGCAGGAACTGTGATTTTAAAAAAGTTTGTTAAATGAATACATAAATAAATGAAAACTCATGTCATTGACTGCTTATCACCAAATTCACCATAATTCAGTTTTTTACAGAGAACACAGTACTGTACAGTAAAGTTAACATAAGTGTTTGTTTTAGAAAGTGAATTTCTTACAAAATTTGAGTAATTCAAATGTACACAAAGCAGGAACTGTGATTTTTAAAAAGTTTGTTAAATGAATACATAAATAAATGAAAACTCATGTCATTGACTGCTTATCACCAAATTCAACATAATTCAGTTTTTTACAGTAATCCTAAAAGTATCTGATTTTAAAGAATATAATCCCTGTACGTAAAACAGCCAAACCAGGTATGATTTTTAACAAGGTCATATTCTCCACCCAACTAAGAGAAAGAAAATGCATATATTTAGAATTCTTCATGCTCCACTGATAGGACCAGGTGTTTAAATCTAATAACAATTTCTTCCAAATTTAATATTAAAAGTCTCCAAAATTTTCCCTAAAGACACAAGGAGGAGTTTTTAATAAAGAAACTAATGAGCACCTAAAAATCTCTTATTTCTTTGTTGCTGTCAGGAACTATGTCATTTTAGGATAATATGTATTTCTACATTGTGTCTAGGATCTTGAAAACCTGAAACATAAAATTTATCAGCATTCTCCTAAATTCCACCCTTTGCAAAAGGACAAACAATGATGTAGTGGATTCATAACAAAACTCCAAGATGTTAAAAGACAGAAAACACATGTTCATAGGATTATAGATTTTGAGCTGGAACAGACCTTAAGAGGTCATCTATGTCAACCATCTCTTTTTACAGCGAAGAACTGAGACCTGGAGAGATGAAGAAACAGGCCTTAAGTCACAAAGGTTAGCAGGTGATGGAACCAAGATTTAAATTCAGGTCGCCTGACGCCGACACTAGTGTCCCGACTGCTGCAGACACTTACATGAATAATAAATGTAGCTTAGTTATATAACAGTAATAATAGCT
This sequence comes from Pseudochirops cupreus, assembly GCA_028627135.1. Taxonomy (NCBI): domain Eukaryota; kingdom Metazoa; phylum Chordata; class Mammalia; order Diprotodontia; family Pseudocheiridae; genus Pseudochirops; species Pseudochirops cupreus. The sequence continues at coordinate 186,985,056 of CM053583.1, forward strand.
AGGCCTTTTTATGCTGCTTTAAGATTTTCAAATATTTACAAATATTATCGCACACAACCCTGGGAGGGAGATGCTATTATTATTTCTATCTTACAGATGAGAACACTGAGTCAGACTGAGGTTAAGTGACTTGTACAGGGTCACACAACTAGTTAAGTGTTTGAGTCTGGATGTGAACTATGTTAGTAAAATGTTTAACTGGAGAGGAAGCAAGGTGGCCAATGGATAAGAACTCTGGGCCCTGAGTGAGGAAGACCTGAATTCAAGTTCAGCCTTAGGGACTTTGTGGCTGTGTGACCTTGGGCCTCTATTTGAGAAAAGAAAAAAAAATCATAAACTTAAATGTTGGAACTTAAACACAAAGCGAGAAAGGGGGGAAAAAAGCGTGTCACGTACAAAGCACAACAGGAGAGAGGACTCAAAATAGGTAACAATAAATTTTCCTTTCTAGAAAACCTGTATGATAAATACTCCACACTGTGTGGAGAGGGCTGTTCATGTTTTCTTTATCCGTCTAAATGTTCTTTTTGTTCTCTGCTGGACGATTTTCTACTTTATTCTCTTCCCTTCCTCCCCAAGGTTACAATTAAGTGCTGAGATGTTTCTCAGTAGCTATGGATATAAACATACACATATGCGTATACACACATACACATATACATATAAACACACACACATGTATATGTAAATGCACACATATATACACACACATATACATATAAATATACACATATGTATATATAAACACACATATATACATATAAATATACACATATGTATATATAAATACACACACATACATATATACACACATATATACATACAAACACACACACATATACATATATACATATAAGCACACACACATACATATATACACACGTGTAGACATATACTTCTCCAAACAGATTCTGCTTCTAATCTTTGATTTTACATTTGTGCATATCTCTTGTTTCCTATTCCTCCTGCCTCCTCCACGTTAACACCATACTCTCTTATAACTTGTCTACCCCCCTCCAAGGATCCCTCCCCTATCCTTACCTTCCCATAAATCTAATCACCCTTCTATAGCCCCCTATAATCTATTCCCTCCCCCTCCCCTCTAGAGATCCTGCCCTTATCTTGTATTATTGTATCAAGATTCTTTTTTTGATCATAGGTTTCAGTTAGTCCAATTATGTTTATTTTTTCTCTTCTGGATCCATTCTCTAGATCTGTCATTTTTCTTATGTTTCACTTTCTCTTCTATTCTTTTCATTATTCATATATTATTCAATCATTTCTTGATTTCTTAGAATTTCACTGGCCCTGCTTTGCCCAATTCTAATTTTCAAGGGGCCATTTTCTTCCTTAAGATTCTGAATCTCCTTTCTAATTGGTTGACTTACCTTTCATAATCTTCTTGTTTTCCTTGGATTCTGATTTTTTTTTTTTTAGTTTTTCCTCCATCTCTGTCATTTGATTTTTAAAGTCTTTTTAAAGATCTATGAATTATTTTTGGGCAGGTGATCATTTGATGTTACTTTTTGGGGGTTTCTTTGTTTCAATATCTTCCTCTGAAGATGAACCTGGGTCTTCTCTATTCCCATAATAGCTTTTTATGGTTGGGATCTTTTTACCTGTGCTTTTTTTTGGGCTAATACCTTAATTTTTGTCATCCCCTCTAACCCTGAGGCATGAGGAATGGTACCTCTTGCCCCAGATCTTCAGTTCTCCCTGCTAGCCTAGAACCAAAGGTAACCTCCAACCTCCTGTAAATGCCCACAGTCATCGCATCCTGTCACACGCCACTGCTTCTGCACTCACCTGGGGCTGCTGGTTCCTTCCTGCCCCCACCACTCTCTGCAGCACAGCTGGGTCTGGCATTCCTGGTCAGCCTAGGCTGGCAGCTTGTTGTTAAAGTGGCCCCTAGCCTGGGGGGGGGGGGTGTTACTCTTTACTGGGACCAAACCTGGTCCAGGGATTTCCCTTCTGATCTTCTCAAATTGTCCCAGGAAGACAGACCCCTGTGCTAATAATAAATAATAAAAAATAAATCCTTATTTATTTTTACTTGCACTTTGTTCTCTCTAAAGTGCTGTTTTATCTCTTTTCTGAAAAAAGTCTTGAGAGTTTGGAATTTCCTGACCTATGCTGCCATGTTCCCAGAATCCTCTCTGTCTCATTTTTATTTTCCAAAGTAACTAGTATCAGCAACCTACACTGCTAAATACGTGGAGAAAAATAGCAAGAGACATGCTTTGGTTGGCATAATAGAAATTGTTTAAATGGGATAATTCCTGAAAAAGATCATGGGACTTTGGTCATATATAGTGTTGTAGGAAAGAGAAAAAAAATAGTCTAAAAAATATAGCTATGATGTTGCCCTATTGCTTAATTACTGGCAACATTTATAAGTATCTTTGTTTTTAATAATTACATTAACACTTTAAATTTAGTAAGGTATTTCTGCTGGTAAAATCACGGAACTTTCACAGTTTTTCAATTGTCCTCAGAGATAGAATTAATATGAGGTCAACTGAGGCTTTGCTCTCTAAAGCTGACGACACCCTTCAGCGGTTCTCAACCTGTGGGTTATGTTCAATTTGTAACAATGAAAATACATCCTGCATATCAGATATTTACATTACAATTCATAACAGCAGCAAAATTACAGTTATGAAGTAGCAATGAAAATAAATTTATGGTTGGGGGTCACCACAACATGAGGAACTGTATTAAAGGGTCTCAGCATTAGGAAGGTTGAGAACCACTGAGTTAATAGGAATAATCCATTGAAATAATAAGTAACCAGAAGACATATCCTGGGGATTACTCAAAGAGTGAACTGATTCTCACACACCCCGTCCATTGCTTTCTGCCTTGCATGGATAGTAGCATTTAAACATGTGGTTACCACAATTGCCCTGGGAACATTTTGCGCTATTTAATTTTCAGCAGTAGGAGAAGTGTAAGGAGTCAGAGAAGGGTGGAAATTGCTAATTAAAGTTCAGGTCATTCAATTAAAAATTTTTTTGTTGTTGTTGTTAACTTAAAACATCCCAGGCATTTCAGCATACAAAGGAGAACAAAATATTGTTTATTAGTACTGCTTGCTTTTTTAAAAAGTTCATACTTTTCACATTGATCATCATTCTTTTGTTTTTCTTCTGTCTCTGCTCACCAACACTCAGATGAAGTCATGATTGTTCACTGCTTTGATGGAGACTTCTGAAATCTTTCAAAAGTTACTTTTTGGGGCGTTATTGTGAAAATTGACTTCTTGTTCCTCACTTCACTCTGCATCTGGTCTCACAAATCCTCCCACGTTTCTCAAAATACATCCCTTTTGACATGTATTATGATGTAGCAATATTTTGTTACATTCAGGTACCATAATTTGTCAATCCATTTCTCGATTGATTGGTGCCACTTTTCCCAATAGAATCTAACAAATAAACATTTATTAAGTGTCTGCTGTATGCCAGGATGTGCAGTAAGAGGTGGAAATATAATTACTAAAGAAAAAAGCAGTCTCTGTCCCAAAGGAGCTCACAATCCAATGTGGGGAGACAACACATACAAGATGACAGAAAAAGGGGGAGGGGAAGGAAGGGAAGGCAGGGGATACCTGGCTTGGGACCATCCTTGGCCAATGGAGCTAAGATCAGGCAGAGCAGCTGATACAGAGTGGAGTGAGCGAAAGTCCAGTTTATGTCCTCTATAAAGGAAGGTGGTCTACTACTCTAATCAGAGAGGAGAGGAGGCTGAGAGAGTTGGTGTAAGTAAAAGCTTGAGTCAGCAGCATGGTGATGAGATTAGAAGTGAGGAGCTTAAAGTGTATGTAGCATCTTTTTGGTGAAAGGCCAAGCAGCAGATGCAGAGTGGGCACTACAAAACCCACTTTGTTGCCGGTTCTTTGTTACAACAACAGAAACACTCTAAGCATTTTTGTGCATGTGGAACCTTTTCTTTTGTCTGTGATACTTTGGCAATATATAGGCATGTGCGCAGGAGAGGTGTCCCTGGGTCAAAGGACTTGAACAATTTGGTGATGTTTAGGATATAGCACCAAATTGCTAGTTTGACCAATTCACAGCCCCAACCAAAAGTGCCTTGGTGTGTCTATTTTCCCAAAGTCCCTCCCACAACTGATATTTTCATCTTTAGTAATCTTTGTCAATAGACTAAGTGCATTTTTCTCATCTGTAATTTTTAGTATTGTTACAAGTTTGTGGATTGCTTACGTTTCATCATTTTAAAACTGGCTTTTTGTATCTCTTGATTGTTGATTCATTTCAGTTTATTTGACCCTTTGGGACCCCATTTGGGGTTGTTTTTGTTTTGGCAGAGATACTGGAGTGGTTTGCCAGTCCTTTCTCTAGCTCATTTTATAGATGAGGAAACTGAGGCAAACAGGGTTAAGTGACTTTCCCAAGGCCACATAGGTGGTAAGTATTTGAGGTTGGACTTGGTTTCTTTATCTATTAGAGAAAGGCTCTGGTCCCTGACATTTATATCAATTCTCTATCTTGGCTATTAGAACTTTAACAGAGAAATCTGTTGCAAAGGTATTTTCCCAGTTCAGTTTCCAATTGTTTCCCTTCTAATTCATATTGCATTGATTTTGCTTGTGGAAAAAGCTGAAAAAAATTTACATAATCAAAATTTTCTTCTTTGTCTTGGTTCTTAGTCCATATTGAACAACATGAAATTATAATTTCAGAACCAGGAAGACCTGAGTTCAGATCCTAGATTTGTGGCTAAGAGTAATATTCTAACCCTCTATCCTGATGTAGGTTAGACTAATGTTTCCTTAAAAAGTACTGAGACATTCTCTGAGACTTGGTTAGCTCAAGAGACTAAGGGCTCAGGCTGTTGATAACAATTCCTCATTGCCTAAAGACAGAGCAGCCACAAGGAGCTCCAGGGGGTCCATGATTCTTGGCTGGTGAATCATGACTATGCTGAAACAACTCAAGGGTTACTCTTGTGGGATGCCTATACTTGTTGAATATCCTTCTCCTGCTGAATGACCTATGAGTATCTTGTTCTATTCTAGTATCAGACCTAAGCTACCAAGAGACTGGCCTGAGTCAGACCCACCCCCAAACAATTGGTATATTCTTGAAGGATGGGAACATGGTGATCTCACTGAAGAGGGAGATCAACAACGCAGAGAAAAGTAAACATCAGTTGACCTTCATGCTTGTGGTGCTTTGGGGGCTGTTTCTGGAAATGTATTTTTTTACAATATGAGGCACACTCCTCTCCCCCGACTCCTGGGAGATTAGAGAATAGACTGCCTGTGACCATTCAACAAGAAAAGAACCATGTGAGCATTTTCTGTGTCTTTAAGAAGTTTAGCTTCAAAATAATTGCAGTAAAGTATGTTTTAGGCCCCCTAGATTTGTGGGGGCCTTCTAACCTGGTAATTTAAGCTTCTTCCAAGTTCTAGTGGGGGAACTCTTCAAAACCTTCAAAGCAAACTGGAAGGACTGAATTTGAGGGTGAGGGGAATACACAAAGAGATTTTCCCTTTATTAAAACAAAAATTCCAAAAGAACTAGATGTGCTTGGACCTTGCAGAAACTTCATGCCTTTGAATTCCTTATAATCATTATCACCTGTCGCCACTCTAGGAAGGTACTGTTTGCTGCCACCTTCCCCTTCTCAGGGCCTGCCTTGACCTCCAGGAAGTCATCACTTATAGCCCTGTGGGGACCCCCTTTTCCTCTTCCTGAAGCAGTGGGACTAATCTATGGAGGATGAATACCTATGGACAATGATAACGTCAATGAACTCTGTACTTAATGATTAACTACCTTTCAACCTCTCATACCCAGTCCTTCCCAGTGGTTCTGAATGCCTACATGCCATTCTTCAAATGCCATTCTCTATCTTACACTGACCAGTCTCTTATTCTCATGTTCCTCAACCCTTCCCTACAAACCTCTCTACTCAAAACTATCCAACTCTTCCATTATGTTCTTTAGGATAACTGCTCAACAGGTAACAAACTCCATTTCATCTTTTTCCCTCTTGCTCCCTCCCTCTTCTTTCATTCATTGAGACCTTGCCCCATCATGATAACATGGTTTCCCTGGATACCATTTCCAGCCCAGCTTGTCCTTTCACTTATTCTTCCCAACTGACTTCACTCCCTTGGTGGAGGGGTGGGGTTATTCCTTACTCCTCATTGCTACTTACAGGCTCAACTATCTCCATCACTCAGCAATCTCTTTTCCTTTAAGGTTCATTCAATCTGTATTTATCCCATCATCAAGATTCTGGCAGCTGTAGTCTACAGAGCTCCAGGACACTCTCCTTCCTTCCTCAATGAGTTCAATCCCTGACTCATGGCCTTTTACTCCTCCACATCTCTTGCTCTCATACTATGGGTCTTCAACATACACACGATACACCCTTAAATACCCTAATCTCCAAAATTCTCAATTTATCCGCCTCACATAGCCCATTTTTCTCTATTCCTACTCATTTATTTATTCAACAAATATTTGTTAAGCAACTACTCAGTACAAGGCATTATGCTGGGTACTTTGGGGAGGCACAAAGATGAATAATACAGAACACCCCTCAAGAAGCTTATAAATTGCTAAAGAATATAATATGTAACTAGAAAGCAAGGTAAACTGTGTTAAATGCCATAAGAGAAGTCATAGAGTGCTCAAGGATTTCAGAGGTAGAGGTGACCCCTTTATATTATAGTGATCAAAGAAATTTAGGGGAATTGGAAAAGGTTGCACTTTTATGGAACTTCCAAAGATGACCAGTACTCAACCAGAAGAGTTTTGGAAGGAGCATTCCAAGCAGGTGGAACCATTAACTGTCAACTGTTCTTAGCAGTTGAAGTGACCTATAAGTATCTCATTTCATTCTAATAGCAAATCAGAAAGTGAAAAGAAGTGCAGAAAAGTATGGACCATGTTCAGGCCAAGAAAAGTGGTCCAATTCAATAGGCATGTGTAAGGAGAGAAGACTAGAAAGAAGGTCATGGGCCAGATTGTAGAGTGCCTTGGATATCCAACTAGGAAACTTGAAGTTGTAGGAAGAAATTAAATTAAATTAAAGATTGTTGAGCAGAAGTAACTGGATCATAGTTTAGAAAAGTTAATATAGCAGGGATACATAGAATGATTTAGAAAAGGGAGAAAGTGGAGTGGGAAGACCAGTTAGCTCCAGGAAGGGGCTAATGAAGGGGATAGCAGCAGGGGCCATGGAAAGGAAATGCCATACCCTGTTGTATGTGTTGTTGCTGTTTGTCCTTTGTTTGTGAATAGGATGGAATACCATAATTAGCTCTTTTTAAGCCTGGGGCAATTAAAATGCCCTCTAAAGTCTATATAAGTTTTTTGCTCTGTAGATTTAGGGAATTTCTTTTAGATAAAATGAGTTCAAACACAATTGTTTTGAGTCCCTAATTAGGAAAATTCCTAACATTTAGGCAGAGATCAGACTCTCTTTCTCTCTCTCTCTCTCTCTCTCTCTCTCTCTCTCTCTCTCTCTCTCTCTCTCTCTCTGTATATATATATATATATATATATATATATACATCTCCTTGTGGTTGAGACAAAAATTTCAGCTTGCTGGAAAAATTTGGGTAATGAAAGAGTAAAATATATCATAGTGTTTGTGGATAGTCAGGGACCATGAGGGAAAGTCAAAGAAGAGTAGACCTATTTTCAAGACTTCCTTTAGTCCTTGAGTAGGTGGATACTGTTGGTAGCATCATCCTGAGTCCTCTGCTGAGATGTCTATAGGACTAATGGTACTCTTTTATCTCTTCTCTGCCATAGCTCAATCCTACCTTCTCTTTCTCTTTTTGCTGGTTGTCCTTGGATGGTTGGTTTGATATAACTCAGTTTTGTATGACCCACTCTTTTTCCTCTACTTCTAGAACTGAATCTTTTTTTCTGATTTTGAGATAACTTTTCTTATTCATACAAATTCCTTGGGTTGTACTCTATTCTCTCAGCAAAGGCTTTGATTGAGTGAAAGAAGTGTGAACTCAGATTAATTCAATCAAAAATGTTCTTAACTATCAAAGTAAATTCATCTTAAGTGGGGTACAATAATTAGTCCAAACTCACCCTTACCTTAGAGATAGATTTGAGAGACATTTCAGACAGAATCATAGCAGAGATATTGTTTTTATCTCAATTTTTTAAAATTTGAAATCTTCTTTTGTTTCCTTTTTGACATTTCTTTGATAAAAAATTCAGCTGACAAGTTTTAAATGTTAGCCCTTTTTGAAACATGATTGATATTTGATAAATCCTAAGAAAAAACTTGCAGGATCATAAAGGACACTTGGAAAAATAATCATTTTAGCAAGAAAGAAAACATTTTGATGCCCTGAAGAGGCTAAGTAGAAGGAAACAGACTATTTCCATGAGGAATATATTTAGCTTCTCCCAAATATGAGATGGCTACTGTTAAATTCTTATGATGAAAGGCTTGATCTATTTTAGACCAATATCTGGTTTCTAGCTTAGCATTAGATGTCTAAGCTTACCAGGTACTTAACTATTCTTGCAGCTACAGTGACCATATGGGCTCAGGAATGTCTGTGTCAATACAGACAAATTATTACAAGAAGTTATAAATCCAGCCTAACGGATTTGTGAAGTTGTGGTCTGTAGCACAAATTCTTATCACTTCTCCCCACCACGTTTTTTATTTTTTTCAAAGTCTGGTGCTTTTATAATACTCAGGCTGCTTAGTCAGAGTAGAAGGTGCCTCGAACCACCTCCCTTCCTGGTTCTCATTTGACACTGAAAATAAAACAAATGAAAAAGCATTACCGATCATGAAGCGAAACAACCAACACTTGGAATGTGATTGCTTTGTATTGGACACCAGTGAGGAATATTGTATTCTTACAATATTAGAATTGGAAAGGACCTTCACAGTTTTTCATCTCATTCTCCTCACTTTATGAAGAAAGAGACTGAGACCCAGTGAAATAAGGTTTGGTCTTCAGATTGCCAATTTAATGCTTTTTCTGTTGTGCCATATTCCTTGTAGCTGAGATGTGTGTGATGGGGTGGAGTAAGGAAGGGGTCCCAAAATGAACCCAAGCTTTGTCTTCACATGAACCCTTTGGGGACTCAGTACTACAAAAAGAGGATTTTCTTGTACTCTCTGACTCCTATTCCTATCGCAGAGTATAAATCAAGGGGAAGTCTCAGTAAAAGTTTGGTTTGACTTAGGTCTAGAGCCATACCAATACTGATCAAGAAGACCACTTATAGAAAAGTTACATAGTGTATGCTTGGCCACAAAAGACATGCTTAAAACACAAAAGATTTATAAGTACATATTTATAATTATTTAAAATCTGAAACAGTAACCCATTTCTTCTATTATATTCTCCCTAGATGTAGCAAGACTTCCAGGAGATGCAAATAGATGAAAACGCATCACATGAACCCATAGATACACAAACACGTTACCCATCATCTCTATTATACTCTCTTAAAAGGTAAAGACACCCAGGAGACTGGTAGGACTGACTATAGAAAAAATTTTACTTTGTTCTCGGTCTGCATTGTCTTAGGAACAAGGCAATGACTTGAATAATGACACAGATAATATTCCCATCAAATTTGCAGATGGCGCAAAGCTGGGAGAGATCTGTGACCTCCTAGATGACAGAGTCGGTATCCAAAAAGACTAGAAATTGGACTGACTCTACTAAAATGAAATACAATAGGGATAAATATAATTCCTACATTTGAGTGCAAAAAATAAAAGCAAAAGTGTAAAACAATTTTAAAAGGATTCAGGGTTTTTACTCTTCCCAATAGAGCTTTGGACCTGAGTTCAAATGTGAACCTAAGGTCCTTATAAGCTTTGTGACCCTAGACAAACCAATCAAACCTCCTTTTTGCCTCAGTTTACTCAACTATAAAGTAGGAATCATACGCATCTATATCCCATAATTGTTGTAAGGATTAAGTGAGATAATATTTTTAAAAGTACTTAGCGCAGTGCCTGCCTGGTAGGTGCTTAATAAATGTTCATTCCATTCCCCTTTCCCTCTTAGTGGACTGCCAATTCAAAATGAGTCAGCAGTGTGATGTGGCAGCATCATTTGTGATCTTGGGCTGCATTAACAAGAGCAGAATGGTTTAGGAATGGGAAGGTGACCAGAATCTCCAAGGAGATGAGCACTGTTAGTGGCTGGAGGACTTGGCTGGCCAGGTGATCCCAGCTTCACAGAATTTGAGAATCAGAAAGGACATTGTGCTCTGTCCCCATCAGCTGCCACCTGGAATACCACGTATCAGTTCTGGTTTAAGAAAGGCTTTGGACAAGGGGTAGTGTCTGGAGGAAAGCAACTGGGATGGTAAAGGATCTCGAATCCATTTCATATAAACTTCAGTTGAAGGAAATGGTTGCGTTTAGCCTGGAGAGTCAAAGGCTCAGTGAGGGCATGACCCCTTCCCTTTCAAGTAACCGAAAAGCCTTCACATTGCAGAACAACCTGATTCAGTTTGGTATCAGAACCAGAAGCAATGGGGGGAGGCTTGATAGTAAGAAAAACTTTCCAGCAAGTAGAGCTGTTCCAAAGTAGAAAGTTCTCCCTTGAAAGGTTCTCCCTTCCTTCCTTGGATGTGCTTTCAGGTAAAGGCTAGTTTGTCCTAGTGCAGATTTCTTTTGTTTGCAGGTTGGATGGAATGGCCATCAGGGTCCCTTCTGACTTCTCAGATTCTGTGATCATCTGGCCAGCCAGACCTGCAGATGGTCATCACTGAGAAAGCCGTAGTTGTGGGAAGCACCTCTCATTGCCTACCCCCAGTAACTCTCAACCTCTCAGACTCACAGGGCTAGAACTTTCCATTCTGGGATGGTTGTTTGGTGGCCTGTGCACAAAAAAACCCCATCAGCAACAGCAGGCAGGAGTTTGAGAATCAATCTCAGTATTTAATTTTTAAAACATGTGTCTGGTATTTTATTTTTCCCAACTGCATGTAAAGACAATTTTTTAAAATTTTCATTAAAAATAATGAGTCCCACATTTTCTCCCTCCCTCACATCTCGCCTTCCTAAGATGATAAGCAATTTGATATAGGGTATAAGTGTGCCGTCACATAAAATATATCCATAATCACTTTAGCAATTGTGTCCTTCCTGCAATGGCCACATAGCTGTTCCTGGGGAGAGAAGAGAGAAGCCCTTGTAGCCCATCAGGAAGCTCAAGGGAGCATTATAGGAATCCCAAGCTAAACCTTTGAGAGTGAGAGTAGGAATTACTTCTTCTTCTTTTAAAGGCTACTGAGTGGACATCCCTTTCCGCTCAGTTGTAAAACAGCCTTGACATACCTGACAATCAGTGAGTCAGTCAACAAGCATTATTATTTATTAATAATAATCATGCATCAGGCACTATGTTAAGCAATGAGGATATCAAAAAGATATATGAAATACACATTATGCTCCTAAGGAGCTCATATCATAATGGGGAAAGCATCATGTCATTTGGAGGTTCACAGATGTTCATTTAACAAATAAAGTGCAAACTCCTGAAGAAGTAGTTTCCCCTGGGGGAGAGACGAGGGATGGGAAAAATCTTCCTACAGAGACTGAGTTTTGAGTGAAGCTTGAGGAATTAGGAGGCAGAGGGAAAGGAGTAAAGTAAAGCATCCTGGACACAGGAGCAGTGCGGAGCTCTTAGGCATAGTGTGTCATGTTGGAGTACAATTAGGCCAATGGAGCTGGATTGCACAGTACGTGGTGGACAGTGCCTCCTTCCTCCATCACCAGAAGCAAGCCATCTCCCTGTGCTATCTCTTGGTCTTGCAAGTCCTCTCTGCAGAGGAAAAAATCTCTGATAATCCTTGGATACTAGCAGCAAGGTGGGTGGGAATTTATCATTCCTGGATTACAGGAAGTAAAAGGCTATGCTGGATTTTGATATTGCCCACACCAGTGCCCATCCCACTAGGACCTTCTGTTTAGCCTGGAGACGCTACAGAGCCTGACTGCTGCTTCTGGGGCTGTGCTGATTGTGGGTGGCAATCCGGGTGTTATCTGGGTACTATGGTATCTTGGCCTATGCAAGGGCCCCTCACCCAACCCTCCCTGGAAGTCCCAGAGAGAAAAAGAATTATGGTTTTAGGGAGTGAGAGTATGAGTTACCTCTCCCTTTAAATTGTTAAAACTCTTTCCTCGAAGACATAGAACACATTAACAATTCTTCCTAGTTGCTGAATGCCCACGAAAGTGACTGGTACATGTCACCAGACACGTAGTGACCACCAAGGATTCACCTTCCTCTGCATTGCCTTTCTCCTAGCACAGTGAGGCCATTCCGCTCCACTGAGGCTCTCATCTCTAAATGGGTCAAGCTAGGCCCGATTCAGGCCACTCTAATGTTTCAGGTTCAGAAATGGAACAAAAGGAGACACTTCTAGAATGTCTGTTTGTTCAGACATAGCAGGGGAGGTACGCTCAGCAAGGACCTGTCATTGGTTCCTTTGAGCTCACTTTCCCGGGTTCTGTGCTAGCCAAGTTGGTACAACAGGAGAACTCCTGCTTTTTTCATGGTCTGGCTTTTCTACTTAGACCATTGGGCAGCTGTGCCAACAGGCTAAAACTTAGTCTCGTGAGCCTATTAAGTCTTGAGGACAGTTTCAATTATCTTTAAAAGAAAAACTGATAGAGGCAGCTAGGTAGCACAGTGGAGAGAGCACTGGCCCTGGAATCAGAAGGACCTGAGTTCAAATGTGACTTCTGATATTTACTGTGTGAACCTGGACAAGTCACTTAACCCCAATTGCCCCCACAAAAAAGAAAGAAAAACTATACCTCTTGGAGGGCAGATGTTGATCCTACCATAGAAGGGAGAAGGTGGGTTTTGTCAAAGCCATTCCCGTAGTCTGGAGTATGCTGTAGCCTGCTTTCATTTCTTGAGGGCTGATAGTTAAAATTTCAGTGTTGAGCATTTATGCCTAGGAAACTGGCAAATTTTACACTCAGGGCTTGATTCATTGTTTTGTTGATTGTTTAGACTTAAGAAATTGTGAAGGAGAAAATGTTAATAATGTAGGTTAAATGCATAAGTATGTCACGAATGCTTATTTTCATAGAGCCAGTTAACATTTATCAGCACATCTCTGCCTATGGCAGACTGCATATTCATAATCACATAATTCCACCAAAGGTACAGAAAAATATATGATTCTAATGTGCTCATTTATTGACTGTAAAAATATTTGATGTAGTAGGGTGAGATGCCTTGAAATTATCTCCAAAATCCTCGCTAAGATCATAGCTCCCTTGAAATTAATCACTCAGTCACTCACCAAACATTTATCATTTACTATAGCCAGTCACTGTTATGCACTGAGGATGCAAAAAAGTCTCTTACCTGAAGGAACTCACATTCTAACATGGGAGGCAGTATCTCTATAACTAGGTACATACAAGACATATACAAAACATATATAGATGATTGCAGAGAGGAGACAGTAGCAGCTAGGGGAATCCTCTCCTTGCAGAAGCTGGCATTCAAACTGAGTCTTGAAGGAAACTAGGGAAATTATGAGTTAGAGTGAGTAGAGAGCATTCCAGGTACAGGAGACACAAGTGAAAGGGTGCATCTGCTGTAGTTCTGTGTGTGAGGAATAGTGGATCTAGATTGTGGAGTTCACGGAAGGGAGTGAAGTATAAGAAGACTACAAAAGCAAGGTGCCAGATTGATGAGGGCTTTAAATGCCAAACAAAGGATGTCATATTTGATCCTAGAGGTCACAGAGTTTACTGAGTGTGTGCCTAGCAGGTGGGAGGCAGATGTTGGGTTTTGGGGTGGGAGGGTGACATGGTCAAATTTGCACTTGAGGAAAACATGTTGGCAGCAAAGTTGAGGGTAGATTGGAGTGGGAAGAGAAATGCTTAAATGTGATGAACCTCTATTAATATCAAATACTCATAGAACTGGGAGATATAGGCTCTTGAAAAGAGTTTTGAAGGAGGATAGCCTTCACAGAGTCCAAATAGAAGATCGAGCCCTTGTAGATGATGTCCAGGCACTCCTGTTTTCAGTAGATATTCTATCGATCACGTCAAGATGCAGATATTTGAAAGGCTTCCTAAATGAGATAAATAATCACTAAAAAGAATGAGGCCTAATGTTCTAAGTGGCAGACCCAAGTGGATGGCGTCTATTGTACAAACCATGGACAAGCAGCCAAAAGAGCTTAGTAATCACTCACGTATCTTGGACACTGGAGTTGGACAATTAGCTGAGCATAGAATTGATTAATAAGAAGAGAAAGGGCTAGATTGCATTTAAGAAGTGTATTTGATGATTCCAAACTACTCCATAAAACAAAGGCCCACTATTCTTTCAATGATGCTAAATGGTCACTTAGGTGTTAATAATATCCACTAGGGTCCCTATCACATAGTCTGGGCTGGTAACATTTCTGAACTATTCTTCCAACTTGCTCTTACAATAGAATATTGAGTCCCCTAGAGGGTGACTGCCTCCTTGGGTTTTAGGATGTTGTAGGATAGAAATGGGGGTGTAATACCCTACACTCCTATTACACAGTATTTTCAATGATATTGCCCCATGGAAAGAATTTCCCTATGTTCCTGATCGTACAGTTCTTTATTAACCTTTTTTTTTTCCTTTCCCGTGGTTATTTTAAAAATTTGCCTTGAAATCTCTTCCCTGGATCCATACCCTCATAGTCTTCCAAATGTGAGTTGTCCCCAGGAATAGGGATTCCTCTTTTCCTGAAGCAGAAAGAATGGTTTCTCTAAGCTTCAAATTCATCATAAGATTTCCATCTCCCTTTATAAAATACCCCTCTTGTCCCATTAGAGATTTCACTAGTGGTACCCTTCCCATCACAGAATAAAGAATCCCTTCTCTTTCCCCTCCACCCAGCCATTTCAATCTCTCTTTGCCCTGTTACTCATTCACCTCTAGACTCTTCTTTCTGAGAGACTACCAGAATTATTTCCCTTCATTGTTAACCTCTGATTTGATTAGAATACATCACCTATTCTTCTCTTCTTCCTCCCTTCTCCCCTCTCTGTCATTTAATTGCATAAGAACATTGATTCTTCTGTAGGTAAGATGTCCTTTAGTCAGTGCTATTTTGCATATATTTCTCGACCATGACTTTTATTTCACTTTTGCTTTCACTGTTGACTACTGGTGTACTTTTAGAAAGAATCTCTTAATGGTCTCTGTATTTTGCTTCTTGGTTGCTGGATTTATTGGCCTCTCCTGTATTTCTGTTGTCTGGAAATGTGTGAAAAGCAACGAATTTGTTCAGATCTGGTTTTCTTTGTAAAAGTGCCTTGAATATTATTTAAATTGAACATTCATTTCTTTTAAATTAATGGATAGACTTAGGTTTACCATGTATATATTACTTCAGTTTGAGCTTCTTTGCTCTTCAGAAAACATTATTCTGTTCTCTCTTGCATTTTCTGGTGGGTGCAGAATAGTCTTGTGTCATTTGAATGTACTTTCCTTTAGATTTGAAGGTCTTTGTCCTGGTCACTTGAAGAATTTATTCATCATTGGAATTATTAAGTTTAACCATTATGAGTCTTAGATTTTGCAGCATAGTTCCCTTCCCTTCCCCTCCTCCCACCCTATCCAAGTCAATTTGTGGATTCCTTTGATCTTTATTTTTGTGTTCAGAAGTTCTGGATAATTTTCTTTGATTATTTTTTGCATCAAGGTGTTCAAGATTTTTTACTTCTCATGTCCTTCACTTCTGTGTATTTGCTTTCCTAACCCTTTGTTTTCTAGTTTGTTTCTTTGGTAGACTTCTCTGTGGATTCAAGTTTTTCTATTCTGCCAATTCTGTTTCATGACTCTTTCTCTCTTGAACCATTTGGGAACATCCTGTTTATGACTCCACATTTTATTGGGAATCCATAGGTAACTTGGGGGTGGAATCTTTAAAGCAATTTTTTTCTAATAAGTTTCATTTACAAACTGATTAAAATGTATAATACCAACAACCATTCTTCAAATGATAAATGACCAATTTTGTAGAGGTTATTCTCTGTTTAAAAAATATTTTGTTTTCCCCCAATTACATATAAAAACAATTTTTGACAATTTTTTTTAGTTTTGAGCTCCCAATTCTGTTTCTTCCTTTCTGTAGTCCCCACTCCCTGAGACAGTAAGTAATCTGATACAGGTTATGTGTGTACAGTCATGTAAAACATTTCCATATTAGTTCTTTTGTATAAGAAGACTCAAAAAACAAAATAAAAGAGAAAAAGAAAGGATGGAAGAAAGAGAGAAGAAAGAAAGATAGAAAGAAAAAAATAAAAAATAATCATATGTCTCAGTCTGCATTCAGACAATATCAATTCTTTCTCTGAATGTGGATAGCACTTTTCATCACAAATCTGGGATTGTCTGGTATCATTGTGTTGCTGAGAAAAGACAAATAATTCACAGTTCTCCATCATGCAATATTGCTGTTACTGAGTACAATGTTCTCCTGGTTCTGTTCACTTCACTTTGTGTCTGTTCAGGGTTTTTCTGAAATCTTTCTGCTTGTCATTTCTTAAAGCACAATAATATTCCATTATAATCATACACCACAATTTGTTCAGCCATTCTCCAATTAATCAGTATCCCCTCACTTTCCAATTTTTGCCATCACAAAAGAGCAGCTATAACTATTTTTGTACAAATTGGTCCTTTTACCTTCTTGAAAAAATCTCTTTGGGGTACAGATATAGCAGTGGTATTGCTGGAACAAAGGGTATGCACAGTTTGAGAGTATTTTGAGAACAATTCCAAATTACTCTCCAAAATGGTTGGATCAGTTCACAACTTCATCAACAGTGCATTGGTGTCCCAGTTTTCCCACATTCCCACAAACATTTATCATTTCTCTTCTTTTTTTCTCATATATTAACCAATATATTAACCAATAGGTGTGAGGTGATATCTCAGAATTGTTTTAATGTGCATTTCTCTAATCAATGGTGATTTAGAGCATTTTTAATATAACTATAAATAGTTTTGATTTATTTTTTCTGGAAAATGTCTTGTATAGGCTATTCTCAAGGGAAGAAATACAATATGTTTATCATGTCCCATTTAGGACAAAGACAACTTATGCTGGATAAGGATTAAGAAATCACTGGGGTTTAGGAAGGGAAATTTATTTACTCTTAATGTCTACTAGGCCTGTTCATATCAGCTTCAGGAAGTATGAATTTAAAAGACTGGATTAAATTCCTATGCGGGTTTTAAAATTAAAAACAAACAAACAACTTTTCAGTACCAATATTTGAGGGATTAAGATGGAAATCTTAAAAGAACTGTAGGGGTAGAAATTAATATGAAGAGATCAGTAGTGGAACACAGGGTAAGATATAGGTAGGAAAGTGTGCCTAGCTGCAATAGAAAGGCACACTGATGAAGAAATAGGAGTCAGCATGTGTTGGGCAAGTTAGTCTACCATCACAATCATGACCACCATCTTCCTTAGGACATTATGGAAATATCCTAAGACCTTGAAGCTAAGAGGCTTGGGAATTGCTACCATCACATCATCCTCAACCATCTTCCTAGGATCCATTCCTTGTGGTGATTGAGTCTAATTATAGTAACTGAAGATCCAGAAAGGCAAGTTCTCTCTATTGAAGACCTCGGAACCATCAAATGGTTAAACATCAGAAACTGATGTGATTTTTATTAGTGGGAATAACATTAAAATAAAATTATTAATATCCTCTTTGCCACTGGATCCTAAGGGCCATGAGAACTTGCCATTTGACTTGCAACTGAAACTTTCCATTTCTGTTTTTCCTCAATTAAAATAAGCTCTTTGAGAGCAGAGCCTGTATTACTTTTCTCTTTGTCTCTGTCATTTAGTATAGCACTTTACAAATAGGAAATAATAAATATGTATACAGCCAACTTTGGAAAGTCAAGTTTTTCTGATTTTCTTGTTTTGCCAAAGCACTGATCCGTTAACAGCATCTATGAATGCTCCCTGCCTATGCTCTGAACTAACATATAAATTTGGTCATCGGCTTACTCTGCCATGTCTACCCATGTTTTAGTTTTGGGGCTATAGCTTGATGGGATAGCCTTAGTAAGCACCCTCTGTCAGTTCCAAGACATGCACATTGAACATTGGTTTCCATGTCCTTCTAATCGTTCAACCAACTGACCAAAATGTAAGCATTTATTAAATGCCAACTTTGTGCCTGGCATTGTGCTAGATATTGGATACAAAGACAAAAATGATAAGGGTCTCCATCCTCAAGGAATTTACAGGCTTCTACCCTGTCAGCATACCAAGTACTAAAAGAAGCCCTATTGATTTTGTAACAATGTCCACTTTTCCTTCCCATTCACAATTATTGATGATAGACAAGGGCAGAGGTAGTCTGGTGTCAATGAGATTCTGTCCTAATAAAACCACAAATGATCTTATGCACAATTCTGGGTGGTAAGTCCTAGGCAGGGACATTTCACCCTTATGTTCAGTTTCTGAGAATGTCTGATGATGCCAAAGTTATGGGAACAGCAAGATATTTTCTCTAATTAAATTTTACAGTTTCTATTTGTCTCTGGCGTTTTCATAAAAAATGTTTGATAATCCTCTATTTTGTTAAAGGTCCATTTTCTCCCCTATAGGTTTATATACTGTTTTATGGAATACATTATTTCTTATTGAAGTCTTTATTTTTTGTATTTTGGAATTTTTCATTCTAAGATTTTCTTTCCTTTATGGTACTATTCATATAGTGTATAGGACTCGATAGAATTGGATAGGATAGTATAATACAGTAGGAGTTGGATGTGGAAGGGGGTAGTTGTCCTTTCTCCCACTCAAGCTCCGTGTGACTATGAGCACATATATTTACAACAAGCACTAATCACTATGCATGGGAAGTGTGGATAAAAATACAAAAACAATGAAACAATCCTTTTTCACAAGGAGCTTACATACTAATATTTGGCCAGTTTTTCCTTTTTTGCTTATTCTTTCCTGATTTTAAACTAATGAACATTCCAAGGTGAAAATATTTTGAACTGTGCCATGTAGATTTTCCCCCCTAAAACTCTTTAGTAAAAGACATTGGGGAAGGCATTCAAAACCAATAATATTAGGACTTCACCATGTTACTAAAGAAATATGCAGAAATTTGGAGCTATTGACTTTGCCAAACACACTTGGGTAAATTTTCTGGGGACAGCAAATATTAAACTGAAGTGATGGGAGGGGAGTACAAGGCAGAGAGTCTTTTGAGTCACCTAGTCAGTTACCCAATTACACTTAATGTGCCATAATGCTATAGGCCAATGCCTGTGGCAGTTGAGGACAATCAGTAAATCATAGGCTTTAAGTGTGAAAAGAACTTCATCAATTTATAAGCTCCTGAAAGCCATTGAAGGAACATGAATGATGCTGCACAAGATAGATGTTCAGAATGTTTGAAGAGACAGGCATTTTCTGTAGGGTTTGCATAAATTAGTAGTCCAATTAAGAACTTATGGACTCAAATTTCTGGCAGAAACTCTCTTAGACAAAAGAGTCAATCTTGTAAGAACGAACCACTTAAGGGAATGCAGAAAAATTCAGTTTCCATTTCCTCCCTTCTCTCTGCTTGGCCAGAAGAAGATCTTATGAACTTCAAAAGGTCAGAGAATTTGGATTTCAATCTCCTAGCATCATCCCTATAATGACTGATAATAGTGTCTGCCTTGGGAGCCAAAGATAGCAACAGGAAAGGTAGATTCAAAGCTCTGTAAGGAGCCTAGAATCAAAGCAATACCGCATTTAAGGGGAATTTCATGACCACTTTACAAGGGGAAACAGACTGGAGCTGTGACTTACCCCTTTAGCTCATGTGGTGGGTTTTTTTTTCTCTTTTATTTGTTATACAGATGAATAGCCACTGGACTTCATTTTTAAAAATTTGTTTCATGGTGATAATAAAAACTGTGAGAGTTCTTCTAGAGAGCAACAATCTGTTTTAGTTCTGAATCCAATCTAGAATTAGAAGTTCTTGGCTAGTTTTGCATGAAATTCTTCCTTAATGATTCCCCTTTGAGATATGTAACTGCACAAATGTGTTTGGAGATATGCAGTATTTTAGATAATTTCTTAAGAAATGTGTTCGAAGAGAATTTGCAATGGTATCACTGACTGCATGAGGATTTTAGGGATCTTTAAACATGGCTAGAATAACACCTGTCAAAAGTTGAGCGGCTTTTGGTAATGATTTTAATTAACCAAAAACATGTTAAATTTGTAAAAAATATTAAAATACCAGGCAAAATCCTATTTCTTAATTGGAATGAAAGTATGAGAAATATGTTAATGAACTCTACCTGAAAGCAGGACCCTCACTGGCATCTGGTAATTTGACCTGCTTATTTGTACAAGGCTGACAAATTACATATGCTTCACATGAAGTATCTACAAGCTCAGTCAGAACCCTTTGAATTCTGTGTAATTTATTGTTTTACTATAAAATATACAGATTGTTATGTAACTAATTTGTTGCCCGTATTATCCGGTCACTATTATATTTCTAGAACCTTAGCACTACTATGGTTAAAATAATTCTTATCCATGTTTTTGGATCTTACTGTAGGAAAAACAAAGCAAAAAATGGTCTCCTTGAATCAAAATCAGCCCCAAAGTACTTTTCAAGTGGTTCCTTTCTGCTGAGCACTGCACTGGCTATTGGGGATATATACACTAAGAATGAAACAATCCTTACTAGCAAGGACCTCATACTCTAATGGTGGAGATAAATACATATGAAAACATATGGCCTAAACATAAAATTTTTAAATTGTTATTTGTCTCTTTTTTTTTTTCAAAAAGGGCCAATGAGATCACAGGGTGATGTCTTGACTTACACATGAATTAGATTTAAGTGAGGCAGAGTTGCGCAAAGTCGTCAGCTTCACTCACTCTTCCAGAGTCATCAAAGTCCAGTGGCAAGATATGTCAGGATGTAGCTCAAGAACAATTTTCTGCACAAAGTCTTCCCTGATGGTCCCAACTAGTAGGATCTCCCTTCTAAACAATCTTGTGTTTATCTACATTGTAGAGATGTGTATTTATTAGCTTTAGGGGTCTATTGGGTGTTGAAGGAGGACTAGTACCTCTGGTGTGAGGGCTGGCTGAGCCCTTTTCAGGACTAGTCATCCCTCTTTGGTGTTCACCTTGCACCCAGCTCTCACTTGTGGCCCCCAGAAGCGGGAGCATGAGTAGTGGCCACACCTCAGTAAAACTTTCTTGACAGATGGGCTGAACCAGTTTGAGGGTAACTGACAAGCCTTGAACCTATCAGTGAGTTAGGGAGATATCTACCCCAAGAATGTGAATACTTCTCTCAGTAGAATGGGTGGATAATAACAATTTGTTCCAATGACCATAAAGATGACCAAAGCCTCAGGTGTTGTGGAATTTTTAGAGCTTGGTCAGACATCAAAGATGCCAAGGCCATCCACTGCATTCCAAGCTTTGAGTACTCTTCACCATTTATTGCCATTGCTCTCTTCTGGTTACTCTCCAATTTGTTAGTGTCCTTCTTAAATTATGGTTCACAGAACTGAAAGCAATATTCAAGATGAGATCTGCTCAAGGCAGAATACTATGGTAATATCAGCTCCTTCATATGAGAAGCTATGTCCCTCCTAACACAACCCAATAGGCTTTTGTTCACCTCTTCATATTGCCAACTCACATTGAGCTTCCAGTTTACTAAAACCCTCAAATCCTTTTCATAACAATTGTTGATTTTGCATACATCCTCCACCTTGCTTATATGGAGGGCTTTTTTTTTTATTCAAATAATAAGATTTTACAATGCCCACATTGGTTTTTATCTTGTTAAATTTAGACCAATGACCTACCCTGTCAGAATCCTTTTGGATCTTGACTTTGTTACTCACCATGTTAGCTGTAACTCTCAGATTAGCATGTGTATCTGATAAACATACCATTTATGTCTTTATCCAAGTCAATATAATACCAATGCTAGATCCCTTGGATACTTTGCCTGAGAATTCCTATCACATTGAGCCTGCCTTAACAATGCCACTTTGAGTCCAGTCATATAACCATTTTGAATCAATATGATTGTATTGTCTTCATTCTAAACCATATCTCTTCAACTGGTTTCCAAAGAATAAAAGGAGACCATTTTTTTAAAATCAGAACCTTTGTTAAAATCTAGGAACATATATTCACAGCATTCTCCATATCTACTAGAATAGTAATATTATCTAAAAGGGAAATAAAGTAGTATGACTTGATCTTGACAAAGCCTTATTGGCTCTTTGTAATCATCTAGTTCATTATAAATTCTTTCCTTCATTCTGATGTGTTGATGATCTGACTTTGCAGACAGCTCACCCAGGGAGAATTTCCATAACAATAATCAGTCTTTTTCTGCTTGTCAAGATGCAATTTCACTTTTGTGATGTTATTTGTGCTCAATACATTCAGCGCCTGATGATGATGATGTTGACGATGATGATGACGATGATGATAATGGTGATGTTTAAAGAGTGTTCATTGTGGTCTAGAAAAACTCAGGTCCTATCCCAACTCCAATTCATGCAGGGTCAAGTTCCTAACCAATTATTGTTCCCTTTAGGATCCTAGCTGTACCCCTGAGGGGCAGTAAGGTTTATTTCAGATGCCATTCATTGTAACCCTCATTCTAATGAATTCTTATCAACAGTATCAGGTTGCAGATATCTCTAATAGTTCTTCATCTAAGGGTGAAGATAGAAACAAAGACACAAGATAGAGACACTATTCATGGGCCATGTGTTTTCTAGGTGAGGAGGTCTGAGACCTTTCCCCAGCCAGAGACTTACAACATGTCTTATTTGCTGATTCCCATTGGGCAGGAACATAGTCATGAGCTACTCTCTTGGAAATCTTTTAGTTGTCTTTGAGTTCTGGTTTAGTAGCCAACCAAAAGACCCATATTCACCATTAGGTAGGTGAACAAGAAATAGTCAAAATAACTTTGTATATCACCTCATTTTTTGAGAAGCAAGCTTCCTAGTCTCTTCCATGAGGGATGGAAGCAGGAAAAGCATATCTCACACATGCTCTGGGGAAGGGAATCCCACTGGCCACTCCCCTTATTACATTATTTTATGAATCTATGATGATTCTATATACCTATATTATTGGACTAATTTCTTTCTCCTTGAATTATACCTTCCCATATACTTCTCCCTCATCACGTCTTTTCATGTATACTTATATATTATGCAGACGCATATGTGTGGATGCAGATATACATACATTTTCATGCAGATATTTATCTAGAATACACACACACACATTGTATATAATATCACCTGCTTTTAAATGCCTTCTCTCAGAGACTTTAGATACCATTAGTGTGTCTTTAAAAATCACTTTGACATTGAGAAACTGGAAGCTGTATTGGAAGTTTTTGATAGACTGAAAACAGCAAAGATTTGACAAAAACTATGGAGATGACAAATAGAGGAAGAAGAAAAACTTCTTTCTTGGAATAACTCTTTAACACACATTTTGAAGAAACATTATATAGAAAATTCCTCAAGGAGACTGGAGAGTTTTCACTATTATTATCAAGAATAACCTGTCATGACAAGTCCTTGGCACCATCAGATGTTTCAGCATTAAAACTGATGTGGTTTTATTAATGGAAATCACACCAAAGAAGATATATTATTATTGACCTTGCTCTGGCACCCTATGGACCACTGGGTCTTTCCATCTACTTGCAGCTAAAACTTCCTTCCCCACTGGAATATGAGCTCTTTAAAGTACAAACTGTTTTCTATTTATACCTTTACAGCTATTCTTTGTACATAGTAAGCATTTAATCAATGCTTTTTCATTCATCTGTCCATTCATTCATTAATCTGAAGAGAGATTGAATGATTCATAGAAAATACTAAAAAACAAAACAAAAACCATTTCTGATAAATTGAATTTAACTCTTCATCTTGAGAAATATGAAACTTTATTTGGTATCCTCAGTGAAATAAATGGTCAAATTGTATTTCCAGGAGCAAAGTCATCTACTGATGACCAAAGGGAACTTTTGCTGTGATTGTTCTCAAGGCAAAAAGACAGTAAATAATTTTGACTTTTTTTGTTATTTTGTTGCATTGTCAATAAATTGTAATAATAATACATAATAAATGACAACACTACTAATAGTTAAACCAAGGATTCCTGACCTGGTATCCATGAGTTTCTTGTTGTTTTGGATAACAGTATTTCAATGTAATTGGTTTCCCTTGTAATCCTATGTATTATATTTTTGAATTTACAAAACAATGATCTGAGAGGGGGTTCATAGGCTTGCCTGCTGAAGGGGTCCAAGACACAGAAAAGGTTAAGGGCCCCTCATTTAAACTTAGGGGACCAGGGCTGATAGAGAAAGATGGAGACAGAGACAGAAAGATGAGCAACTACTTATTATAAAAGAACTTTTTGCAGTTTATTGAGAATAATATTTAATTAAATAGACCAGGGATTCTGAATTTTACTGATTAATTAGGAGAAAATTTAATAAATAATAAGGATATATTTAGACATTTTCCTGGATTGTCTGAGAATAAAGATAAATATGGTAATGAGTCAAACTGCAGGCTTAAGGTTGACCATTTCATATAGCATTTGAATAGGGTCCGTTCATTATCCTTTGTGTGCACACACGCATACACACGCACATAAATATATATATGTATGTATACATGTGGATAGATAGATAATTGCCCATGTATAATCATCTGGGCAGCTAGGTGGATAGAACACTAGACTTGGAGTCAGGAAGACTCATCTTCCTAAGCTCAAATCTGGCCTTAGACATTTAGCTGCATGACCCTGAGCAAGTCACTAAACCCTGTTTGCTTCAGTTTCCTCATCTGTAAAATAAGTTTGAGAAGAAAATGGCAAGCCACTGACAAGAACACTCCAAATGCAGTCAAACACAACTGAAAGATGACCAACAACAGCAGCAGCAGCAGCAGCAGCATCTACCTATATATCTATATGCACGTATGTGTATATGACTATACATATAGATATTAACATAAGAGATGTTACAATTTAGAAAATAGTGTACATACTCATTACCATATCTACATCATATTTTCTCAATGCTACATATGTATATATACTTATCACCATATATATATGTATTATGTACTCCCATTTACTTCTTTCTCTCTTCCCTTCTCCCTCTCCCCTCACATACTCATTACCATGTTGATTCTCATCATTTGGAATTCTACAGTAATCCAAGTATATGACTGGATAATTATTTTTATTTACAAAGCTATAACATCTCACAGACACATATACACTCTCTCTCACTCTCTCTCTTTATATACACACATACATATATATTCTCTCCATACACACACACACACATGTACACACACACACACACACAATGTGGAAAGACAGATGATAAATAGATATATGGATAGATGGATATAGACGGGTAGTTAGATCATAGATTGATAGATAAACCATGTTGTTTATTAACATCTTAGCTACATGAAGACAGTTATGACTTCTTTCCTTTGTATCTGTTTACCCTCAATGAAGTTTCTCAGTATCAACTGTGTGTTTAGCTGTCTTAAGGCAGTTATGTGATGTGTGAATGGAACATCCTCACTCACCTAAACTTTTGAGCGTGAGTATCCCTTTTTAAGAACCTTCTAAATTGGATGAGGAATTTTGATGCCCCAGAGGGCTAAACAGTTTATATGTTAAAGCCATTGCTGTCAATTTTAGCCTAGACCTTCCCTGAGCAAAAAGGGTGCAATCGATGAAGCAGCAATAGATAAAAACCTTCCAGGTTCTGGATCCCTTAAGTACAAAGCCTTTGAGTGCCTTTCTTGGAGTTTGCAAAGTCTAAACCAAAAACTCCGAGGACACATTAAGATAGTGCAACTTTTTAAATAAAATAGGCTTGTCGTTTTATTATTTACAAGTAATCTTTTAAACATTTTTGTTTGCATTTTAAATGAATGAAATGAGACATTTAAATGAAAATAATCCATTACTATTTATCCATTTTTTAGTGTTAGCACCCAGAACAGCCCCTGACAGATAATAAGTAATTAATGCTTGTTGACCAACGAACTGATTTTAGAACATAACAAATAAAAAAGAAACAAGTAAAAAAAAAAGAAAATTAAATTCAGAAAATATGAAAACTATAGGATTATAAATGGAGAGTAGAACAAATATAAATTGAGGAAAGAAATTTGACAAAATAAAATGAACAAAATATCTCCCTCCCCCAATAACAACACTGTGTACAAAGTATAACTTTTTAGAGTGGAGGTAAACAGAGGATGGACAAAAATTTAATCAGTTGTGTTGAGTCAGGCTTTGCAAGTAGCAAAGTATTGGTGCAAGTGGAGTCAGTAAGGGCTTGCAGCCCGGAATCTTCTTAGGTGTTGGAGATGGTCTCATGGAGCTCATGTTGGTAAGGTTGGGTCCACAAGTGCACAAAAATTCAAAATGGCAAAATTTCATTTTGGGGAGAGGGAGGAGGGAGACAGGGGCAAGAAATACATCTTGTGAGGTAGATTGTCAGTTATTGAAACCATGAACACAAAATAAGAAGTCCATTGAAACCTAAGCCAGGAAGTATGTCCGGAGATCAAAAGAGTAGCTTGCCAATGAAGCTTCTGTGAAATCCAAGGAACCTTCATAAGGTAGTCCAAAGTTAGACCAAAGTTCAAAGAAATTGGTTATCTAATAAGATTTGAGCTCCACAAAGGGTTCTCTTGCAGTTTTGTCACATGTCACTTGCTGAGCCATCATCTGGACATCTAGGTGGCATGGTGGATGGAGTACTAACCTTGTAGTCAGGAAGACTCATCATGGCAGACCACTCCAGTATCTTTGCCAAGAAAACCCCAAATGTGTGTCATTTTAAGCGTAGGCATGTGATACTGACCCTACCCTCATCTGAATTGTAAACTGTGATTATCTGGCAGGAGGCACATTCAGATTCAATTGGCCATTAGCAAGCTGTGAAAGCTGGGTTCACTATGTTAATAGGAGTTATATTGATGCCGCAGTTTACAATCCATTGATCCCTGGCCTCAGACAGATCTAGACCATGAAGCTGGAGGTGGGAAAAGTTGCAGCTTCAAAGGACCCACAGAAGTTGACTTTGGTAGAGTTTTCTTTTTTTTTTTTTTTGCTTTTTGGAGGCCATTTGGGGTTAAGTGACTTGTCCAAAGTCATATGACTAGTAAGTGTGTCAAGTCTCTGAGGCTGGATTTGAACTCAGGTCTTCTTGATTCCAGGGCTGGTGCTCTATTCACTGCGCCACCTAGCTGCCCCATTTGGTGGAGTTTTCTTTTATTCCTTTGGAAACCATGGTCATGAGTAAAGTACTGTATGCAGTTAAGTCTGGTTTGTGTGGTCAGTTCCAGGACTCTGACTGGTTTGGTGGATAATGAGTGGGACTTGGCATCGGGGGTTCAAATCGTACCTCATGCACTTTTTAAAATTTTATTTTTTAATTTATGGAATAAAATAAACATTTCTATAACACAGTATAGTTTAAAAAGAGATGATTGTACATGAAACTGCAGATTGATTATGTACAACTTGCTGTTCATTTTAAATATAACATAAAGTTATCATGTAAAATTTTTCCCTTTTCTTCCCACCCTAGAGATGGTTACCATCAGATACAAATATCCACGTGTGTGTGTACATAAATGTATATATACATGCATACACCTATATACATATACACACATGGATGTGTGCATGTGTGTTTATATATATTATATATATGTAAAATTATTCTATACATCTGTTGACCAGTTCTTTCTCTGAATGCAGTAGTGTCTTTCTTCATACGTCCTTGATAGTTAATTTGGGTGCTTATAATAGTCAAAATGACTTAATTCACTCAGAGCTGTTCTTAAAACAGTATTGCTGCTACTGTATACAATGTTCTCTTGGTTCTGCTCATTTCACTTTTCATTATTTCATGCAAATCTTTCCAAGCACTTTTTACCTATGGGACCAAGGGCAAGCCACTTAACTAACATCTGCCACAATTTCCTCATCCACAACATGAGGAAAGTAATAGTGACTACCTCCCAGGGTTGCTGGGAGGATCAAGAGAGATAAGAAATTCAAACCTCCTTTCATGTGCTAGACAAATGCCAGCTATTTTGGCACATATTAGAGGCAGGCCTGATGTTTATTCTCTGTTAGAGTTTGGTGGGATGAAGTGAGATCTTGGTAGCTCATTGAACAATTAACAAAATGGGTTTGTTTAGCTATAGGAGATCAGCAAGGATATGGTACCACTTAGCTTCAATTTTGGTAGACTATCCTGAGACCCAGATCCTTAAGGAAATGCTTCTGGTCAATAAGGCAGGCTACAGTGGCTCTCTTGGTTTCAGCGCTTCCACCAAGCATAAGAAGCTCAGACTGTGTGAGTGGGAGGTTTTTTTGTTTTTTTTTTAAATTTCCTTAGGCAATCAGGAAGCTATATCAAAGGATGCCAGAGCAAAGCAGATCACCTTGTCATTTTTTGGGGGAAATTAATTCCTCTTCTCAAGGAAGGAGGCATGGGCCTTAGCCATGTTATAGAGGAAGGGAGGGGAAGCCTGGGGAAACTTAGAAGATATTAATCCTATCCCAGGGTGGCAAGATCCTAAGTATCTTCTAGAGCAATGGTTCTCAACCTTCTTAATGCCGTGACACTTTAATACAGTTCCTATGTTGTGGTGACCCCCAATCACAAAATGATTTTCGTTGCTATTTCGTAACTGTAATTTTGCTACTGTTATGAATCTATCTGATATGCAGAATGTATTTTCAGTGTTACAAATTGAACATAACCCACAGATTGAGAACCACTGCTCTAGAGGATCTTCTACCATTTAAATGCTTTCAGGGCTTTTACTGGACAGTCCTGCTGGCATGGACAGATGTAAATAGGAAAAACAAAAACAAAAATTTATATTCCTGCCAGGAGGCAACATAATAAAAAGGAAAAAAAAATATGGAGGAGAAAAACCTCAGAGATCCCAGGCTTTTTCTCATTCAGAACAGTTTAATCTTTCAATAGTCTAGTCCACATACCCAGTGGGGAGCTTGCGACCTTGAGGCCACATGTGACATTGGGGCCACAGGTTCCCCACCTCTGTGCCAGATCTTTGCAATTTATAGTGGGTCTCCTAAGTCATGATGGTACTTATGAACTGGAGCAGTGTCAGGAACATCAGGATCACAGCGTAGTCAATATTGGCACAACTAACAATCCTTCCTTATAATTATTTTATTATGCATCAGGGTCATCTGCACCAAAGAGATCACAAACCTCTTGCATGAAACTTGTCCCAAGACCCAAGTTTATACCAAACATCTCCCTGTACTTCCACTTACTCAGTATTTCTTGGGTCACCTGCCAAAACCTCTTCCTTCCTAGGACCCTATGCAGGGGAATGATACCAAATCTTTGCTTCTTCAGAAGCCTCTGTTAAAGTGCTTCTTCCTGTTCTCATGAGGGCTGGGTAAGAATTATCCCCCACAGAATAATCATATTTATTTAGAGACAAAATTTCACTCCACCCACCATGTTTCTAATGCCCTTGCCCCAATTCAACTATGATGTGATACATGAGAACCATCTTTTCTACTAACTATACCAAATATTAGAAGTATACCTGATCCCAGAACCCTGTTAATTCAGGTTCAGTTGGGACTAAATGAGGTACATGTAGGTCACAGAAGAGCTAACAAAGAAGGTTTACTTAGCTATAGCACAGAAGGAATATCAGTTAGCAGACAGTAGTACTTAGATTCAGCTTTGGTAGGCACAGTCTCCTTCTCCTCCTTATGGAAACATTTCTGGTCAGTAGGGCTGAATATGGTGACTCTAATGATATTAAAGTATCTACCAATTGTGAAATGTCTTTACTCCATGTGGGTGTAGCTTTTTATGTAAATAGATGACTAGGAAGTTGCATGGACAGATGGATGTAGGACCTGAGGAGGTCCAGAAGACAGCTTTGTTACCTTTTAGGGAAAATGAATAACTGTTGTTGAGAACAGTGGATACACAGGGGAGATGTTGGCCTAATTCATGATGTATGTGTGGGAGAGTAAGAGGAGCCAAAGAACCAACCTGAGGGGGAAACCCTGATAGATATTAGTCCTATCACAACATGCTTGGTGATTAAAGTCCATTGAAATGTAGCATCCCAAAGGGAAGAACCCTGGTGATGAAGGGCCAAGTCAAGAGTTTAATTGGGGGATGGAGCCAAGATGTAGGAGTGAAAGTAGGAACTTGCTTGAGATCTCGCTCCAACCACCTCCAAAACCTGTAAAAAATTACTCTAAACAAACTTTAGAGCTACAGAACCCACTAAGTGACAGAGAGAAACAAATTTCCTACTGAAGGAAGCCTGGTAGGCCAACAGGAAGGGTCTATTGCGCCTGGATGGGAGCTGAGCACACTTGTGTGAGAATAAGTGGGGGGTGGAATAGGATGAAGGGAATTATAGTTAGTCTTTCACTATATAACTACTGTGAAAATGTTTTGTGTAACTACACATGTACAACTTATGTTGAATTGCTTGTCTTTCCGGTGGGGGTGGGTGAGGAGGGAAGAAGGGAAAGAATCTAGACACCAAAGTTTTAAAAACAAATGTTAAAAAGATTTTTTACATGCAACTGGGAAATGGGGCACAGAAATCCATGCTTGCCCTACAATAAAGTTAGGGGGGATGGAGAGGATATAAAACAGAACATATTGGGGGCAGGGGTATTCAGTAGGCTTGCTATCTTGGGCTGGGGGGTTGGGGAGAGATGGTAAGAAAATTTGTAACAAAATCTTGTGGTAATGTTACAAGCTAAAAATAAATAAATTTTTTGAAAAAAAGTTTAATTGGATAAATCAACACAGCTCATACCCTAGGCAGAGTTGGGAAACATGAGGCCTTAAGGCCACATGTGGCCCTCTAGGTCCTCAAGAGGGGCCCTTTGACTGAATCCAAACTTCACAGAACAAATCCCCTTAATGATACTCTTTCAGTTATTTTCAATCTCTCCTGTCTTCTGGGTCACACCTTCTAATTGTAGGTATCATACAGGGTTCTGTCCTGGGACTTCTCCCTTTATACTACTTCACTTGGTGATGTCATTAGATTCCATAGATTTAATTACCGTTTCTATTTGGATGATTCTCAAATCTACCTGTCTTGCCCCAAACTCGCTGCCTTTCAGAATCTGGAACTGGAAATAGGCATCTTAAACTATGTCTAAAATGGAACTCATGATCTCTCCCCTCTCATATCTTCCCCTCTCCTACCTTCCCTGTTAAAGTACAGCATAGCATCATCCTTCCAATCCCTTAGAGTCACAACCTAGGACTAGTCATCCTGGACTCCTCACTCTCTCTCATCACACCATACCCAATCACTTGGCAAAGCTTATCGATTTTACCTCTGCAACATCTCTCAAGTACACCTCATTCTCTCCTCTGACACTGCCATCCCTCTAGTGTAGACCCTCACCAATTCACTCCTAGGCTATTGCTGGTGGAGCTGCCTGCCTCAGCTCTGTCCCCATTCTAATCCATTTTCCACTCAGTCTCCAGGGAGATTGATTTTCCTAAAGAAAAGATCTGATCATGTTACTCAATCAATTCTAACGGCTCCTTATTGCTCCATGATCAAATGCAAAATGTTCTGTTTGGCATTCAAATCTCTTTATAACCGAGCCTCCTTCTGCCTTCGAAGTATTCTGCCTCTCTACTCCCCCAAATGAACCCTTTGATCCAATGACCCTGGCCTCCTGGCTGTTTAACAAAGAAGACAATCCGTCTTTCAGATTTGAGTATTTCCTCTGTCCCCCATGCCCAACATGTTCTCTCTCCTCTGTTCAGCCTGTTGACCTTCCTGGCTTCCTTTGAGGCAGTACTAAAATCCCATTTTTTCCTGGAAATCATCCTCAGGCTCTTAATTCTAGTGCCTTCCCTCTCAATTACTTCCGATTTATGCTGTATATAGCTTGCTTTGTATGTATGTGCTTGCATGTTTCCTCCATTAAATCATAAGCTCCTTGAGGGCAGGGACTGTCTTTTTTCTCTTTTTATGATGCCTGGCACATACATTGTCGTTGTTGTTGAGTCATTTCAGTTGTACTTGACTCTTTGTGATGTTATCTGCGATTTTCTTGGCAAAGATACATTTCCTTCTCCAGCTCATTTTACAGATGAGGAAACTGAGGCAAACAGGGTTAAGTGACTTGCCCAGTGGGGTCACATACTTAGTAAGTTTCTGAGACTGGATTTGAACTCAGGTCTTCCTGTCTCCAGGCCCAGTGCTCTGTCACTATGCCACCTACATGTAAACTATCATTTAAAGAAAAACCTCTTGGTATGCCTTTCATTTTATTGGGGGATCATAGAATCAATCATAAATCATTAAACTTTGGAACTGGAGGGAACCTTAAAGATCATAGAGTGAAAGTCTTCCCCACAATTTTACAGCTAGGTCTTGCCTGAGCAACTTGCCCAAGGCGACCAGCTTGACTCAATACAGTGCTCTTTCCCCTACATATCTTTCCTCCAGGCTCCACTAAGCTACCCTAGCCATACTTATAAATTCCGGTGTAATTCTCCTACAAAACAGTCCACTATAGGACTATAATTCTAGTCATGTGGCACCCAAAGGAAAAATATCCTCGGAGAAAGTGGGAGCTGTACTTGAGTGACAATTTTCCAAGATACTCCCAAGTCCTTGTACCACTTCCCAGCAAAAAAATTCTAATGTCATTTATCAAGAGACATAAAAACGTTTCTGGGCAGCAGCTGCCTGGAGCTCTGACAGCTGGTGAGTTACTCTTTCGACACAAGTGGGGAGCAGACACAGTCTTTTCTCCACTTTTGCCCTTCTACAGAAAGGGGAGAATCAAGCATATTTTTATGCAGAAAAAATATCTGCCAGATCCCGAGTTATCTGAGTGAAAAATCAGGTCGATTCCAGCTTCCCAGGTAATTCAGGCAAAGGTCTGTGCTGTAATTTGTGTCTGTGTTATCTAGGCAATTGGCTTAATTCACAACCACGATCTAGATGGGGAGATCTGCCTTCCAAGAGATCTTTATTCACATTTTGGTTGTTTTTAGAATAAGACAATGATAGATTTGTTGTAAGAAACATGAAGTCATTCCCACAAACTGTTTCCAACTGTCACTCCATCTGGCTGGCACTTTGACATTCTCGATCTGGAAAAGTCCAGGGTGAAAAATGGCAGAATTTTATTTTTGCTCCAGAGTGCAATGACTCCCTTAGAACAGTGCTTTGGGAAGGGGGTATTGCAAAATCTCTGACTAACACATTTTATTTTCATATGTATTAAGTAAAAAGGCTCAGAGGCAAAAGATGAGAAGACAAACAAAGACTGAGCGCGTGTGCCAACACTTCAGAGTTCAGGTGTGATGCCCTGGGATGGTATCCCTAACTACCTGAGACATGTTGTAAATGTACAATTCCTGGCAAGACTATTTTCCACCAAGATATCAACACAAAAATGAACATAAACTTAGTCCCAGCAACAGTTGGCATATTATGCACCTGTTTGGAAAGGAAAGAGGGTCCTGAAAATTTTGTTCTCTGATTTCAGATCTCTTGACCTTTTCAACTGCTAACGCCATGATGCACACACTGGTGGCTAATGGTTAGTACAGAAAAAGAAGAGCCATGACTTTGTAGTTTAATTGTAAAGCCAAATCAGATTATCCAAATACTTAAATAATTGTAAATACTTAATAATTGTAAATACTTAATAATTGTAAATCCAAATCAGATTATCCAAATACTTAAATAATTGTAAATACTTAATAATTGTAAATCCAAATCAGATTATCCAAATACTTAAATAATTGTAAATACTTAATAATTGTAAATACTT
>CM053583.1:187019520-187043035 GCA_028627135.1 Pseudochirops cupreus
GAGTTCATAAGCATTTAAATAATGCAAGAGAACATCTGTCTAAAAGGACCCAATTAAATAGTTGATTTAGCAGTCTCTCCATCTATGAAATTTAATTATCTTACACTGCTGCCTTTTTTTCCCCTTTTGTAAAAAAAGTGCTCCTGAAAGCACTTTATAGTAGTTGGAATTAAAAAAAAAATAGACTATCTTTTGGCATCAGATTGATAACAAAGCAATAAAATTTAGCTAAGAATTATATAATTAATTCTGAGCACACCATGAAGCTTTCAGCATATATGTCTTCCTGTCTCTGCCCTAAACCCATCTATCATCTACATATGGTTGTCTTCATTAGAATTATTTTTTTTCTCAGAGGCTCATTAAATCATGCAGCTGGCAGGGCAGCATTCTGCCAAACAGGGAATGGAGTTCAGGAGGAACCTCCTGACCCCACTGCCTAGCCTTACACAGGGAATGTCAGAGCCATGAGAAACCTCATGTTTCTGTAGAAAAATGGATTTCCTTTGGAAGGGACTAGATCTGGAAGTTAACCAAAAAGAATCATTGGAGCTTGGATGAGGTTATATGACCTCATGGCAGAGGGATTAGGTTAAATCCCTAAGCCCCTTCAGTCCTGTATTCACATGTTTTGTGTTATATACTTAAACAAACACACAAACAAACAGGTTCATAGCACTTAAAAAAATCACTAGGGAAGTTTACTTCAGTCTTCTGTTTGACTGCTTTCTCCTAGATTATTTAACAGTGACTTTGTACCTTTACCTACTTTCCTCCCTTTGTCCTTCCTTCTTTTCCTCCTTCCTTTCTACTTTTTTCTCATTCCTTTCTACTTTTCTTTCTTCTTTCTTCTTTTCTCATTTCTTTCTTTCCTTTTCTTGCTCGGTGCTTAATAGAGCAGGAGTGTGAAGTATTATGTGTAAAAGAAACTACCTCCCTTTCTTTTTCTTTCTTTCTTTTTCATCCTTCTTTCTCTCTTTTTATATAAAAAAATCCAGCTTTGAACTATGTACTTCAATTTTACAAGGTGGATACTCTCATTGATCACAAATTCACAATAATGCAAATCACAAAAATGTCTATTTACAAAGAACGTATTCTAACATGCCCCCACAAAGCATATTTTTAAAAAATATGCAGATTTTAATTACCCTGAAAAATTGTAGCATCTATATTGGCATCAAAGAAAACAAAGTGATTCAGGGTACATGAAGTCCACAAGTCATAAAATCTGTTTTCCCAACTTACCTAATTGGGGACCTAAGAACACAATTTTAAGAGAAAATTATCAACTCAGAGAAGATTACTTTTTCTCTTAGACACACTGTTAATAATATTATTTTCATACTCTTTACATTTAGATTGAAAATAAATATTTTCATGATTGTTCTGTCCTAATTGTATTAAACTCTTGTTACCGTTAGCCCTCAGGCAGGAGAGGGGGCAATTTCCACCAATCTGGCTCATTCTTTATCACAGTATTGGGACTGGTTGAAGAATGACTAGCAACTAGGCTCCACCTGTACTCATGTTGCAGCTCAAGGAAATCAAGAAATACATATTCTTTCCCCTATTTTACCTTATGTGAGCTTGCAAAGTGGCAAGAACTGAAAGGAACAATTTATGAAACAAGGCTTAGGTAGCTCTACCCCAGTAGTTCCCCAGGCACATCTTCTTCAGGGACTTCTTAACAGTGATACACACAGGGAGGAGGACAGCTAGCAATCCCACACTAAACTCCTAATGCAATTGACACAAGTGAGATATTTAAAGGCAAACATTGTTGGAGACCCTGTGTGCTTTGTAGCGAATACCATAAACAACCAACCAAAAAATTGTTTGATTTCTTTGAGATGTATGAACCCTAAAATCTTAAGCCTGTGAGAATTGAGAGATTATCATACCTATTGCTGCCCCAACTTGGTAGACTCTACCAAGATTGCCCTTTGCTTTAAAAGATGCTCTTGGGGTCCATTGGCTCACAATCCATCACATCAATAAATTTTCTTTGATGTATAACCTATATAGTTCAACCCAGTTGTTTTTATTTTTGTTTTGTTTGTCCTCAAGTGAAGAGGCATTAGGTGATGTGCTGCAGCACTGGACTTAGAGTTGTGATAAAACACCTGAGTTCAAATCTGGACTCACATTACTAGTTGTGTGACTTTGGCAAATCACTTGACCTTTGTGTCAATTGAGAGTAAATATTAGCATCCAGTTTGTATTCATATGAAAAAATGCTCTAAATGATTATTGATTTGAGAAATGGGAATTAAAACAAACTTGAGATATCATTTTACACCTACACTTGTCTAAAATGATTAAAGGAAAAAGTTACAAATGTTGGAGGGAATGTGGAAAAGTTGAGACATGAATTCATTGTTAGTGGAATTATGAACTGATCCAACCATTTTGGGGAGCAATCTGGAATTATGCCCAAAGAACTAATAAACTACTTATATCCTTTGACCCAGCAATACCATTATTAGGTCTATTTCCAAAAATAATTAGGAACAAAGGAAAAGAGCCTATATGTTCTAAAATGTTTATAGTAGCTCTCTTTGTGGTGGCAAAGAACTGGAAACTGCAGAAATACTACCAAGTAGGGCATGACTGAACAGGTTGTGGTATATGATTGTGATGGAATACTACTATGCTGTAAGAAATGATGAGTTCAATGATCTTAGGGAAAGCGTGGAAAGACTTGCATGAAATAATGAAGAGTGAAATGAGCAGAATCAAGAGAATATTGTATACAGTAATAGCAGTGTTGTTTTAGAAACAACTTGGAGTGAATTAAGTTATCTTGACTTATAAATACTCTTAACTATAAAGGACATATGGAGAAAGATTCTATCTACATTCAGAGAAAGAACTAATAAATAGAAGTATGTGTAGCATAATTTTATATACATATGTGTGTGTATGTATGTGTGTGTGTGTGTGTGTGTGTGTGTGTGTGTGTGTGTGTGTGTGTGTGGGTATGTGTGTAATGGTAGCCATCTCTAGGGCAAGGTAGGGGAAGGGTAGAAAAAAAAGAAAAAAGAAATTTACATGATAATTTTGTTGTATATTTGAAAAGAACACCAAGTTGTGTATACTAGATTTGCAGTTTCATGTGCAATCATCTTTTTAAAATTGTCCTATGCTATGGAAATGCTTGTTTTGTTCCATAAATATGGATTAATGTAATAAAATGAATGAAAGGAAAAAAATAATAGTATCCAAGGTTGTTGTAAGGATCAAATGAAATAATTATTTATATTAACACAGTAACAGGCCCTTAGTTGGCACTTAATAAATCTTTTTTTCCTTCATATATATGTATATATACATATGTATGTGTGTGTATCTCCATATGTATATATGTATAGATAGATAGATAGATACATGTAGATGAAAGAGGGACAGAGTTACACACATACAGAGGAAGAGAGAGAGAGAAAAAGAGAAGAGAGAAAGAGAAGAGGAAATCTGAAGTAATCTTATCTCACAATTACAGGGAAAGAAAATGAAGTTGACGGAGAAACAATTAGCCGTAACTTACCATTGGGCATATAGTGGAACCTGTCCCTCGTTACTGTTTATTTTTGTGCAAATCTTTATAGAAAATTCTAATTGAGAGGGGTACATTCTTCTTCAGGGTTAGATTTGATCAGAATCTTTTTCCTGGCCAAAACAAGTCACAGTGCAATGAAAAGATGGCTGGATTTGGAGTGGCAGTATCTGGATTTGAATTTCAGTCAAGTTATTTCATGTTTCTGGCCCTCACACTTGGTTTTTATCATTTGTAAAATGAAGGAGCTCAAATAAATGACCTAAATTCCCTTCCAATTTTAAATCTTTGATCTATTTTTATTCCCTTCTTCATTACTTCAACATGCTTAAACATGTATTCATCACTAAGGCAGGTAATTACACCTATGTCAGTGAATAATTGGTTATGAGGATGGGCTTCCTTGAGGAAATATTGCCTGTAGAACTTCAAGAGTCTGTGATTTTATTGATGTGCTTTATCCACTGACTGAAGAATTGATTCCTCTACAATATACTAAGTGGTCTTTGAGCATTATTGTATTAAAAAGTTGTGTCAACTTGTATCCAGCTTGGTGATGAGTTCCTCTGAACTTAGCCAGGTAGGCACTGGGAGAACAAATAAATGAGAAATTGTGGGGAAGTAAAATTCTTGAGGAAGGGATCTGACTTGCTGGACTTAAGATGCTCAGTCTCCAAGCTCAGCCCGCTTGACATTTGGAATGGAGGGGCTTTGGGGCAGAGTAACTCAGATGAAAATAAAAAAGGGGAACCAGGAAGCCAAGAAAATGCTAGAACATGAGGATGTGATCTCAAGCCACTGAGGAAATACCATGCTAGACTGGAGAAGAGATTGAGGAATATTGTAATCCAAGACCAATTATAGAGAATCACTATATATTGTTTATTCAGAAAATGCAGGGAAGATGATCCTGGATCTTTTTTCCCTTCTTCCTCCCCCTCTGTATGATTTTGTTTGGAAACTTTAATCATTTATATTTTGACTTTTAAAAGTCAGAACAAGATAAAGTTCTCATTTTCTGAAAGGTCTTCTTATAAGAAATACACAAAGTGCACATAAGGTTAATATAAGAAAATAACATTTTCTTAACCACTTTCCAATTTGATTTTGAGCAAATCAACTTAATCCACCTCTCAGTTTTCTCATCTATAAAATGAAAGGATTGCCCTACATCAGTGGCGTCAAACTCAAATAGAAAAGGGGGGTCACTATACTGTGCATAGAACCCCAAAGGCTACACTTTGACTCAGAAAACCATTTATTAACATAATCAACATTCATTTTCGTGATTTCAAATCTGGCCTCAGACACTTATTAGCTATGTGACCTTGGGCAAGTCCTTTAACTCTGTTTGCCTTAGTTCTTCATCTGTAAAATGAGCTGGAGTAGTAAATGGCAAAGCACTCCAGTATCTTTGCCAAAACAAACCCAAGCGGGGTCACAAGCGGTAGATATGACTGAAATGACTGAACAACTGTTTCATCGTGTTTTTATTTTGTTAAATATTTCCCAATTACACTTCAATCTAATTTGGTGTTAGTGCTGCCAGTATTTGACACTTTTGACTGAAAGGACCTCTCATCTCTTTGGAAAAAAAAACTCAGTGATTTTAATTATGTAACATTCATCTTAGGTTTTTTATTGTCACGATCACTATAAATTTTGGTTTGTAAATTCTGCTTACTTCATTCTACCAGTTCTGGAATCTTCATGTACATAATTTCTTATGATAGAGTAATTTTTCAATTATGTTTATGTCTCACAATTCTTCAACTGACTGTCATTTACTCTTTTTAAAAACTCTTCACTACCTCAAAAAATTGCTGCCACTAAAGTTTTGAACAAGATTTTTGTAGAAATGCTAACATTAGGGGCAGCTAGGTTGAGCAGCGACTAGAGCACTGGCCCTGGAGTCAGGAGGACCTGAGTTCAAATCTGGCCTCAGACCCTTAATACTTATTATCTGTGTGACCTTGGGTAAGTCACTTAACCCCAATTGTCCCTCCAAAAAGCAAAAAAAAAAAAAAATACTAACATTAAATATATTCTGAGATGATCTTAGCTAAAGGAACTGAAAAGGAGACAGGTGGTAGGATAAAAGGTTAGGAAAGGTGTTTAGGAGAAGACTATAGTTAATGATACCCAAAACTTCATGGAGGTCAAAGAGGGTAAGGGTAGAGAAAAGCCATTAAATTTAGCAGTTGAGAGCTGGTTTGGTAACAATGAAGAAAGCAATTTCACTCAAGTGGTAGGACCAGAGTTCAGAATGGGAGAGATTAAAAATTAAATGTGTGGCAGAGAAGTGTAGACAAATACATATTTCCTAAGAGTTTAGCAATGAGAGGGAGAAGAAATATGGTAGAATCAAGTTCAATTTTGGGGGGGAGTGTGATGGGGAAGAGGATGGTATGTATGGGCATATTTGTAGGCAGCCTGGAAGGTACTAGTAGATAGGCATCAAATGAAAATGAAAGAAGCAAAGGAAGGAAATAATGGATAAGGTGAGCTCTTAGAGGGGACAGGAGAGTATTGAAGGTGCTAGCAGAGAGGGGTTGGCATTGACATGGGGAAGGGTTACACATTCCTCAGAAATAGGAGCAAAAATAAGAGGACAGGTGGAGATATAGAGGAATTTTGGGGTATGGGATGAGAGAGAAGATAGAGTTTATGGTAGATAGTGCTAAATTTCTGGAGTCATGGACATCTTTTATAGGATATGGATGAGACATTGGGGGCTAAGGGAAGGAAAAAAGAATGTTTAAAATAGTCACTGAGGGTAGTAGGATAATCAATCAAGGATGAATAAAATTATCTGCATGCAGCAGTAAGGTTTTATTTGGGATTAGATGGTAAGAATATCTAGTGGACTCAGTCAACATAGTGTATATGACTTATTCCAGTAGCATTCAGTAGTTTAGCAGTACAAATATAGAAGGTGAATGGTGGGTGTTATATAGCTCTGGATATTGATATGAATTAGGTGTACAGGAGGGCAGAAGAGTCAAGGATTGAGAATGGTATAGTTGAACTGGTCAAGACTATTGTAAAAGAGAAAATTCCATTGTAGCACGTGTTTTGGTCTTGAGAGAGAGAGAGAGAGAGAGAGAGAAAGAGAGAGAGAGAGAGAGAGAAGGGAGGGAGGGAGGAGGGGGGATAATAGATATGAAGATGTTTCTATGTGTTTCCATACAACTATATATGCTATACTATATGTATATACTATGTACACTATTTTTATCCATTCATTCATCTATCATCTATCTTATCTATCTATCCATCGATCTATCTATATCTATCTATCTACCTGTCTATCTATCACCTATCCATCTATCCATCTATCTACCCACCTATCCTCATGTTCCTTTTTTCCACAGCATGGTGAGGTGCCAGGTCAAAGAAATCATTTCGTAAGCCAGAAAAGACATCTCTTTGACCAGACCTTAAAAAAAAAACCAAAAAAAAAAAACAACCCAACCCAACAACTCAGTTGTATGGCACACTTTCTCTTTAACAGTTTGCTGAGTGTATTTGGATTATTCAAGTCTCTACCTTAGACTTCCTGTGAGAGGAGGTGGGGCTCCCCTCCCCACCTCCTGCTGCTATGATAATAGCTCATACATGATAGCTAGCTAGACCAGGTGCTTATTTCAGCAAACCTGAGACTGGATCACAAGGCCCAACCAGGTGGCCTCTTCTGCTTCCGTCCTCCTTTTCCTGAGCAGAGGTGACCAAATAGTGATCTTGAGATTGATGTTTCTAGCCTCAGAGACAAGTTCAAGAGGTTGGGAGTTCCCAGGTTCTTCAGTCAGTCTGAGATGCAAGCAGGGGGAAGCTCTCCTTGAGAGTAACACTAGAGTTCTCAGAGCAGATGAACACTGCCAGGAGAATGAGCCAGAGTCATGCCTTTGCTTGCCAGAAGATATGTACCTAGAGGGAGTTGTTTGGGCAGAGCTGAGGTGAAGGCTAAAGCACTGTGCAGTGGCCCCAGAAAATGTTTAATGTTTTGATGGTTTTAGTATCTACCTCCTGGGAGAATACAAGAGGAGTTACAATTTACTATTTCATGTTTGAAGTCTTTCTCAATAAGTGTTTTATGTATTAAGCATTTCTTCTCTGGTGAAAGAAATAAATGACTGTCCTATATCCCATCTTGTATTGTACATCATGTACCTTTCTGCTGTCTTTGGGGAGACTTAGACTTAATCCAAGCCTAAATGTTAAATGACCGGGGGCTCTGGGTTGGGATACATGAGCCAGAGTGAGACACTTAAGAGTTTGAGTCCTTTCTTTAGAAGCCAAGATTCTCCATCATTGAACTGAGGCCATGGGAGTCTAAAGCTGGGGTCCCTTTGAGCTA
This sequence comes from Pseudochirops cupreus, assembly GCA_028627135.1. Lineage (NCBI taxonomy): Eukaryota > Metazoa > Chordata > Mammalia > Diprotodontia > Pseudocheiridae > Pseudochirops > Pseudochirops cupreus. Next base: position 187,027,434 of record CM053583.1, read on the forward strand.
CCCAGCCAACTGGGTTGGTGCTAGTTTGTTATTATGTTGTGAAGAAAGGGAAATGAATCAGAACAGGGGTGATGGACTGGAAGAACAGGGAAGTATGGCAGAGATGAGGTTAGAGAGAGGACCAAGACTAAATTTAAGAAAAAGATGGCGGTGGTGGTGGTGGTAGTCCTTTGTTCTCAAAGAAGATCACAATGATCTCATTATGTTAGAATCAACTTACACTGTGCTAACTGTAGCCAATCAGACCAACATGAGCTCAGAATGCTCTAGCACAGATTAAGCACAAATAGTCCGTGTGAACATTTGGAATGGATTCTTTAAATTTGCACATCTCTTATTTCTTTTGAGCTACTCCAATTCTGTTTTGCTCATAAAGCATAGCACCTTTTTTGATGCGGCCATGCCATACTGGGTAATCCTTTGCCAGTTTCTCCCATGCTATGAAATTGATTCCCAAGTTCTTCAGAGAGACCTTGAGAATGTGTTCATACTGCTTCTTCTGACCACAATGTGAGTTTTTGCCTTGTGTGAATTCTCCATAACATAGTCTTTTAGGCAAGTGTAGTTTTGGCATTTGAACAATGTGGCATTCCCATCAGAGGTGCACTCTCTACAGGAGAGTTTGAATACTTGTCAGTTTAGTTCAAGTAAGGATCTCAGTGTCTGGTACCTTATCCTGCCAGGTGAACTTCCATTTCCTTCACTCACAATTATATCCTAGGCCTTCACTTCTGTACTTATTATATTCTTCTCCCTCAAGGGCTATGTTCATTGGTGAACCAACTCAAATATATACTCTCTCTGCTTTCAAATCCTTTGCATTCTAATTGTGTCTTACCAAACCTCAGCCCTGGGTTATTCCTATCATCTACCAACTTTGCCCCTATTAACATGCTTTTGAATAACATTGAAGGAAATTTTGAAACTGCAAAATTGAGTCCACTACAAATTTCTGTCATCTTTTCTTGACTGAACCCTCATTGCAACAAGGAAATCATCCTATTAATCTCTAAACTAAGTGATTTACTATCCTTGTCTCCACAGACTAAGAGATCACTCGTTTTATACCTTTCTTTACTCTCCTCAAGCCCACCATGACATATCATTATCCATATTCTTAGTTAAAGACATCTGAGAACCTCTTAATTCCTTGATCCACCCCCATGAAATATTTTTCCTCACTCCATCCTTTTTCCCCCACTTCATTTTGTTAAATTCTTAAATTCCACCAAATTAAAGAGTAATTTAGCTTAAGAAAACCACCCTCTTTTAATTAAAAATACAGGTACCTATGAGTAGGTTCAAACTCAGGTGAATCTGTTCAATCATGATTTTTGTAAACTAACAACTAGGTGAGATCAGCTATATTGAGAAGCTAGAAATGTGCATGGGCCAGAAGATAGATAATCTTGAAGGATGAACAATTGGGGGAGTCAGAGAGGACTGGTTTGGGAGGTGAAGTGGAATGGTATCATGAGTGCCTCAAGAGTATTCTGAGAACATGGTGACGGGGAGGGAGGCTATGAAGATTTGGGAAAACGGTACAGAAAGGGAGAAGAAAGGGTATCAACAGGAAACTACCTATTTTAGAGTTTGTCTAAGGTCAGGTTTGTGCCCAGGAAAGAGAAAAAGCAATGACATTTTCTGAAAGCAATGAATGGCTTGCTCCCAAGATCCAGTATTCAATCTAGGAATTTTAATATTTCAGATGAGCTAATTTATAACTTAAATATGATTTAGTGTGCTAGCCTGGAAACTTCACATCTCATGATATTGCTGCTATGGAAAATAGTATTCTGAGTTCCAAACACTTGACTTCCAATAACTTTTTAAACAATTAAGTTCTTGTCTGTCTTATGAAAATAAATAATATACCGAATTACCCTAATTTGGGCAACACAAATGTTCCTGAAAGTTGTTTGTAAATCAATTTTGAATACATTGAATCTTTTCCAAACCTAAAGAGGGCCTCTTCAAAGTATAATCTCCATTTCCAGTATGAAAAATTGCCTCTGATTCATTTCATTTGAAGTGTAGATTACTGTTTGTCAGATTTTCTCGAAGTGGGGTCACTCATACGTTAATAATATGACTAGTATTGTCTTAGGAAACCATGTAAATGAATTTTCAGATGGGGAAATGGAATTGCATAAGTTAAATTTGTCTAAAGGTAAAAAGAAACCCATAGTTTTGATTATCATTAAGGCATAAAGAAAAGAGCCTTGGGGCAGCTAGATGGTGCAGTGAATAGAGCACCAATCCCAGAGTCAGGAAGACCTGAGTTCAAATCCGGCCTCAGACACTTAACACTTACTAGCCATGTGACCTTGGGCAAGTCACTTAACCCCAATTGCCTTGCCCTCCCTGCTCCAAAAACTTTCTTTCTTTTTTTTTAAAGAGCTCAAACTAATGAAGTGTGGTACGGGGTGAAAAATGCTGAATTTGGAATTAGATCTGAATTCTAGTCCTGGCTCTGCCACTGACTATGTGACTTTACATTAAAAGGTTGCTTTCTTTTTCTGTAAAATAAGAGTGTTAGATAAATGATAGTATCAGATAATATGATTAATGTGAAGAATTCAGATAACTAGGGGATAAATTCTAATACACAATAAAATAAGCAGAAGCAGGAAAATTATACAGACACAAGAACTACAGCATATAGGGACTGTGTTCTGGCTCTCTCTCTCTCCTAAGTCCAAGCTGTGATATCAAACATAGAAGGTTGTTTTGTGTGGGGAATCTTTTTTTCTCTTTTACCATGGATGTTAGCCCCAGCTGGTACTCTTTCCCATCCCCATTGTTAGAAACCAAGGGCTAACGTTTCAGTACCATTTAACCACTTAACACTGGTTGGCTTTTACAAAAAGAGAAGAAAACGTAAACATCCCCCCCCAGCCCCAATACACACACACACAGACACACACACACACACACACACGCACGCACACACACACACACGTGCTTTGGGGCACACTATTCCCTAAATACTTCAGTCTCTGGGAAGGAGTAGTCTCAACACTTAACTCAGATTCTGCACAACATTAGTTCCACAAAGTTCACATACAAAGATCGCAGCTCTGCAGAATGTGAATCCTTGGCACGGCTGGGCTGGCATCCTACAATTAACTCCCAGAGGTCACTCCTTGCTCCTTAGAACACTCATACTGCAATAGTTTTGAATACCTTCCTGTCCTCTGACTCCAAGATTCCTCTGACTCAATCTCATGACTTTTTGAAATTTCTGAGATTGGAGACTCTACTCCCTTCACCTAAAATGAAAAAGAACAAAGGAAAAAAGGCCAAGGCCTAAGGCCTTCTCAGGACACATGGCTTCAGAAGGGGGGATGCCCCAAAACCTTTACCCTTACGGTAATGTACCTTATCAGATGCTGTGATTCAATGAATCAACAAAGTCCTCCCAGGAACAATAAGGCAAAAAGAGTGAGACCAAAAGACATACTGAGGACTTTTTGAGTGCTTCCATAGCAAGCCAAAGAGCCTTTTCTTCACATGTGGTTCACCAACTGGAACATTAAGAAAATCCCTTGAATGTTCCACAATCTTACCAGTTTCCTTTAATCATCACACCAGCTTCTCTGGAAGCAGACACCCCAGCCTTTCCCCATGAAGAGGCTATATTTGTCAAGTAAGCTGATGGGGTCTGCCATTGCACCAGACCCCACTTACTAATGTAAACAAGCAAACAAATGAACAAAATTAAAGACCATGTAATTATCATGGCCCAGAAAAGAGTTGAGGAAATGTACCATTCTCCCATCATTGAAGTGGTGAGGTCTATGGGAGTGAAATATTTTATATGCTTATGACCTACTCATTGTATTGGCTGGGTTTGCTAAATTTATTTTTGTCTTTATTTAAAAATCTTTGTTACAAGAGATAGTTTAGTTTAGGGCAGCGATTCTCAACCTGGGTCATGACCCCTTTGGGGGTTGAACGACCCTTTCACAGAGGTTGCCTAAGACCATCAGAAAACACATATTTCTGATGGTCTTAGGAACCAAGACACTGCTCCTCTATCCATCTCCAGGCGGATCTGCCCATATGCAGATACACCCACATACAAGTATTAAAGGGTCGCGGCATTAGGAAGGTTGAGAACTACTGGTTTAGGGGGTAAGAGATATTTGGAAAGAAAGGTGGTAAGGAAATAGAAGACATACTTTAAAAAAAGTTACTTAACAATTAGAAGAAATGATAGCTAAAAGTCCTTCTACCTCCAAAATTGTATGTGTATGTGCAAAACAAGTCATCCCCTCTTACCCCATAGAAGATTTTTGCCTGGATTACTGGGAAATTGGTCCCATTTTTTTTCATTTGTTTCACTGATTTGGAAGTGACTGGAGAGGTAAGGAGGAACCTTTTTTACCTGCTTTGAGGCTGGCAGTTGATTAGTGGTAAGCCCTGCACTTGGGTCACCCTCTGTTTCTTGGAATTCTCTCCAGACAACATATGTTTAGATGAATGGAGGTGACGGTCCTCTCAATTCTGTGCATCATGCATTCTTACATTATGCTCCCACAGATAGTCTACTTTTCAATGCATCAGGGTAAGATAACTGAGCAAATCTGGGTGTTACATAAATTCTAATTCCTATTTCAGCAACCAGTTCAAACATTATTGACCCCTATTTGATACACATGATATTTGGGCTTCATTCTGCATCCATTTCAGCTTAGGAATTTGAAAGCAAATGTTTGTTATATGTAGAAGAACACTGGATGCCAGCTATCTGTCAAGCATTGCAACTATTCAGCCAGCTAGTGCATTAGGTTTTGGTATAAAGCCACTCTAAATGATTTATTGTTTTTAAATTATTTACATGGCATTATTCTTTTCTTGTAAAATGCAGAAGTGCTGTCAGTAATATCTCTGCAGCTCTGTTATGAATGTTACTACAAGTAAATCAGGGTAATTAAGGGCTTCATATTACAAATACTGGCACATCCTATACCAGCTACCATTTCACTGATGATAATAAAACTTGCATGATTTCCTTACATTATATTCGCTGCATTTTCCCACCCCCTGCTCACAGTAATTACTTGGGGCATGATCTCATAGTCACTGCAAGCAGAACTCTCACTGAACCCAACAGTGAAAATTACAGGTGTTTAGTGGTGATGAGGACAGAGCAAAGGGGAGAGAGCGTTCCTGACATTGCTTTAGGGATGTGTGATGCCTTGGCAAGTGAGGAAAAAAAGAAATATTCTCAATTGCTCCTAAATATATCTAGAAGAAATTTTAATTATGTATTACCAAAATAAACCCTATGTTCTGGATTTTGATAGTATTGATCCCAGGAATTTTCTTTGAGAATCTTTAAATTAAAGTGAATGAAGAGGTTACTCATACATACATCTATATACATAAGCATATATGGTTATAGTTATAATTATATATTATTATTATTATGCATACATTGTATGTGTATAAGCATCTATTATATATAATAAAATTATATATATATATAATTTTTATTATATTTTACGCGCATATAAACAATTATGTATACATGTCTATTTTATCGTGGGTTTGACATGAAAAAAAAACAACAAACAGAAATGCCTTGCTAGTCTTCAAGGCTTAGGGTGGCACCCAACATACAAATAGGCCAATGGGTACCACCATAAGACTTGGAGACAATTAAAAGGGGATAAATATGAAGTCAGCCAAGACTTAGTGGTGCCTTACCCAATCAGTTCTTTTGTCAGATAGGCTTCAAATGCCTAGGAAGGCCTAATGATTGACTAATTATTTGATAATATTGGGGAAAAGTGGATCAGGGAGAAGACTTTGGAAGCACAGAAACTACAATGTTATACATGTAAGAATATGTGTTTATGTTTATATATGTATACATATATACACTACAATATAATAAATATATGATATGATAAATATATGATATAATATAATACAATATAATTAAAGTAATATAATTAGTATAATTTACACATAGATATATGTGTACACACGTTTATATATATATGCATGTGCACACACAATATATACATGCACATACATACACACACACACACATATATATGGCTTATAGGTGTCTTGGCTATACACGATCTGAGATCCGACCCAATTTGCAAAAAGAGAAAAGAGCACTAGAGTTCGTCATCAGCACACCTTGCTTAGCGGAGTGGGGATGGGGAGAAGGGGCAGGCAAATTCCAGGACTGATCCCTCCACCAGAGAGGTATTATGCTGGGATTGTACTTATGTATCACACTTCAGATACCTGTAGTCTAGGGGCACATGTCTGGATTTCAGAATCTCAGCCACTACCACTGATTACTCTAAAAGGGGAGATAATTCTGAGCTTATACTCACTTCCTTAACCCTTTCTACCAAATGCTGATTACATAAAAGATTGTCATGAATAATGCATAGTCTCCTTTATTAATGGAAGTAGCAGACAGAAATTGGAGAAGCTAAACAGATTAGAATATTTCAAAAAAGTAAAGAAGAGCAAATGAACTCTAAAGCTTTCTTTCACTAAGGGGAGTCCACTCTCTTAGGGCTGCTGGCACTAGTAGTCAAAGGACATAATTGGGGTTGGCTCCCCTACATGTCTTTAGCTCTAGAGATAGTCACTCAGAAGTTCAGGACTTGCCCCTTGAGGCAAGGTCTTTTTTCACAGTACTGTCTAGCAGTCTCTCATATATAGGTATACAGCATTTCTCTCAGTTTTCTTTTAGCCATTCAGGAGTTACATCTCCCTTTGAGTACAGCATGAAGTAGAGGGCTGATAATATGAATTTAAGGTTTTGGTGGAAGTAGGGTTAGAGATCACTGCCAAAGAGAAATGAAATCCATGGTGAGAAAGGGAGGCATCTTAATTCTCCTGACAAGTAAGCCAATTCTGTTTGACTTCTCCAGACAAGGCCTTGTTATGGATAAATACATTCTAAGTCTGAGAAGTAATTTTAATTTTTTTATAGTATTTTCCCATATCCAAAGTTCTTTTGATACACTATCTCATTTGATCCCGGCAATAATTTTGTGAAGAACAGTACAGGTCTTAATATGCCCATTTTATAGATGAGAAACCCCCCCCAAGGTTTAAACAGGTTATGATTTGCCCAATGCCACAAAGATAGTAAATGCCAGAGCTGGACCCAGATCACCTAACAAAGTCCTGTGAACCTTATTTGAATGGGTAAAATACAGAAATCAAGAAGAACGTAGTAAGGAGATTTTTTCCTTCCTTCCTTCCTTCTTTCCTTCCTTCCTAGCTCTTAGTTTTTATTTCTGAGGGATTAAGGGAAGAAAATATTCTGGCTGTGTGTCCTGTCACCTGTGAAAAGTAGTATAATGAAATGATGAAGAAATCAGAGAAGCACGGGAAGCCATATGAAGTGAAGAAGAGTGAAATAAGCAGAAACTAGAAAATAATGTACACAATTACTACAACAATGTAAATGAAAAGAACAGCAAAATGATGAAAAAATGAAATGGATCATTGTGTAATTATAAAAACCCCAACTTCCCTAAGAGATGGAGAAATGCACGTCCCTTCTTTCCTGGCAGAGGTGAGAGACCATGGGAGTGGAACATCAAATCTGGGTATGGAATGTCAAATTTACTATTAAGATTTAGTTGGTCTATTGATTGGTTTGGTTAAGTTTCCTTTTGTTTCCTTTTCTTTTTTACTTTTTACTACCAAGTGTAGTTCTTTGGGAAGGGGAAGCAAGAAGGACATCTTTGGAAAAGAAAATTATAGAAAAAACAAAAGATATGGATAAAAATCAAAGTATCATGATATCATAGCACTAGAGTTGAATTCTTTAGTTAGGCCCTTAAATCTTTGGGCTTTAAAATTTACAAGCCCTACTATTTTCTAATGTTAAGAGGCCTCCAGTCTTTAGTAGAACCTTGAAATATTCTAAAAAGTCTACATATCATTAAAAAAAAATACACTATTCAGATACCAGGGCCTGAAGCTGGTAGGATCTTAAATCTGCAGTTGCTAAGGATACTCTAATCCAAGATATTATATCCATTTCCTTTGTATCCTCTTGGATTTAGATAGTATTTGCTAAAGTGAACACATTTTCTTAAATAATACTATTTCCTACTTGTTCCTACCCCTTAACTCTTTCCTCCATGGTAAGTGATATGAACTTGGATTAACATATAAACAGTTTTAGCAAAGTAGAAGAAAAGTCCATTGTAAAGAGTTTGGCCTAATTAACGCAAAAGATGACATCAATCTCTGCGGTAGGTTTACTCAATTGTAATTATATCCATTTTTAGACCAGTAGTAACTTATGAAAATGCTGGAATGTGTTGAGTAATCCACCGAGTAGACTGACTCACAGTCTCAGAAGAAAAGATTCCCAGTATGCCCTGAGTGCTGTGACTGTAGACTCGCATCACTAGTTACCCACAAGTTAAGCTTCAGTACTAAATGAACCAAAAGTGCGTGGTCTGATGAACCCAATAGTAAAAGTGAAGGGTTATAAAATGACATTGTATGAATAATCATACCTGTGCTTGGTAAAAGATATTCCTAAGGGGTGTGTGTGTGTGTGTGTGTGTGTTTGTGTGTCTATTAAAATCAAATCCCTTTTCTTTTCCTGTGTTCTTTTTATATGATTCAATTCTGATAGAGTTCATAAGCTGAAGAATAGACACCATGACCAATTACTACATCCTCTTCCCTCTCCAGAAAAGTAGGGAAAACAGTCTTTACTCAATTCCTGGATTGGTCTAGACTCTTGACAGTGAAACAGAATTTTGGAAGAAGTTCTTTATGCTCGATTTATGGCATATCAGTAGAGCACTTATGCATGTCATTTCTGTTAGAAGGTCAATGTTAGAAATTTGTGCTTTAGGACTGTGAGTGCAGTTTTCCAACTCAGGAAAGTTTGGGCCTTTCTCATTCTCCCAATGAAATTCAGACTCCTTCTTCTGAGGGCCTGATCTCTGATAGGTGAGCTTCCATTTATCTTGCTTGGAACCAGGACGCCATGACACTTTCTGGATAGTACAAAACCACATCCTCAGGTAGTTTCTCCCTGATCGCCTTCACATAAGCTTCTCAAGGGGAGGGACTTGTCTTGCTTGGATTTGGATCTCGTCTGCTGAGCATGGTATCTGACACAACACATTTTTTTTCATTCATTCATTCATTTTGAACCAAATCTCAACTATTACAAAAATTACAAATATATTACAAGTAATAGAGAAACTTCTAATAACCTCCCCAAAGATTTGGGGTGATTTTGCATCAATTACTAAAACAGTATCTTATTATATACATTTACATTGTTGCTTTGCTATTTTGCTACTTTGTGTATTAAGACAAATCTCATAAAAATGCTTTAGCCCATAAAAATATTTCTTGGCTTTTTTAAAAAATGTGGTACCCCATCATCTGTCAATGTAGTGAACAGGAAGAGCAGACTTAGGGCAGAAGAACTGGCCAGAATGACAAAGGGAAGACTAGATCACCATTATTACTGTCTGACATTGTAGCCTAAGTGTAACTGAATTGGTGTAGCCATGTTGTGGTGAAGTTGTTATGTTTTATCATTCCCATTTTATAGAAGAGAAAAAGGGTATAGCTACAGTTTATTGTAATCACTTTGGTACTTAAAGGAAGCTTTACAAAAGCATCCCATGGACCAAGAAATGATTAAAACAATAGATTATTGTTTTAATATATTAAAACTCATTTTAATTCATGCAAAGGAGGGACTAAGTCTTACCGTGAGACATACAGGGACAAAGACAGAGACATGGAATAACGGTGTTGTAAAGCAAGAGAGTTTCAGGGTAAAAGATGCCACCATTTTGAGCAGGGGGGAGCAAGGGGCAGGGGGCAGGGTTGATTAGGGATTGGGTGTGCTGGTCTTCAGGCTGCAAGCAAAGGAGAAAAGGTATTCATTAATAGTTTTGAGAAAGGTTGCTCTCGAACTTGGCTACTATGGCTTCGATGAAGCTTTCTTTAACACTCCTAAAGAAAAGGTAGGAACCCTGGGTCCGTCATTACCTCCGTATGAGATTGTCTCAATGTTACAGGAAAGGACCATGGATTTTAAAGGGGGAAAGAGTGGGTATCATACTTAGAACACACTGAATGATTTTTCATATCTTGTATTATGGTCAGGTAACTACCAGGAACTAGCCGGGGAAGAGATATATCAAACAATTTTAATACCCAAGGCAAACAATGGAAAATTGGCCCTCAGTTCAGTTTGGGAGAGAATGGACATCCTGGAATGAATCTCAACCATAGTGCTAAATGGTGCGGGGTAGAGTAGGATGAGACTAGAGCAGGAAGGAATTCACTTTGGGTGAGACCTCTGAGAGACCTCCCTGTGTCTCTTTCCTATTTTAACTTACTCATCTTTCTAACTAGATGTCAGGCTCCATTATGTCTATGATGTTGAAATACTAAAAGTGCTACTAGGAGCCATTTAATTCTGTTTACTTTAACAAATACTTGGTTACCTTAACCTTAAGTGTGGCTCTGGCCAGTGGAAGTATCCTTGCTATACAAGCATAGGACATATAAGTTCCCAAAATGGCAGGTTTGCCATATGTCAGAGCAGACACACTGCCCCCTAACCAACAAATAAACAAACCTATATCCCAAAAAGAGGTTTCTTGTACTATGATAGAGGCTCAGAGAAAGCTACTGAATACCCCAACATAACATGGCTGGCAAATGGAGTCAGTACTAGACAATCTCTTGAAGAATTGAGCAATATCTCCAGGTTTCTCATATATAATGAGTGTGTTCTGAATATTATTTTTTTTAAGTTTATTTTTTGTTTTCACTTACAGGTTCACTCCTCTCCTATACCTCCTCATCAACCCATTGAAATAGTAAGAAACCCGTTATATATATGAAGTCATGCAAAACATATTTGTACCATTAGCCACATTGTAGGGAAAAAAGAAAAAGAAAGGAAAAAAAAGATATGCTTCACTCTTCGTTCCAAGCCACTTTTCTATCTGGAGGTGGATAATATTTTCATCATTAGTCCTTTGCAGCACTGGTGAATCATTGCATTGATCAGAGTAACTAAGTTTTTCATAGTGATTTATTTTTACAATGTTGCTGTTACTGAATTCTCCTGATTCTGTTCACTTTCCTTTGTATTGTTAATACAAGTCTTTTCAGGCTTCTCTGAAGGATTTCTCTTATTTATTTTTTTTATAGCACAGTACTATTCTGTCACATTCATTTACCATAACTTGTTCAGCCATTCCCCAATTGATGGGCATCTCTTGTTTTCATCTCTTTTCCACAACAAAAAGAGTCATTGTGAATATCTTTGTACATATGGGTCTTCTTCCTTTTCCTTTGGTCTCCTTGGTGTATAGAACCAGTGGTGGAGTTGCTGGCTCAATATGCACACACAATTTTATAGCCTTTTGTTAATGGTTCCAAATTGTTCTCCAGAATGTTTGGACCAGTTCATAGTCCAACAACAGTGCTTTAATGTACCTAGTTTTCTACCAGATATCATTACAACATGGTAATAGGGTACAAATATGGTAGGTATAAATCATCACGGTCTTAAAGTAGCAAGATAAAATAATATTGGTATAATTTTATCCTAAATAATAGGATACTTTCTCAGATGAAAGAAGGCAACAAGCATTTATTAAGCAATAGCAAATACCTGTGCTGGGCATTGTGTTAAGTGATTTGCAAGTATCATCTTATTTATTTCTCAAAATAACCCTGGGCGGTAGGTGCTATTATTATCTCCATTTTACAGATTAGGAAACTGAGGCAGAGATGAGGCAGGTTACTTCAAGTCACACAGTCAATAAGTGTCTAAGGCTGGATTTGAACTCAAGCCTTCATGATTCTCAGCCCAGCACTCTATCCTCTAGACCACCTTGCTGCCTCTAGGTATAATATATATTTTGGCATTTACTCTTCCTAGCTTGTTAGTTTTAATAATAAGTTAGATAGTAGTTCCTTAAGGTTATTGGGTGATCATTTAGTACCTTACATTACATTGCTCCATTATACTCTGGAGAAAGTCCAATATTTCCTGTTTGTTCCCTGCTATTTGAAAATTCATAATTTAAAGGACAGACCTAGAACTTTTAAAAAGAGACAAAAAAGAAAGTGTTGCTTTGCTGAGAATGACGAGTGCATTACTTCTCCCTTAAGCTGAAACTTCACTTACCTCATATGCATGCTTCAATTAACCCTTGAATGAATCACCCTGATACTTGATGAAAATCTGCAGATGGCCCTGCTTCCCCTTCACAGAAATGGTGTTGACGTGCACCTATCTCAGGCTTCCCCCATGCCAGACCAATGATCACAAATGTGAATCCTGTCTGTGTCTTCACGCCCACCTTCACGCCCATGCACAGAGCTGTGACCACAGAGCCAGACGCTCACAGGGTGGTCCACTAAGCACACCCTCAGGAGAACAGCCAGAAACTATTTATTGACAGCAGTCCAGCCTTACTGGAATGCTTGCTCTAACTAAACCCGAGGTGCCTTCATAATAGTATGGTAACACTGCCAGCCTCCTCAAATGTCCTGGGGGATGTTCATTCATACCAATCACAGCAGCCAAGAGAAGAACAGGTCTTAGAAAAAAATCTTACAATCCCATTTAGATCAACAGTAAGAAGAAGATGCCTTTTTTCCCCCAATCATGCAAAGTTGATAGGCAAATAGAAATGCAGTTAAAATGGTTAGAGGTACAAGTCTATCATCTCTAGACATTCATTTCTTCAGTAATGAAATCAATGCAATCACTAGTGCAGAATTTCACAGCCTTTTCAAATGGGGAAGGCAGGCAGGCAGGAATGCAAAACAGACTAGATTCAGAAAGAAAGGATAGTCTTAGAGTGGAATCAGGAATCTCAGGGAGATGTACACAAAGTGGCACTAGAAATTACCATAACAATAATTGCATCCAACATGGAATCCAATTTGAAGTTGGGTGGGGGTGGGGGAATTAGAAAGTACTCAATCAGTGTTCACTCCAGAACCCTTCAAAAAATAGTGGATTCTGGTCAATTAATATGAGCTTCTGGCCTGCTCAACCTGTGTGGGAAAGGATAACTCACCAGAATGACACAACTGAATATATGCCATAAGATAGAAAAACAACTTTGATTTTATAGTTCTATATCTACCAAATGGCCTTCTGACATGTAATTTGGTTTCCTGGGTAAGGCTTTCAACCAAAAGGGTGTGAAATATGGATAGCCTTCCATTTATAGGAAACTTCTCTGTATTCTTAAGTTAGTACATTTATTAGAGCATGAGTCAGCCTTTTGAGTTTAGGTAGAATGATCCATTTTTCCTAGGAAATGTTCAATCTTGAAATAAGTTGAGAATTAAAGTTCCAAATCCCAAATACTGAGAGACCATTGTGAGGTGCCAAGCTTCACCTCCTGAGAGCTGTTTCCACATCTGTAAAAATGACCAGGCAGTACTGGAAGATTTCCAGCTCCAAACCTGTTCTCCTGTGGTCTTTCTAGGTCACAAAGTCTTAATAATTCAAAGGATCCTCAAGGACCACTGAGATTGGCAAAGATATTTACTCCTAGAGATGCCCTTTAGTCTACAATTTACCTTGTGAGATTAAACATTCTCATTTCTTCCAATAACCCTTTTCTTCTCTAAACTAAATATGCCCAGTTTCTTGAACTTATCTTCATCTGTCACAGACTCAGGGCCCTTCACTATCACCATTGCCCTCCTCTCAACATTCTCCAGCTTATGAGTGTCCTTCCTACACTGTCATATGGTAGTGGTCCAGACCCCATGGGTGCCATTGTGATGAATCATGATTTTATGTGCTTTTAGCAGAAGGCAGCACATTTTCCCAGACTGCTTTATACTGTCTCTTACTTCTAAAAATTAAACTAATCATCTATACTGATTCATATGGATGGTGACTGTCATGAAAGTCTTACTATTTTCCTGTGAACATTTTAATATTCTGGTAACAGCTACATTTAATCCCATGAGTACTATATCCAAGGGAATATAGAGAGATTAGTGAGTTCTTTCAAATTTCAAATGTATAACCTGTGTCAAAATTAGAAGGTAGGTTATGGAATCTCAGCATACTACAAAGAGAAACTGATCATAAAATGAAGCCTAGCCAGGAAAGTGTAGGTTTAATTGTACTCTAGAGAGTAAAAGGACATCCTATTGCCTCTTCAGCAGAAATTCACCTGACTATATGGAAATCTGATAAATTCTCTGGTTTCCCACTGAGGAAATGGCAGAGAATTTAATGAGAAACACATTTGAAGTGTAACTGTCATGGTGAGATTATACAATAACTAATCTCTCTGTAGGATATAGTATGAGTCTATTTTCTCAGGGAGAGTTCATGTGATGGTGGGGGAAGGGTAAAAAGGAGATGAGAAACACAACTAGAACCACATTACAAAAAGCAATGTCTTCACCCTCCTACTGACATCCCACTGGAATGCTTGTTTGATTTATGAATAGCTAAGCATTGACAACTACATGATAATCTGAGCATTTTTGTGATTGCAAAACAAATCAAAATTTCATATGATGAGAGCCTAATAGGGATAATCACAGCTTTTTTGCTTCCTGAGGCCCTCGGGTGAGGTGGGGGGAATGGTGGCAAGAGAAAGAGACAGTATTGCTAAAACAAATCACAACAAATCCAACTCAACATGAAAAAAAAATTATTTTATGAACCATGAGTATTGTCAACTTTATCCTATATTGATAAACACCTATGTGTGCCCATGGGGCTGTAGTGTTGCTACAGAGGGGAAGTAAAGCAGTTGTAGGTATAATGAAAATTTGACTCGTTGGAGTAAATACTTTCTTCATCCCCAACATAATGTCCAGAAACTCTATAGTGCCTTTTTACATTGGATATTAAGTTGAAAAGTGGACAGAATTATTGGATACAGTTTCTTCCTTTAAAATGTTTACAGTTTAAGATTGAACTCACTAACATAGAAACAGACAAGACATACAGTCAAACAAATGTGAATTTGATATATTCATTTTTTTCCTGATTGCTTCAGGAGTTTTCAATATCCTGTCTAGCACAGTGCATTGAAAATAGTGGGCATACGGTATTTGTTTGTTAATAGGAGAAGTAAAAAAGTAAAACAATAAAAATTTAATTGCGTCTAAACTTGTACTTAGGCACCAGGAACCTACATCAACGGTTTGAGTCATAGTCCCCTGGGTCAATTGTCCCAATAACAAGTTTAATACTTTTGTTTGGATCTGTTTGATAGTATCTTGATTTCTCATGAAGTCATTTGCTTCCATTTGCTCCACTCTAATTTTGACGGAATTATTCTCTTCAGAATGCTTTTGAGATTCTTTCTCCATCTGGCAAAGGCGACTTTTGAAGGCATTCTTCTCCTCATTGGCTTTTTGGGCCTCTTTTGTCATTTGAGTTAATCTATTTTTTAGGGTGTTGATTTCTTCAGTCATACTGCTGACTCTCTTTTCATGATTTTCCTGCAACATTCTTATTTCTCTTCCCAATTTGTCTTCCACTTCCCTTATTTGGTTTTGAAAATCCTTCTTCAGCTCATCTCTAGCTTTAAGGCATTCTTCACGTT
>CM053583.1:187043535-187090462 GCA_028627135.1 Pseudochirops cupreus
TATAAGGAAATAATACTATGTAAATAATATAAATCACTTATGTGAAATATAGAAATAATGTAAATTATATATATACATAATATAAATCTTTATAAAGAAAATATACCATCCAATAAATGTATAAAGCAGTCAACGTTTGTTTCAGAAAAAAATATGTATGTATATAAGTCACTACTACTCTGTGTTAATGACTGTGAGAAACCCACAAAGTAATTCGAGGAAGGAGCAAACTGTATGAGGACAGATTACAGCCACAATGACAACAACAAGGACACTTCATGTAAGATACTTTCCCTTTCTTATGGAAGTGCATTATTTGCTGGAAGGAGGAAAAAAAAATATTTTGTGTGAAAGAGAAAAGAAATGAGGAAAAACACAGAGTGTGTCTAGAGAAACTAAAAGTAGCCCTTCAGAGAAAAGTTCTGAGAAGACTGGAGAAAACTCTTTTCTGAGGCAAAAGTAGTGGCTGCATTATTTTCCCACTGTTAATTTGAATATAGTGATTTTCAGGATTTTAGGAGTTTATCATTAGAACACTTCAAATCAGAGGACTGTTTAGGACTAGGGGACTAATGTATAATGACCACCTATGACATATTTGCTATTGCTGTGGATTCTGGGTTTCTCAACCTAAGTTAGAGATAGGTCACTGAGACCCTGATTTAAAAATTTTTTTTTTAAGCTGGAGAAAATAAGAATCTGATTATGGCTGTTTGAAAATGCTGACTCGAGAAAAGGAGAATCTTCTAGTATGGGATGAAGAACTGGTAGTAGAAAGGCTATCTTGCTTTCTAACTCTGTCTGAATAAAGAGGAGAAAACCCTGGAAAATTTGCCTCTATTTCTCCTCATGAGGAGAAAGCTTATCACAGCCTGTGAGAGGGGGAGGAGACTTTTATACAACCCAGAATTAGAAAGAAATGCTTTTTGCATTGAAAGAATACCCCATTGCCTATGTAGGAAGCTGGGAACCTCTGCAGTCTCCAGCTGTAAGGATCCTTTTACGTAAAAGATCTTAACTTCACTTTAGTGGCCCAAGAATAAGAGAAAAATGACCTGGTTCAAAAGAGATAGAGGTGATAAATGGTACAGAAAGAATCCAGATCTGAGGACTCGAGGGTCATGAGTTGCTATGGGTAACATATGTTTCCCTACTCATGTACTTCTCTGCTAGTTTCTGTAACAGTGTTATCATTCCCCCCATCCCTGGAAACCATGAAAGAGTATGGCTCTGGTTTATAAGTGGTCTGTTAATGTTTTGATTATGCCTGCTTTTGTCTTCTGTTGAGTAATGTTATGTTATGATTATTATTGCTTTTGACTTCTCATTTAGCAAATATTTAATGTATAAGAGTCAATGGTATCTTTGTGTCTGATTTGTATAAATGTGAAGAATATAGGTGGGGGCTCAGCAGCTACAATGAATGTAGATATAGAAGCCCTGCCTAGATTACATCTAGAACCTAAGAGTGAATTGTAATTACAATTCTGTCCACATCTGGAAAACCACTGTGACCTTCCAGTGAGGACAAAGGTGGAATGAGTAAGGCAACCCTATTGGGGGGGAGGGGAGAGGGAAAGAGAGAGATCTGGATAGAACTGTAGAACTGAATATATTGGGGTCTCAATATTTGCTACATTAATAAAGGTCTTCAGAAGTTCCAAAGCTATTTCAAATTTCACTTGACCCTTGTAATTGTTCATTAGAATAAACCCTAAAATCTGAAATAGTTTTAGAAAGAAATTTTAGGTCATTTAATAGAGAGATGTCTGAAAAGAAGAAGTGACTCCCTCTTCCTAGTTCTAGAAGGTTTAAATTATAAAGATTTTGACAAAGGTATCATGCACATCATATATGAAATCACATGAAGGAATCCTAAAACATAAGCTCAGGTGGACCCCCAAGACTGAATATGGATTCAGGACCTGCTGGAACCCAAAATTCCTTTTAGCTATCTCTTGAATTCCTAAGGAGTTACAGGATCAAGATGATGTTCTGAGTGCAAACAGTCTCTAATAAAACAGCATAGTAATTAAATTTCCAAACAGTATAATAAAGTACTCTTTCTACACAATAATGCTATAAGACAGTTAGTGGTATTATGATTTACTCCAAATATTTGGGCCACCTGTAATTTGGGACCCATGTAAAGAACTAGATACCAGTAACATGTAATTTGCTTATGTTGGTTATTTACAGGTAGATAAAGTTTGAGTTCTGATGGCAGATTTTATTTGGGAATTGTATCACTGTGCATTCAAATTTTCTAAAACTCTACTATTGATCATCTTTAAGCATTGCTGTATTTGAAATCCAATAGGCTGAAAATCGAATACTTTAAACAAAGTGTAATATCTTTAGGGTCTTGATTCCATATGTTAGAAACCAATCTTTAAGGTAAAAACTAATGTTGGTATCATTGTAAGAAATCATATAATAATTCCTTTTATATTTTAACAAAGATTTGTTATAAATAGAAATGCGAATTTGCTATTAATTTCTTAGCTTTTTGAAGTATTGATGTGCTTTCCAGTTTAAATTATGTAGTCTTAAAGTTTTACCATAAAATAAGAACTAGAGCCCTCAGGGTTGAAAGGATGAGCAACTTAGAAATGATGAGTGAGTTGGGTTTCAGAGAAAAGTAGATTTAAAAAAAAAAATACATAGCCTTGAATTTTTTCTTGAAATTCAGTTGAATACAATGCAAAACATCTTACATATGGTGCACTGACCTCATTTGCCCTTCTGTCTTACAAAATTCATTGTCTCTAAAACACAGAACTATGAATGATCAGAACTGGGAAAGACCAGACTTGGAGCCACATTCCTTGAAATGTACTGAACTCTTTGGTCCCTGCTTTGTATTTATTTGCCTTAAAGATGCAGTGAAAAAAAGATATAGAGGATTTGACAAGGTTTGTTATTGTTGTTTGTTCAATGAAAGGGCCTTATTTCACTATCATAGATACACAAACCTTGCTTTTCTGGTCTTAGTTCCTCTCCTTAGGATCCATAGCATTAGTGAAAACCCTCCCTGAAAAGCTCCCTCCTGAAAACTCTTGCTCTAAAAGCCCAAATATTCCAGATGAAAGCATTCAGGCATCTGTTTTTCACAGTGCACCCTTGGCTGGGTGAGGGGAGATGTAGATGAGAAAACATTTTAAAAAGTATCTAGACTATAAATGACAGTGTCAAATGACCAATTGAGAGTTCAGTGATGTCAGTGGAAACATCTTACCGATCTCATTGCATACATACACAAATATAAGGGTTGAGACCTCAACCTTATAGATTGTTTTGGACATCGTTACTGGTCTTTAAATGTTTTGTCTGAAAACTTCCTTGAATTACGCAGCAAAGCAAACACTTGAAGCAAACATTTCAGTGAAATATTTCTTCAGAAAATATAGCTTTTCCATAAAGAAACTTCACCCAGAATAAGTATTTCTAGCCTTATGCATACATGAGGCTAAAAGGCATGCAAGACACCCTTGTGTCTCATGCAGTGAGCCTTTTGTGCTGACTAAGCTTGAATTTGTGCGGACCAGGAGTAGATTTTTTCAGAAATGTAAATTTCCGCATTGCAATTTTCTATGAAATCACTAGGTGATGCAGTGGATACAGCATGGGGTTTCCTGTTAGGAAGTCCTGAGTTCAAATGTCACCTCAGACACTGATTGGTTGACCCTGAACAGCCTCTGTTTGCCTCAGTTTCTCCAACTATAAAATGGGAATAATAATAACACTTTCCTTCCATGGTTTTTATTAGGATGAAATGAAATAATAGTTGTAAAGCTCTTGGTACAGGGCTTGGCACACAGTAGGTACTTAATAAATGCTTATTCCCTCCTATGAGATTTCAGTGAAAACATCATTTTGATCAGAAGTGATATGTGTTCTATTTATTAATACAATATAAGTAATATAAGAGAACTCGATTTATTAAAACATTAAGATTTTTAAAAAAATTTCTGATTAGTCAGCCCACCTGTAAGCATATATTAAGCTCCTTTTATGTGCCAGGCACTGGGGATAAAAAGAAAGACAAAAGACAGGGACTTATGTTCTGAAAGAACTCACCAGCTAATGGAAAGTCAACAAGCAAACGGTCATATAAAAACAAGATATAGACAGGATAAATTGGAGATAATCAAAATACTGCATGTCACAGATAGGTTAGTGGATTCAGGCCTCCCAAAATCACCACAATCAGAGGCATGGCCAATAGTTCTAGGTCAACTTGGAAGATGGTCTCTAATGAAATGCCTCAGGGATCTGTACTGCATTGCATTATCTGAAATGTTTATCAATGACTGGGATAAAACATGACATAGATGGCATGTTTTTCCATTTTAAAATGACAGAAGGATGTTCAGAAGGATAACTAATTCATTGGATGACAGTCAGGACCCAAAAAACTCTGAACAGGCTAGAATATTGGTCTAAAACTAACAGGATGAAATTTAACAAGCCTAAATATAATGTTTTAAATCTGGAATTTAAAAAAAAAACACTTCACAAGTAGAAGATGGGGAAGATGTGACTAGATAACAGAATTTCTGGGGAAAAAAACCCCCAAACCTTGAAGGCTTTAATGAACTTTAGAAAAAAAAAAAAATATATATATATATATATATATATATATATATACAATAGAAAAGAAAAAAAATATATATATATAAAGCATTCTTAGTCTGTATTGAAAGGCATAGAATCCACAGAATGGAGAAGCCCTGGTCAGTCTTCATCTGAAGTAATATGCTTGTTCTGAGTACTACATTTTAGGGTTACTAATATGGTGAAAGGACTATAACTTATGATAAATGAGGGTTCTTTGAAGGACCAGAGGATGTTCATTCTAGAGAAGAGAATATGGAAACGTGATGACTGGATTAAAGTCGTTGAAGGACTGTCACGTGAAAGAGAGAGAAGGGCAGGTCTGTTCAGTTCCAGAGCAAAGAATGATGAGCAACAGGTGAAAGAAAGGCTGACTTCAGTTCATTGCAAGCAAAAACTTCCTGAGAATTAGAACTATCCAAAAAGTGAACCTTTTCAGGAAGTCATCAGATTCCCCAGATGAGCAATCAACAAAGGTTTAAAGGAAGCAAAAAGAATCCAGAGGGAGGGCTACAGAGACAAGAGCTTCCATCATCAAAAAAGATGATAGAAAAAAAGGCCAATGGTTTTTAACACACAAAATAACTTAGAAAGAGGAGTTTTCTTTAAAAAAAGAATTTCAAAGGATGGGTAAGAGATACATATGCACAAAAAATATCTATAGCAGCACTTTCTGTTGTGGCAAAGAACTGGAAATCAAGTATGCACTTGTCAGTTGGGAAATGGTCAAAAAAAACATGATATAGAAATATAATGGGATATTTATCATGCTGCTAAAAATGACAAAAGGGATAGATTCAGAGAAACTTTGGAAAATTTGTATGAATTGACAAAGTCAAGTGAACAGAGGCAGGGGAACAGTTAATCTAAAGACAACAAGAATTTAAATTAAGACAATTTTGAAAGACAAGAACTCTGATCAGTGCAATGACCAGTCACAACTCTAGGAAGCTGTAAAAGTAATGGGAATTTGAAGATTTTCCCTGCCCCTTAATAGGCCTAAGGGAATTTGAAGATTTACTCTGCCCCCTAATAGGCCAAATGGAGCCTGTGGTTGGAGGGGTTTGCTGAAGGGTAGAGCAGAGCCCAAAAGAAGTTGGGAGTCAGAGCAGTTAGAACTGGAGGGAGGGGAGGACACAGCCAAGGCAACAGTTAGGCTTGTTAGTGTTTGTTTCCCCCTTAGCTAGGATTGTGAGTGTTTGTTTGTGGGAAGGCTAAAGGATGGTGTGGCTTCCTACTGTGTTATGGTGTATTAACTTATTTATTGCTGTGATGGATTTGGTTTACTGGTGTTGGGATTGAGCTTTCTGGCGTCTGAAAAATGTTTTGCTTCTGTCTTCTATATGGAGAGTCTGTTATATTTTGTGATTGAGAACTATGCCAGTATATTCATGGTCACCATTGGTGCCCTGAATATTGTGTTGGCACTACAGAGACTGATGATGAAAAATGTTTCCTATCTCTTGACAGAGGTGAAGGACTAGAGATATACAATAGTTAGATATTGTTGGATAGTCCCTTCTAGCTAAACAATTTTATGATTCTATGTAGAAAGTTTAAGGAATCAAGACAGATATGTATTAACTAGCTGTGAGACACACTGAGAATTGAGTGAATACATTTGCTTTATAAAAATAAATCCCTGATTATTCCTGTTTACTTATGATTCACTTCTTTCCCTTTAAAACAACAAGAACAGACTCTGGAAATGGTGAAAGAGATCAAAAAGAGGAGGAGGCATATGATTAATTCAAGTCTATGCAAAAATGAGATATTCTTGCTCATCTCCTAGAAAGACCAACCCTTCTAGGAGGAGGAGGTTCTGTTATTCTGCATCTACCTTCATTATTATTGCTGTATTCAACTTCAGTGTCTTCTCCATGTGATGCTGTTCTCCTCCCACCATTTTGGTTCCAATCCTGAGTTTCCAATTGTTCAGAGTCTGTCCTCTCTCATCCAGTAGTAGCTCCCTTTGTACCAATACACATTAACAGTAATTCTCAAGGCTTTAAATGAGAAAAGGAAGGAAGAATGAAAGGAAAAAAGAAAGGAAGAAAGAAGGAAGCAGAAAAAAAAGAAATAGAAAAGGAAGGAAGGAAGGAAGGAAGGAAGGAAGGAAGGAAGACCACATGACTTTAATGAGGAAACTTGGCCCTGAAGAATATATGAGAAAAATATGTCTCACTTCTTTGCAGGGAGACTATGGCTGTATGAAACTTAACTCATGTTATTATATTCCATTGACGTGTTGGTTAAAAGAAAGAAGATATAACATTTGCTTCCCTCACTTCTGGAGGTAATTGGTAGATTCTTTTTATCTTGACTTTTTCCTCTGGTTCTAAAATAGATCTGGGCACTTTCATTTATATCTTGAAATAGTTGTCTAAGACTTGGGAAAAAAATCAACATAATTTTTAGTTAATCCAATGATTCTTAAGGGATCTCTGCTTGACCCGTTTTCTGGGTCAATTGTTTCTGTTGTCAGATATCTTACATTTTCTTCTACTTTTTCAGTCATTTTAATTTTGTTCTAATATATCTTTTTATCTCATACTCATTTACTTGTATTCGATGTATTCTAGTTTTCAGGAAGACCATTTCTTGGGTAAGATTTCCCTCTTTCTCTTCTAAACTATTTATTCTCCTTCCACTTCTTTCCTCCCCAGTTCTTATTTCATTTTTAAAATGTCTTACTTCATTTCTTCTAGTTATTCATGTAGTCCTTATGGAAAATCTATTTTTTCCTCTGAGTCTCTGCTTGCAGTTGCTATGGAGTTAATTGCTCCTTCTTTGGGGGAATTTCTAGATTTGTACTATGTATATACACACATATATGCATGTACACACACTTATATACACATACATACATATGTGTATATACATACATATACATATATAAACATAAAGATGCATATATGTACATATGTGTGTGTACATATACATAAACATGTGTGTGTATATATATATGTATATATATTATATATATATGTTTGGTATTGGTCTGTTTTTGCTTTGATTTATTCATTTCTCCAACTTTTTAGTTACTGCATTGGGGCTTTGTGCCAGAGCTAGGCTTTGCCCCTTGATATGCTTTTGGATGAGTTCTTTTGATCTGTTTGGTCTGGCCTTAGATCCTTTGGGTTTCTGCATTGACCTCCAACTCTCTAGGTTTGCATCTTTCCACGTCTTCCTGCCTCTTTTGGGCAAAGAATGCTAGAGCTTCAGGGCCATCAATAGCATCTCAAAACAAAGTGCTCAGGACCTCTGAGAACCTGGCTGTGGGGCTATCCTAATGTGAGCACCAGTTTGCTGCTTTGCCACTACACTCCCTAGGGCTTTCAAGGCCCCTCCACTCCCTCTTCTGGAGCTTTCCCACCACTCTAGATCTCTTCTGCTCTTGCTTTTGGACAACGAGCCTTCAAGTCTACACATGTCTCTAGCCCATCTCTGGTCATGCTTGAAGGCTGGGTTTATTTGCCTGTGCTGGTCCTGACTTTTCTTATGGTCTCCCCATTTATTGCTTCTGGGTGACTTTTTGTCCACTTCTGGGAAGGATGGAGTCATTAGATTTCTTGATTCAGTCTGGTACACATTTTAGTTATTTTTTCCCCCTAAAGTGGTAATATTAGAGTTGGGCAGTAGGCCTCCATTAGGGCATCCATCTTGCCCATCTTTATTTGCTAACCAAAAAGAATAGTTTTAGGATTGGGAATTTTGAATCAGACGGGTAGAAAGTACAAAATATTTTGGAAGCTATTGTACCTTATAATCAAAATAATAATAACTGATATTTTTAGAGTGTTTTGAGGTTGACAGAGTGTTTAACCTTATTTGATCCTCAAGAATCCATTGGCATAAGTGCATCTGGTATTATTATTATAATATTACCATTTTTACAGAAGAAAAAGCTGAAACCCAGAGAATTTAAGTGACTTTCCCATAGTCACACAAGTACTAGATATTGCATACTAGATTCAAACCCAAGTCTCCTTCAATCCCAAGTCAGATATTAATTCTACTCTGTTAGAGCAGTGAAAGCATTGTGTAAAATGGGAAAGAGTAGAATGGTGGACTAAGAATCACTATACCTTGCTTCAGACCTAAACTCTCCTGCTTATTAGCTGCAGGGCATGGAGCCCATCGCTTGATCTCCCTAGAATTCACTTTCCTCCTGTCTAAAATGAAGCATTGGACTATAGAATTTCTAAGGCTTCTTCCTAGTTTCATGTATGGGATTTAGAGCTGAAAAACGTGTTTATTAAGCAACCATCATGTGCTAGGCATTGTGGTAAGTATTTTACAATTATTTTATTTGATCCTTAAAACAATGCTAGCAGGTAGATAGTATTATTTCCATGTTATGATTGAGGAAACTGAGGCAGACAAAGGGTAAGTGACTTGTCCAGAGTCACACAGTTAGTAAAAGTATCTGAGGTTGGGTTTGAACTCATTTTCTTGACTCCTAGCTCAGCCCTCTGTCCATTATACCACCTCACTGCATAAAGAAACTTAGAGGCCCTTCATTCAACCCTTTCAGTTTACATTTGAAGAAAGGTAGCTCAGAGATGTGATTTGCCTGAAGTCACACAGGAACTAAGTAGCAGAACTAGAATGAGCATGTCCAACATTTAAGGCCAGTTATATCTTCTAAGATTCCATTATTACTACTAGACTGTGATTTTTTCCAAATCAAGAGACTTTTAAAATTTATTTAAAAATTGCTATACATTCCTAAGAACTTCCAGTCTCATAAGTAGCATTTCTGAATTTGAGGTATTGCCATTAGAATTCAGATGTTTAATATAACACAGTCTTCTGCTTCAAGGACATCAACCTCCTCAGTCCATTCTCTTATATTCTCTCGCTCTCATCCCCACATATATGTATATGTATATATGCATATGAAATACAAATTCATACACATGCATATATGCTCCTATATGTAATGTCTATGTTTATGTGTGATTACATATAGATACATACACATGTGTAAACATGGATATGATTAAACATCAGAATAAATCTTTGGATCTGAAAGCAGATTTGTCCATGTCCTGTTAAGTTTGTCATTGAGTAAATGCCTCATAACTGAAGAATATATACGTATAAACACATGAATCTTGTTTTACATGGTATAAAAAAGTAAAAAAAAAAAGTGAACTTGAACTGCAAAGATAGATGATCCCCCTTCCATCTGCATTTTGACATGAATCCATCACTCATTCCCAGTGTAGTAGAATATTCAGAGTTGGAAGTGTCTTCAGTGGCATTCTAGTCCAACTTAGACTAGCAAAGTTAAATGATAGTATCCTAAAAAATAAGGAGGTGTCAGGGGAGGAGGTGAGGAAATATCTCTTCTAAATGATACTTTAGGCAAAGGTTGGGGAACCTGTGGCCTCAAGGCCACATGGAGCCTTCTAGGTCCTCTGGTGCGGCCTTTTGACTCATTCCAAGTTTTACAGAACAAATCCTTGTGTTAAAGAGGATTTATTCTGTGAAATACGGATTCAGTCAAAGGGCCATACTTGAGGACCTAGAGAGCCACATGTGGTCTCAGGGCTGCACGTCCCCATCTCTGCTTTAAGCTCTAGCTTTACAAAGAGGCTATTTAACTAATGATAGTAAATATTAATGAAAATCATTACTCAGTTTTTCATTTCATTCTGTGAGAAGTATTTCTGGCCTTAAGGAAAGCCACCCCTAAGACCAGACCTTGAATCCTAGCAGCTGTTCCTAGGCAAACCAATGGGTTCAGTCTACCATCAGGGGAGGAGCAGCCTTGAAAGCATTACTTCAGGGCTTATCAAGTACCACATCCTCACCTGTTTCATAATGTTCCCTACTTAGAAGGATTTTTTTCCTCTGTAACATTTTCTATGGATCTTTAGATTGAGAATTAGCTGTCAATCAATTATTTGATAAATATTTATTAAGGGTCTATTACCTGTCAATCACTATACTAGGTACTGGGGATTAAAAAGAAAAGAAACAATCCCTGTCCTCATGGAGTTTATGTTCCATCACAATAAATATAATACAATCACATGTATCTGTATGTCCTTTAATAGAAGAATGAAAGAATTTCCATTGATCTAGATCTTTTAGGAGCTCACTGAAGGATAACAGTAAGATCCAGAAGAGATGCCTGAGTAACGACAAGATTGTGATGAGGCAGGTACGCTTTAAGGAGCAGGAATTAACTTGGGAAATTTTATAATTAAACATAATGCAGGGAAAGGAAACATCTATTAATAAGAGCCCAGAAGGTGCCCTAAGTAATATATTTTAACAAAGATAGAAGTAAAGGCTAAGCAGGATGCTAAGCTGCCAAGGAGGATACTTTCCTACCTTGCCAAGAAACAAACAAAATCTTTGTTGAGAAATGCAAAGGGGAAGCTAGCAGCTGCTTTGCAGGAAGCTGGGAGAGATCTCCTTCCAAAAGAGTAAAATCTGGACCTTCTTGGGAACTCAAGTTTAACTCTGTTAAACTTCCTATTAAAATGAAAAATGCAAATGGTGAGAGGGAAAAGAGAAAAAGACAGAGACTAAAGGGACTATTTCTGGGAAAATATTTTATTCAGCTTAAGAACTACTTGAGAAAGAAAAGACATATAGAAGGAATTATTCTAGCACTGATATAAGAGATAATTTGAACACTGGCCTTGGACTTCCCTACTGATTTCATAGTGGTTCCTATTAAAAAAAATTGCTGCTAGGGAACATCAGTTAAGAGGAGAGTCTAGTCAAGGATACTACACTTGACCACCTTGTCCTATTTATGGTATATTGCACCCTTTCAGTATAGTGCTAAAATGTGTCTTCTTATTCAGAAGTAGAACTGAATACTGGTCTTTTTTTTTTTCCAAAAAAAGAAGAACCTGTAAGTCTCCTATATATACCGGATTGGGTATGTGATTTTATATGTTGCCAAATACACACTAGCATTTAATAAATAATGGTCAAATTTTGAATGAATGGAACAAACTTTCTGTGATTGAGTTAAGCAAATGCTGTTCAATCAGTTCTTTGTAAATCTGAACAATACCTTTTTTTTCCTAAAGCAGACAAGCAAAAACAATTTTGAAGAAACAGAAACCAGGCCTCCTTCTTTATGCCCCAAATCCAGACAAATTATAAGAATCTAGAATTGGTTTCTCATCATAGCTAATACTAATAGGGTGATCGCGAAGATTAAATGAGAATATATTTGTGAAGCACTTAAGCCCGGCACACAGTAGGCTCTTAATATATGTTTGTTCCCATCTCCTTATCTAGTCAAGAGTGTGGGCTGATGTTTGTAGGTCTGTAAGCCTACAGATCGGTAGGCATTCACCCACTGATGAACTTACAGAAAATGTATCTCAAAAAATCGACTTTTGAGCTTCGAAGATTCATCTTGAGGCTTAACCAAGTATTAACAACATTGCTGACCAAAACCTACCCATTAAAATTCATTTGGCATGCCTAATCAATCAATCGACAAGTGTTTATTAAGGGCCTGTTATCTGCCAGCTGCTGTGCAGGGCACTTGGGATACTGTAACCAAAAAGAAGCAGGTTCTTCCTTACCTCAAGGGCTTCCTGTTCTATCCAGCGACCCATATACATAAAAGTATGTACTGAGTACTTATACAAGGTAACTTAGTGGGGGTGGTGTCAGCAGCCTCATGTAAGTAGACTGAAGTTGAAAATATACTACTAAAGAATCTAGCTCAAGATTATAACCCCCAAATATAACATAAAATGCTAATAAAATGCCATAATTAGAACTTTCCGACAGAGTAAGATAACCCAAATGTTTCCATATGGGACATAGAAGAACAGTACTTTCTTTTGCATAAGTTTACCTAGCTACGAGATAATTTTGAACACTCGAGATGTGCTTTCAACTCCAAGTTAGTAATTTTGTAAGTATCCAGGAAACTTCGATCGTGATAATTTAGAAACAGCAACGATAATAACAGCAAACCAATGTATTTTCCCCAGTGAAGGTTGGGAATTGAGGGGAGCATTGATTATAGGAAGAATTTCTTCACTTGTTCTTTTAGCATTGGCTTCGTAAGGACTGTCTTTCATTGTCCATAGTACTAAGACCCTATGTAGGCACCTACTAGGTTTCTTTGTTGAACTGAATGCCCTAGCTCTACAGGAAAACTCATCATCTCTATAAAATTATTTACTGAAAATAACTCAAAATTATTCATGCAGATTTCATAATATGGTTTGAAATGTTGTATTACACCTGTCTTTGCGATCACTAATCAATATTTAGGAAACAGCATCAAGTATTCAAAATCTTAAACAGGACTTTTAAAACAATGAAAAAAATCTTATACAGAGGACTAATAATTGCCAGGATTGTTATAATTTCAGAATCCTTAAAAACAAACTACTTCATAATTTAATTATATTTTCATATAAGGAAAAAAAAGTCTCATAATGCCCACTAAGCTCAGATAACAAATGAGGGCTTGAAAAATGTGATTCTGAAAGAGTTCACATAATGGTAGGACTTAACATTTATCTCTGTTTTAGCTCAAAGTCATCAAAACGACTTTTATATCAAAGTATTTCAGTGAGTGACAAGAACAAGATTTGCCTTGTACTGTTTAAAACTCATTAGGCCATGAAATAACTTTATCCTGCCAAGCCAGAACAGGAGAACATCTCTTGTTTTTTTTGTATCATCTGTGTTATTTAGACCAGCCGTCTTTGGACATTTGGGTCAAGTTTCTAGAAATTTGTTGCTTGAATTTGACTGAGGAATTGAGTATCCTATCCTTAATAGCCTAATGTAGCTAATTGGAATCCATTTGTAACTCAGTACTCTTGGTGACAATTGTCCTTAACCTGGCCCAAATTTAATCTAATTTATGTAAACCGTAGGCTCCAATCTGAATTTAAAGAAAATAGTGAGATGTTCTTCTCTACCTAAATGGAACATTATCAAAAAACAAGACTATATTATATGCTTAAGCTCAAATACTTGGGAATCTATTTATAATTTTATCTTTTTACAAGTGAAAGTAGAGAAATTATTCTATTCATCAGAGATAGTTTTATTATTGATGTCTATCCTTTATCTGGATTTCTATTCTTATAATGAAAATGGGATTTGTGATAGAGGGGGGAATCTCCTAAATTTCCCCCAAATGATGGTACAGCAAATGAAAACAACAAAAGGGATTTTTTTCAAAGAGCGTATCATGATAGTTGACGAATTGTAAAATACTGGCTTTGAAAATTATGTTCCTATAAACACATAAATTACTGTTTTCAGTTAATTAGAATGAGAGATTATAGAATTTCATTATGATCTCTCCTTTATCTTAAAAGTATTCCATAAGTTTAGGCTGTGCTATAGGGCCTAGAAATATTTCATATCCTACTGTTCATTCCAAGAAGCAGAGATTTTTAAAAGACATACTAAGTAGTAAAATGATCATATTATAATACATTTCATTATCAGAGTCAAAGCATCTCTAAAATCACCAGAAATGATTTTTTCCCTTTATTGAATTAAAATGTTTCTCCTACTAATTACTGTTCACTTTAATTCCTTTAAAGGAATTTTTTTTTCTTGAATAATGCCTTTAAATCTTTATTCACTACATTGGAAAAAAAAATCTTCCACATTTATTTTTTTGAGGAAGCCCCCTCCCTTTGGTGCCAGGAAAACAATGATTTATAAGGTGGTAATAAGCACTGTAGTAACCTAAAAACAAGGAATATTTCTGAATCAAAATAATCTTAGACCACACATAGTCTTCTTAGACATAAAGATAATTATTTTATGAGAGTAAAATATGAAGATAGAACACATGGAAATAAAACATAGGGGACACTGAATACACAAGGATTGTATACTTTCCATTCAAGAAACAAATGAAATTATTTATCTACATATGAATTTACTTGTATGCAATCTGTGAAATGCGAACTAATTCTATACAATGTTTATTAGATAATATTTTTATATAATTTCTTGAAGAAACTATTGTATGGCAGGATCTTTTTTCAGGTCTATGCATAATAAACTAAAAATGAAAATGTGTCCTAATCATAAATGTAGGTATTCATGAACCTCATTTGCATCATTTGTATTCATTCCATTTCTAAGCATTGAAAACTCACATTTTACAAGTAAAATAATTTATTTCTATATGTACTTATTTCTAATAAGGGAGGATATTTGAATCAAATGAAAATGTTTGAATAAATGAAATGGATATCAAATATGTAATTGCAAAAACAATTTTGCTAAAATGTAAATGATTTATAAGTTTAATATACATATGTGCACACACATATGCATGTGCATATACATTCAGACACATATATATGCCCAGGCAAGTTGTCACCTCTCCCTATGATTTTGGAAAATAACTTTGCACGTAAAGTTTCCTTAACATCTTTAATGAATGAACATAATACAATTCTACTTACACTTGCATGGAGTTTTCCCTTTTTTGACATCGCTAAAAATTTGTTGCTG
Source organism: Pseudochirops cupreus (assembly GCA_028627135.1). Lineage (NCBI taxonomy): Eukaryota > Metazoa > Chordata > Mammalia > Diprotodontia > Pseudocheiridae > Pseudochirops > Pseudochirops cupreus. The sequence continues at coordinate 187,058,647 of CM053583.1, forward strand.
AAAACTCCTCGTATTCCTACAATCCCCTGAGACACAGCAAATATTTCCAAAATACCTAGGATGACAGAAATCCCAAAATAAAACACAGATTGTTTGATAATGCTGTGAAGAATTCAATGTTTTTCTTTATTTTATCTCTTCTTTGTAAAACCTAACCTACTTTCTTGTTCTGATCAACATTAACTTTGAGAAAATTGGTTAGCACCTTAAATTATTAATTGTGAGCTCCAGAGATATTTCATTAATTTTTTTTGTTATCAATACTCATATGCTTTTTTGCAAACACTGACCCACTTTTACTAAGTAGTATTTGATGATGATACCTATTGTATGAAAATTCAAGTAATTTTTTTCATTAGTACTCTCTAAAACCCAACACAAGGTTTTTGGCAAGCATAATAAGCCTTCTTTTCTATTAAATATAGGGATTTCACCCATTAAGTCAAGTGAAAAGAAACAAAAGCACTGAAAATATTACTTCTTTAAATTCAAATTTGACAAATCTTTACAATTAAACAAGCATATCTTCTACCTTAATTTATTAAACAGTGTATTATTACACAAATGCTACAATACATAAAGTAATATTTGCATCATAGTGATTTAGGAACTGTTGGTTTGATTAAATTTAGTAGAATAAAATTTTTATACCTTCTGCTTTTATAAACATATACAAATTTAAATGAAATTACTTAATTTATATTATATATATATGTATATATATATGTACATATATATGTATATATATTAGTCCAGTATTATTAACACTTTTTGGGGGTCTCTGTTCCTTTATTTGGAAATTACATATCCACAGGGATTAAGGAACAAATCATAGATGGCAGAAAATTGTAAGTGAAACAACTTTGATTTAATTCCATAGATTTGCATTTTGAGAATCAATATTATGTTATAAAAAAAGGAGTCTTAGATTATAACTTTAAGCATCTTACAGTCATATAAATTTTAGAGAAACAATGGGTAATATTTTGTGGAGAAATTCCTCCAGTTTTCCATTTTCCCCATTATTTGCATATTGGAGAAAGAAGACCAAAGAAAGTCCATTCCTCTTCCCCCCCACCCCCATCATGTTGCAGAGCTTACAACACTTTCAGAAAACCTGATATACAATACTCCACATTTATAAGCTATATATTAAAGTGTGATCATACTTATATCACAGAAGGATGTTCTATTTGACATTAAGGTATGCTCAAAGAATTCCTGAAAAAGTCAATTCTTCCTGGCACATGGGAAATCATTTTTAATATTCTTCCACTTACACTCAACTTTTCAGAACTTCATCAGTTCTGTAAGGTGAGGTGTCCCTAAATGCAGCACTATTGAGTGAACTCTCTCAGTTAAATCCCATGAGATTACTTGGCCAGGTAGCAATTTCCCCAAGCAAGTAGGATCATCTGAAGGACTTTTTGAAAACAAAACAAAGCAAAATAAGATTCTTAGCTGTGAGTGCACAGCTTTCATTAAAGAAAGCAATGGCTAATTTTAAGATGTTCGCTTTAAATTAAACTCCTAAAGTAAACTTTAGAAAAAAGAAAAATTGTTTGCCATTGGAATGTGAACAAATACACCAGTTACTCAAGGTATTTCCTGTCAATTCCGATTTTCAATATAATTTTAACATCACTACTCTTTAATAAATCTTGCAGGACAAACTACTTAATGAAGAAACAGATCTAGCAATAGGAAACTAATTAAGGACTTATTCTAAGGTTGTTATTAATTTTGCTTATAAAGAACTCCAGGAAAAGGTTCTATAAGAGGTGTTGTTTTTTTTTTTTTTTGCATTGATTGTGTGTGACAGAGGGAGAAAAAAATGAGGACAGAGAAAAACAGCCAAAATCCCCCAAATATGTAGAGAGTGTGGCAGGGGGACAGACACACTCTATGATATTTCCCCCCAATATTACTTAGAGCTTCACATTCTAAAGTTTCTTATTTGAATTTCAAGAAAATGAACCCAAATTCATTATTCAGATGATCTTGGAGCATTTAAACATGAAGTACACTGCATCTGTAAATATTTCTGAGTGCTTGAGTGGAAATATACTAACAGAGAACAACAAAAGAAAATATATATTGGAAGTACATGTCCCCCAAAGGAAGAGGTTTAAGATTATTAGTTAAAAGATGACATTGACTTATCTGAGTAGAATTGAACACTCTAGAAATTGTATATTGTTGATTTCCAAAATCAAACGTAGTGTTATTTACTCTATGTATTCATCTGGGTTTTGAAGATAAAAGTATTTTGACTCTTTAAACGTTAACATATTACATCTGTCTTGGGGTTATTGAATTTTTGAATCACTGAATCGTTAAATTTTTTATGAGACAAGCTGTATTTTGAGGAACTAATGCCTGATAAATTCTCCTCCTGGGAAACAAATTTTTTTATACTTAAAATGAGATTTGCTTTAATAGAATACAATATTAAAATACACGCAACTGATTCTTATACTTTTATATTTCCTAATCTAAAAAGTGCAGTCTATTTGTACAAGCTTTGCTAATTCACATAGGCATTACTATAGATTTCAGGGCTGGCATTTTAGACCTTATTTTACTATTATAGCAAACGTTACAAAAATGACATTAAGGGCAGTAAGTTCAAAACAACTCCAGCAGTGATTTCATGGTAATTCATTTGTGTTGGACATCGGACTAAATTTTGAATTTTCTTTCATCCGAAGTACCCCTAGGATTTTCTGGAAAGCAACTGATCTTTCATATTTACTGCGCCAAATTTCAATTTCAATTGTGCTTGTATGTATGTGAACGCACATATTCATGGAAATGCTAAGTGCTGCACTTGGCTAATATCTGTCATAAAGAAGTTAGTAACTATTCAACTCTATTGTCCTTGGAAGCCTAGAAGCTTGAGTATTGAAATCACAATGTACTAGCAGTCATATCATACCAAGCAAAAGGACAAACCCTAATTAGAATGTGTGGTTAGCATAACTATTGATTAGAAATGAATCATTGAAAATTATAGCAAGTTAAGTTCATATTCTTGACTCAGACTCCCCTCCTTCCTTTTAGTACCCTTGACTTCCTTCTCAGAAGCCACCTTTCCCTTCTGAAGGTTTCCTCTTATCACAGAAGAAAATTAAGAAAATTTACCCTGAAGTTTTAGTGATTTAATATGCTAACCCTTCCAGAATGTTTGCATTTTAAAAGGAGATCACAAAGAGGGAGACAAGATAAATTTAAAGGACTACATCACCAATGGAAGGGTTGTAAGAACTATAACACCTAAGCATGGAAGATATTTTGAGGAAAGAGTATAAATCCTTGGTTCCTCCCAAGTGACAGGACACAGGTACCTATATTCTTGACTTAACCATAAGGCCAACTCATTGTTCCAGGGTAAAAAGACTCATTTATGCATCATAATATAGCAAATGAGAATACTGGAACACAGCAAAAATTATTAGAAAAAATATTTTTTTCTCTGGGATATTAATGCCAGAAGAACATATCTGAGTTATAAAATCATATAGAATGTGCCTTTTGTACAGATATAACAAGAGATCTAGTAATGTAAACAAGTACTTCCTCAATGAATATTTGTTTCTCTGGTCTGTAATGCCATGTGTTAGAAGCTATAGCAAAGTGAAGGACTGGAAAAAATACAGCCAAATTCAGGCACCAGAAAGTTATATTGGAAATCCTCAAACTGTCCCCCTGGATTACCTTACATTGGCCAAATCCACCAGATAATTCTTCCAGGTCAGTTAAGCCAATTTAAGTGAAAAAAAGAAACTTTGGGGTTTTTATAATATCCAATGGGCAGCCTACAGTGATTTTATGTAATATTCATGGTCAAGAGATAGCATAGTCATCGAGTTTCAGTTTCCTCATCTGTGAAATGTGTATGTAGCTCAAACCTCCCAGGGTTGCTGGGATGCCTAGAAGAGCTATTCTATGTAAAACGCATGGCTAATCTGAAAGTATTGCATGAATACTCTCATTTGTATCTCCCCAATGGTCAGCATAGAGGCTGTTACAAAAAATTTAATATTTTTTAAAGAATTAGATAAAAGAGCTGATTGCCTGATTTTGACTTCCTTTGCAGAAAGATGACATGGCTTCTAATCCACTTTGGCTGGGAGGAACATAAGTGTGAACATATTAACACTAGAATGATTGGCCAATCCAGATGTGTCTATATGTATACATGTACTTTTAAATCAGTTAAAAAAAATAACACTTTGGACAAAATCAAATAATGAAATTTTTCAATTTTTGGGGCAACATTTTTGCTTCATTGAGATGTGACCTTTTCCTGTGCTGCAACTCATCTAAAACTTCTTGATTCCCAAGGGATTCCCAGGGAAATTGCTATGACATGTCAAAAGCATTTGCATTATGACTATAATTGAAACATATAAGAAAAAGGGCGTGAGGTGAAGGGGGACAGGATGAGACAGAAACCTTTACAGATCTACTAAATCAATGAAGGAGATTCCTATTACTCTTTTATATTTCCAAATGTCAAAGAATTTTTGGGATTTAGAGTTCATTTTGTAAATGAAGAGAGTAAGACCCAGAGAAGGGAAAACAGACAGAGTGTGAAGCCACATCTGATTACTGATCTTGGATACTTTGAGACTGCTGACATCCTGATAAGCTTATCAAAGAGCCAAAGAATGTGTGACACTGATAATTCTATACTAACCTGACACCCCATTCAAATTCTTTCATACTTGGTGGGAATTTAGTGCACCAGCTACGAGTCAGAGATCCTGAATTGGAATCAAACTCCGCCACTTCCTTTCTACCTCTGTGACTTTAACCTATGTCGGTCTCAGTTTGCTTATCTATAAAAGGAGGCACTTGGGCTACAACACCTCTAAGTTCCTTTTCAACTCCAAGTTTATGATTCTATGATCTACCCTTTTGAACTGAGAGCTCCAAAAATTTGAAAAGTTTCCTAATGTCAAAAGGTTTTGTAACATATGTCCATATTGCATCTGTTAAAATGTTAATGTTTGGAATAACTCTTTTTGAACTTACATGAATGTTAGAATGACTTTGCATAGCAAAGCCTTATCTTTTCTTAAGGGGCAAGAGTATAAAGTGAACATGTTTTGAATAGTTCTCTGCCTTTGCTGCAAAGAATGCACACTAGCTTTGTTCTGCGCTGTTTCAAGATCTTTTTAATGATCATCAGTTTTCTTAAATGTGCTTTTTTCCCAACCCTATCTCTTCTGCTATCACTGGTCTCTTACACGTAGTCCTTTGTTCAATCGCTTTGCCTGGACTTCAGATTGTTACTTCAAATGCATGAAGCCTACAATGGTGTTCCCAGTGTGGTACTGTAGAAATAGCTCTGGTTATGAAGTCAGAGGAAATAAGTCCAAATCTTGGCTCAGACATTTACTACTTGTGGTATCTTTCAGAAGTCATTTCATTTCTATGAGCCTCTATTTCTTTATCTTTAAAATCAGGTGGTTGGACTATTTCTGCCAGCCCTTCCTATTCTGAATCTTAAGCTTCTAAGTGATAGAAGTCCACTTTAAGAAGTCCTAAGTGACAGGGCATAACTAATCTATAGGTTTTTAAATACCTATAGAAGGAAGGAAATAAGGCACTGTTGGGTATGGGCTGTGCTATCAAAGCTGCCTAGAGGCAGGGATCAGGGTTTAAACTTCCTTGGCATCCTTCACAGCACTCAACAGTGCTGAGCACATAAAAAATAAACAATAATATGAAAAGAGTAATTTATATATACACTGCACTTTATAGCACATATCATATTTGACATTTACTACAACACTGCATGATGGGATTGTTAAAGTATTATCATGACATTTTTACAAATAAGGAAATGAAGACTGGGAGAGGCATAGGTAATTTGCCCCACAAGCAAATGGTGAAGGCAATAAATACTTGGAACTGAGGCTTCAGCCTCCTCTCTAAGTTTTCTGTCAGCAGAATTAAGGACTCTGAGAAGCAAACATTGCATGAACTCAATCTCTATATTAGCTTTTTGGGGAAGGTGAAGGGATTTCTCTGTTACAAAGGAGGGTTCAGTTGCAGGGATAGAGGTGTGGCCTATAAAGAAATGACTGTGATATAAAAACAAAAGGTAGCAACAACATTAAATATACATGCTAGGGATAGGGTCTGGACTTGCGATTTGATGGGCATTGGGAAACCCTGGATCAGGAAATGCCTTCTACTAATGCAGATCAGCTCCTCTTCAACTTGTAGCTTGAGAATGTTGCCAGATCAACAGCAAGAGGTTAAATGATTCACCCAGGGTCACAGAGGCAGTGTGTGTTAGAGGTGAGACCTAAACCCAGGTTTTCCTGGTTTCAGCTAGCAGCCATGTGCTGTCTCCATTCTATGGGGCAGTATTAGAAACCTAGTAATTGAAATTCCCTACTGTTAAGAAGCCTAAACCTCACCTTGCTCAATGAGAAGAAACTGCACTTAAGTGTTAACGCTGGAAGGGAGTCTAATTCACCCGGAATGATACACAGATATTTATTCCATGGCTAAGGAAAGACATGTGAGGCAGTGGGTCATAATGAATCAGGCTTTGGATTTCATGAAGGTCTGTGTTCAAATTCTGCCTTTGACATAAACTGACTATGAATCATTTAATTCCTTCAAGTCCCAGGCAACTCTTTAAAACCAAATTCCAGAATAGTTGTCCATCTACAGTGGAGAGAGTTTGTTCCTCAAGCATTCCTTAGACAACTTAAATCCCAGCTCTTCATACTGGCACAAAAAGGAAAGACAAAAGATCTATGAATTCTGAAGACCTATCCAACACTATGATGAACTATGAAAGAACTAAGGAAATTGAAACTCTTATTTGACTAGCATTTTAAGAAAATTACCTTTTTATATAAAGACATAAAGAAAGGTAGTCAGAGAGGCAAGGTACTAAAGTGGAAGGATACTAAGAGAAGATTCAGAAGATTTGTGTTTGAAGGTGGAAGCTTGTGACCTTGAGAAAGCCTATAAGCCTCAATTTCCTTCACTGTAAAGTACAAGTAAACCCTTCTCTACCTACTTTACAAGGTTGTTGTAAGGATCAAAAAAGATATGTATAAAACACCTCAATATGTTCTAGAAATAATGATATCATTATTCCCTTAATTTCATACAATTCCTAGCTGTTCAAAACCGTGTATACTAGTCAACATGAAACAAATCAAGGTGAAGGATACTTCTCAGTGCCATAGTCTCTTTGACACTGTAAACTGAAGAACAGGTGTCAATGATATCCATGGATAGAGTGAATTTCCTCACTGGCAAGCTCTTGGATTAAATCAAAGAAACAGGTTCTTATCAATAAATTATTTTCTTAAATGAATTTGCCCTGATGTTCACTGTTAGTCTTAGACACATTTCCCCTTCTCTCTCTTGAATAATCTCTCATACACCGGCAACAATGGAACTGTAGTGATCTTCCTTTTCTTTTCTTTTTTCTCAACAATTCTTTATAAAGAGGGGAATCTAGAAGTGAGGGTTTCCTAATCAGAAGTCAATCCCTTTCCTCCCACTGAAACACACAACATATATATTTCTCCCCTGTTCTGCTTTCACCTGCTCAGATACAACAGACCATCTCTTGTTCTTTTATGACTGACTTTCATTTCTGAATGGAAGATTGGAACCAACATTTGTACAAGAATTGTTTTCCATAATAAAACTACCTATGTACAAAAACTTACATAAAATGTAAACAAAGGGGGAGAGAGGAACTTTAGTTAGGGTCCACAAATAACCCAAATTGGGGCAATACCCCAGTTTAACAGCCAGGGTTGATCTAAAAAAAAAAAAGACTTGGGGAAGGAAGTGAGGGTGGGGGTTTTGAACACCATCTAGAGTAGTGTGCAAAGTGATCCCTTTGGAGGAATGAAGAAGGTGGAAAAGACCTGAGACTGACAATTGTGGATCCTGAAGGAAAGGCCCAAGGAGTTCCTGGTACTAATGATTAAAGTGGAGTGGAGTGGAATGGAAAATTCCTTTTCTAGAAATCTCAGGGTGGAATCCCTTCACCCCAACAGGTATAACAGCAGAAGTAGCCATGTATTCCTTGGATTTTGGAGGAGGGGAGAGTTCTTATGTTTCTAGGAGATGCATATCTATTCTCAGAAGGTCAAAATCCAGAGCCCTCTATCTTTTCTCTGGAAGTTGTGGAGAGCCCTAGACTTATTTTAGCCAATTACACTAACTGCCACCCAGTCAAACTATGAAAAATAGAGTTGGGAGTTCAGAACAGGGAACACTGACTGCCCAGGTCCACAGTAGCACCAAGTGGCCATGAGGGGAATATGAATGATGCACACAAACTGATAGTTCACTCTGCTAGGGATTTGAGATACTGTTAAGACAACCAGACACTGTTAAGATAGGTTTTTCTCAATTCCAACTCTAGAATATCTTCTGCCCAATGCACACACATACATCGATGTTCCCCTCCCCCAGTCCTGTGGCATCCAGTTCTTTTCTCTGCTTTTCTTCTGTCTTCAGCCTTTAGGCTTCTGGAAATAGCCTGGACTAGAGCTGCCCTTGCTGTTACCTAAGTTTGCTTTGTCAAACACTACCTACAACTATGACTATGGGGCTGATGAATTCTAGGATCATATATTTAGAGTTAGTTGGGACCTCAGGGATCATATATAGTAAAAAAAAAAAAATTACCCCTTTTACATATGGAGAAACTGAGGCTTGGAGGCTTAAGTTCTTGAAACTAGTCAGACTGCAAAGTAATCAAGCTGACCTGGAAGGATGCAAATCAACATGTAGCTTTGGAGTCTGTGTTAGATATGTCTGAGAGAGATACTCTGAAGAGAGAGTATATGGAGCTAAGAAGTCAAGGAAAGATGATAGTTTAGTCTCTCTCTCTCTCTCTCTCTCTCTCTCTCTCTCTCTCTCTCTCTCTCTGTCTCTTTCTCTTCTTCCTTATATATCTATTCATAATCTTACTTAAAATCCTCCTGGTGGAAAATTTCTTTATTTTTGTGTCCCACTGAGGTACAAAAAATATTTTCTAGGGTTAATTCAGCAGTTCATTTGCCAGGGTGCCTGAATACTATACAGCAGACCCAACAACCCATAAACCCAGTTGGCAAGTGACAGAGAAAAAAAGCAGAACACAGTTCATTTGCATAAATTCTGTCATTATTTACCAAGAGAGATGTTAAAAGTATTTGAAGGATAAAAGTGTTAGAAGAAGGAAGGCACATTTAGAGGTGATCATAAATTTCATTTAAAAGGCTGATGGGAGGGAGTTGCAAACTTGGTGAAGTCATATCTAACACAGGGTTTCCTTTTCAGAAAAAGAGCCGTGAATTTTGAAGCCCTTACATCTTACTAGTACTTATATTCCAGCCTTGCCTGCTCTAGTTGCTTCATAAATAAATAACTGTCCTCTAATCTACCTCCAGGAATATTAAGGACTGTCCGGACAACCATCATTACAAGGAACTGCAAATAGCCCAGTTGATTTTCATTCTGATGTCAATCAAATCGCCCTGTTAAACGTGGCTGTTGGCAGAATCACCGTTTTCGGGACCTTTCGAAAATACAGCATGTGGTGGAGATTGGGGATGTGAGCGGGTGTCAGATGTCCTTAGAGGATTTTTGTGGGGATAGTTGGCTCTTCCTCGAAGTGTTGTATTTTGCAATGAAGCAGTTAGGGCACAGGGGGCAAGGATGCGCTTTAATTCTTAATGAGAATTCCAGCCATGCAAAAACTGAGCTAAAGAGAAATTCATCGAGGAGAGGAGATAGGTAGGAAGGGGAAAGAGTGCATTGGAGGAGAAGAGGGAAGCAAGTAATTTGTTGTGGTTCTGACTGCCATCCTATGCCTTTACTGGGGTTTACATATAGAGGATGGGGAAAGAGAACAAAGTGGTGTCTTAGCTAAGCTACCCGAAGACCTGGATTGTAGAGATCTAAACATGAATATACATAGCCACACAGTGTGTGTGTGCGTGTGTGCGGTGTGTGTCTAGGAAAGATGGGTCCCCACCCAACTCGTGTTATTATAACCAGCACCGGTTCGGCTGCCAGTGTCCAAGGGTCGGGAAAGGATGTTTTTATTTCCCTGAACTCTCCAGATTTCTCCCAGTTCGTCCGACACCTGGCGCTGCGGGGCCGGTTTTCTAGGGTAGCAAACAACTTACTTAGCATATTGGCTTCGTGGGTGCCGTTGACTTTGCCATCCGGATGGATCTGCAGATGGAAACCGATACCAACTCTGCAGTAGAGACTGCCAGTCCGGCGCCCCGATGGGCTCCACTGAAAGCTGCTCCGCTCTGAGCCGCTGCCTTTAATTCCCAGGGAAGATGAGGAGGCGGAAGAGAAGGAAGATGAAGAAGAAGCCAAGGGAGAAGTGCTGTTTCTGCTCCTACTGCCGCTGCCCCCTCGATTCCGGTTACTGGCTGTGGGTCCTAGTTGCGCTTTGGGAAGGAGTTGCTTCTCTTCAGCCCGGGAGCTGCGGATCAGGTGGCCGAGGAAGAGGAGGAGGAGGAGGAAGAGGAAGGACAAGCTCATTCTTCCAGACCCAAGAGTCCTAAGAGCATCTTGCGAGGGTCCTCCCGGGATCCTTGGCCCCGGTGTGACTGCGGTGGCGGCGGCTGCGTGCCTATCCTGCCCCCTTCTCTGCACTCGGTGGACATAGCCTCAGAGGGGAGGGGGGGGGTGGAGAAAAAGAGAGAGGGAGGAGGGAAAGAGAAGAGAGATAGGGAGAGAGAGAGAGAGAGAGAGAGAGAGAGAGAGGGAGGAAGAGAGAGATTGAGGACAACCCGAACAAATCTCAACCGTGGCCCAGAGATATTTATAACAAGAGTGATCTCACTGCTCAATGCATGCCTGCGAAGCTACAAGACCTTTCTCCTCCATCCGCTGCTTTGTGTACGAGCCGGCCAGTGCGGTGAGGGAGCCTCGCTAAAAGAGGAGATGGGGCGGGGGGGGGGGGAGGAGGAAGAGAAGGAAAAAGATGACCAGGAGGAGGAGAAACCCGGAGGAAAAAGGCTGCACCCTCACCTCTGGATGCATTCACGGGAGAGCACAGCCAACAGCTCTCATTCACTACTGGCACAGGGTTAATCCCCATCCCACAGCAAAGCCTGGGAATCCCTGACACAAGGAAGACAGATCTTCCGGCAGGCAGTGGCGGAAATAGGTGATTTAAACATGGAAATGTGCCATTCTCCCCTCCGCCCTCACCGTACACACAACAGAAATACCTCCCACCTCAGCCCAAGTCACTATCTCCTTTCACAAGCAGATAACTTACCTCCCCTGCCTGCCTATCTCCCTGAAGACCCCCCCTAAAGCCGGAATGTTTTCTCTCAAGGAATTCCTACCAATCCTGAAGCACATACTAGAACTCAAAGCCAAAAAGGGACTTCTCTGCTCTAGAAATTCCACGTGAGCAGAAAGGTTCCATCTCTGGCATCCCAGTGATTTCTAGAGGCTTTGGTGGGAAGCCGAAGGAGAAGAGGGAAAATCAAACGCTTTAAGGTTAGCAAAGGCCCAGACTGGTTAATTTCTGCACTTAAGAAATCCATCCAGTCCAGCATCTACTGACACTCATGTGGAATCTAAGAACAGATATGGACCTCAGGGTTCATCTAATTCTCCTACCTGAATATAAACTCCACCTACAAGGGTCCTGGACAAGAACTAGCATAGTACCTGGACTTTAATAAGCACTTAAGAAATGTTTGTCTAATCGTTGATTAATTGATTGGCCATCCAGCCACTCACCTGAAATGCTCATGATGAGAAACTCACTACCTCTCAATCCTATTAATATATTTGTTTTACCACTCCAGTCGACCACTCTGTGATCTGTATTGCAACAAGAACACATGCACTCAATCATTTGACTATATCCATGGAAGGACAGAGTCTGGGATAGTACAGAGGTCTGTCTGAGTTGCCCTCCCTCCCACAAAGTTTCTCTTCTCCTTAGGGCATGCAGATCAGCTATTTGCAGAAGTACAATGAATTATTAATGATAGATAGCTTCTGATTTTAACTTCAAGAAAACTGAGAATGGAGGATTTCTCTCTATACAATGATCCAATTGTCACTTACCTAAAAATTATACCTCACATTCTTGTAATAGTCTACAAAACGCTAAAGCTATAAACTACATTCTGATATGCTATTCACTGGAAATCTTCATGAAAAAGCTGTATTGTAGGCCAATTAGGCCAGTTCACAGAAGCCAGGAGTAAGGTTTATATTTGACTTTATGTCTATCTTAATAATGAAAAGAACATAAAATGTATGTCTATGTTTCAGGACTGAGATTCTTCCAATTCTTCCAAGTATTTAACCTCAAGCCAGCTAGAGAATCACTTGAGCAAAGCACTGGAGTCAGTGTCAGCAAGCAAGAAAGGAGACATCCTAAAAAATGAATGTGTTTATCAACAGCAGTTGCTATATAAAGACATACAATAACTTAAAAAACGAAGAAGGAAAAGGCAAAACCCCAGTCAAGAGCTGAACAACAACAACAAAAACCGTTTGGTTATTTAAGTGGTACCTGAGATTTGACTACCCTTCAGCAGAAGCAACATACTAAATGCTAAAATGTTAGATTTTTTTGGTTTGTTTCTAGTACACAGAAATTCCAAAGAGCATTTAATTTTTTACTGCTTAATGATGGAGGAGGCTGAACAAGGGCAGTGAACACAGAACCAGTAAAATATCCTAATGGTAGGGCCAGATACTTGCAGGTTTCCTTAATGTCCTAGTAAATCCTAGGGAAATTAAAGTCCTAGGGAAATTAAAATAAAAATGCTTTGACTCTTCATGACCCTGTAAAGTATTTATTGCAATTATTAAATTGTATCACCATTTAATCAGATTAAATTGTATTATTTTTAAAGGAGAAAAATACTGTCTTTTAGATTCTGGTTCTGCTTTTCCCTAGAACAGGGGACCTTGTAGGAACCCTTAGAGCTGGACTATCAGCAAAGGAAAGTGCCTTGGACCAGTAACACCTGAAGAGATTTTTGGCTACAATTATAAGGGCTTACCCTCATTGTGCCCAGACTTGGACTCAAAAGAAGAAAATAAGGCTATAGTTGCAAAACAACGGAAGATAATGTTCCCACAGAGACCTGAAGGATTCTTATGTGCACTCTAACTTTCGAACATACTTTTAGATGCTACATACTTGTAGTTGTCCCTGAGGATTTGACAAATCAGACCTGATGGTGACTTCTGATTCTGTCTGGATGCATGCTTCTCTCACAATGAGGGACTCCCTCCCCCTCCAACACAGATCAGCATCTACTCTGAAACTTAAGTCACAGAGTGTTGCACAAGGAAATGAGAGAGATTAAGTGATTTGCCCAGGGTCATATAGATGGTATGTGTCAGAGAAGGGACCTGAACTCAGGGCTTCCCGATTCCATGGCCAGCCACACTCACTCTTTGAATATGTTTGGGCATAGACTCATTTGCAAGTTTAATTGGCGTCAGAGCAGGAAAAGTCCCAGCGAGGATGAGCAGAGAACCAGAGAATGGGGCAATATAGTAATTGCTGGGGTTAGAGGTTTATAAAGGTCGCCGAGCTAGCCATGCCCTTTCTTTTAGGAGGTTGACCAGGTCTCAGAGCACTTTTCCTTGTCTGTCCCAAAAGCTAAGCCCGCAGAGTAAGTGGTCTGAGTTGAAGCAGCGCAAACTACAAGAGGTCTAGAGATCTGTTCCTCAAGAGTTCTTCTGGACTAGAAAAAGATCATTTCTCAAGCCGGCGGCACCGGGCTCAACCCCGGTTAACAGCCCAGAGAAGGCAAAGTTTAGCGCACTTTCTCTCCAGCGAGCGTCTAGAACTGTTTTAAAGTCACCCAAGCCGAAGAGGGGCTTTCTGCCCCTTTCTCAACTCCTGGGTCGCTCAGATGCATCTGGGAACCTCATTATAGGTCAAAAGGCTGCTGCATAGAATTTGCCTTACCAACAGCTCGGCTAAATGGTTATAGTTAATTACCTACAAATTACCCAGCCACTGACATCAAGGTCAGGGAGAAAATGTATTCGAGCAGCTCAACCTGCAGAAATAAACTGGAGACAAGACACAATTTTCTTTCGATTGGCAAAGTGAAGGAAATTCCGAAAATCGGCAGAAGCTGGTTCCAGGCCCTGGAGAGCCCCCCGGGGCTAGCTGGAGAGCTAAGGCTCCTTAGCCCCTCCCGCCTAGCTCCTGCCTCCCTGGGTTATCTATTCTCCTTTATGTGAATCACCCATGTAGTCCGCTTGCATTCTTTCCTCCCAGAGTGAAAACAGGACTATGCCGGGGGCCCTTTTCCTACTTATACTGTCCGTAGTGTGAGTCAGTCCACAGTCAAGGGCAGCAGCAATGAGCTTGTCAGTTACCTTCAGCCTTAGGTTGGAGCCCAGGAACCTAAGGGATGACAGAGACCTGGGCCCAGAAGGCCTAAACTGGGATTTGCCTTCTTTACTACATGCAACTAACCTCGGTGATTCCTTCCCAAAATCAGGGGCTGTCCAGAAGCAAGGGGCCCCAGGAGAGCAATGTAGGAAGACCCTACCTTCTTCTTCAAGAATGTTTTAAATAGCTGGGGATCCAGGGAATGGGTTCTTGGGATCTCCTAAGAGCAGAGGTAAAGTGGGGACCAGGGGTCACTGCCTCGCAGTATGAACAACCAGAAAGCCCAGAGTTCTAAGTTGACCTAATTTAGAACTTATTAAACCCTCCTAGAAATGAAGGCTAGCATATTTTTGCTAGGATTAAGTAGAATAAATATGTACCATGGGCTTTGTTGTGTGATTCCCTGAAAATGCACAAACAAGATCCCCTGTGTGCTGCTCCTGGGTAGGCAGTTTCCAGATGGTCTTTAAGATACCCCTCTCTCCCATTCTCACCCCACTTTATGACCTCGGTTAGTTTCTGAGGGTAGGGCACTCTCACCCCCCAGTGATCTCCTCCCCCATTCCTCAAAGCAAACAGTATTCCACTAAAGCCTAAATCGGGGGTGGGGAGGGCTGGGTAGGAGTCGGGAAGTGATCCTGTTGAGGCCTTCTGTCGACACTGCTGCCAGGTCCCTTTTTTTCCACCAGGCCTGTCCTCAGATCAGCCAAGTTGGCAGCAGAAACTAGTAAATAGCCTCTGGCAAAAGGGGAAGGCTAAAAGGAGGGGTCATTTTTTGGGGGGGGGGCACAGGGATTGGAAAGAAACAAAGACAGGAGGAGTGTGTGGGGAGGGGAACACTCACTAACTGGAGAAAAGAGAGGCTCCAAGCCTGGATTGCACTGTAGAATATGATTGGAAACCCCCCTGCAGATAGTAAGGCTTTGGACCAGGGAACTCAGCTCACTCAGGCTTCTCCTAAGGTCTTGATCCCTCTGAGTAAGCATCTGTTCTCTTAATAGGGGACAGGAGGCTACTAGTCTCTTCTTTGTAGAAGGGGGGTTGTGAGGTAGAGCTAGGGGGAGTGAATGAGATGGAAAGGGAGAAGAGCAAAGACATTGTTACTAGAAAGAATGAGAACATTTTTTAAAAGATTTTTTGCGAAATTCTCACACATTCTCTTTCTCAGTTCTTCCACTCTTCCTTGTCCCTCTTCCTGCTCACCTCTCTCTCTTTCTCTCTCTCTCTCTCATGTCTGTATCTCTCTGTTTCTCTCTCTCTGTCTCCTCCTTCCCCCCCCCCCCCCCATTGATCAGTCTGGGAGCTTTAACCTACTCTGTTTCTGACACTATTTTGCTAAATAAGCCAACTGAAGCCAGTTTACTTACTCTAAGGGAGCTCATAATTCCATACCTCAAAAAAAAAAAATCTGCCAGTCTCAGACTCTTTGGTAGCTGTGATTACAGGCATGTCTTTTTAAAGTCACTTTTGTAATTTAATCTCCTTAAAGGCACTTGTTTTCTGTCTTTACTTCTTGACCCCTTTCTCAAACAAACTCCATGCACCTGCTTGACACCCAACTTCAGAGACATTGCTCAGCTGCTCTTGAAGCTCTAGAAATCTACAGTTCCTCTAACCTCCTTTTTACCTCCTTTGATTAACCTTTCAAACAATCAATGAGTATCTCTTAAGTGTCCCCAGCACTGTGTTAGGTACTAGGGATACAAGTACAAAGAATCCTTCACTCTCAAGGAGCTTACATTCTCATGGGGTGGGGGGGAGGAGGGAAATGACAGATATAAGTATATACCACACAAATATAAAATTAATAAATGTAAAGTAGTTAAATACAAGGTATTTTTTTGAGGGAGGACACCAGCAGTTGAGGAATTTGGAAAGGCTTCATCCAAAAGATGGTGCTTGAGTAGCATATTACAGAGGAAGTGTAAAGTCTCACACGGGCAGCTTTCCAGACAACTGCTGCCGTGAACAGCTTTCAAAGTTCTGATTACATAGTATAGCAAACTATTTATTCAATAACAAATCAGAGCAAAACATTCACAGAAAATCAAAATGCAGCCTTCACAATGGTAGAATTTATCACAGAAAATCAAAATACAGCATTCACCATGTCACAACTCAACAACTTATCACTAAAATGGCCACATGGTTTTCACCAAAGTGGTCACATAGTTTTAAACAAAGTACAATCATTTAGTAACTCAATCATTTAGTAACTCAATCATCCTTAAAGAGGCTTGCCTCCTTAAGGGACACAAAGTACAAAAGTCAAAGTTCTCCACCCATGGGGTGCATCAATTTCATCAGTCACTATTCCATACCCTCTTAAGGGTTAGTGGAAAGTACAGAAGCCATCCACCCCTAGGTTACAGGTAAATTACAGTTTCATCAGTCACTACTCAGTACACTATTTCATCAGTCACTATTCAGACAATTTCATCAGTCACTACTCAGTATTCACAGAGAGGTCTTTTCATCTTGATTTGGGGCAGGCTTTCAGCTTCCATGGTCCCTCTTCCATGGTCCCAGCTCCTGCCCCAATCTAACCAACTGCCACTGAGTTCAAAGGCAGACAGCTCCCAGTTCCTTGTCCATCTCTCCATGCACTTCCCGCTCCATATTGAAGCTCACAGTGTCCAGTACACCTCAAATCTCTCACAGTCTCTGTGTCTTGGAAGACAAGGCTTAATAATAACATTCATACACATTAACAAAGTCACAACAACATTTATACAAAATACTGGCACCACAGTCATGCTTCCTCAGTCTTCTACAGCTCTGGCTGGCCCTCAGAAATCCTCAGCAGCTCCTCGGCAGCTCTGGCTAACCCTTGGAAGTCTTCGGCACCATAAGCTCCTTTCAAAAAATCAAAATAACTTTATCCAGCCGCTGCATGGCTTGCTCCAAGAAATTCTGTCTCAGTTCTCAGTTCTCATTCCTCTTCTCAGTTCTTCTCAATTCTCAGTTCAGTCTTCTGTGCAATAGCAGCTGACCTGCCTCCACAATGCTTACCCCAGGAAATTTTGACTGTCCAGCTTGTGCTCTTCCTTAAATACAGTATAGTTCCTCCCTGTTCAGCTCCTTCCTGTTACATCAGCAACAGGGGATCATGCCTTCTATTTCTTTAACAAAAGGTTGATTTGAAACTAGGTGCTAAGTACCTCTTAGCTTGACAATACAAAAGGATCTTCAAATTTTATTACTGTTACCAGGAGTCAACTCCATCTTCTATCACTTGTTCTGTTTGGGAATAACGTACCTCCTCCCCTCCCCCTCGCTGATCATCTGAAATCTCATCAGCAGCAAAAATGACTCAGGTTTTGATACTCAACACCTTCTCAACCTCAGTTTCCTCTTCCTTCTTATGGGAGGGCTGAAGATCTGAGTGCTAAACTCCTCCCAAAGCCTTCCTTTGTAGAGGACTCACAAGCTTCTTGGCAATTGTGTTTTCTATCAGCAGTTCTGTTTGACTTTAACTCCAGGGAACCACAGACTACTGTGCCAGGTAGCCCCTGGCTTTTGTTCCCATCCTTTAAAGCTCCTTTTTGTGTGTTGTCTTTTCCCCTCAGATTGTAAATTCATTTTCTTATTTGTATCCCCAGCACTTAGCCCAGTGCCTGGTATGTAGCCAGCACTTAATAAATGTTTATTGACTTGAATAGAAAGTTAAGGAGGGAGTTAATTATAGGAGTGAGGCTATTGTAGAGGGGCCTTTACATCTACTTCTGGGATATGGAGTATTGTGCATTTGTGAAGAAGAGAGAGAAGATCATTTGGGCTGGATGTCAGAGTGTATGAAAAGGAGAATGTTGTCCAAGGAAGCTGGAAAGATAGGTTGGGGGCCTGGCTGTGTAGAGTTTAAAAAGCTAAACAAGGAGGTAATATGAAACCACTGGATTTGGTTGAATGGCAGCAGGTGGTGCTGGACTGTGGTGGTGGGGAAGGTCATATAGTCAGATTTGCACTTAAGGAAAACTATTTTGTCAGTATCGGGGATGGACTGGAACGGGGAGAGTTTGAGACGGGGGATCATTAGGAGGTTATTGCTATAATCAGGTGAGAAATGATTAGAGTCTGAACAAAATGGTAATTCTGAGAATGAAGAGAAAGGGTCATATGAGAGACATCTTCTCATGGTAGAAATGGCAAGAGTTGACATGTCCTAGGAAACATTTCTTTTTCTCAGTTATTGAAATATGAAAAATTCATTATTCTTAATCTGACCCTCTGTGTTGTTTAATCCTACCCCCAAATCCCCAGCTCTTTGGACAGAACTTCACAATCTACTTTGAGAGGGAAATCCTAAACATTTTAGGAGAGATAATTCTGCTTGTGAGAGAGAAGGAGAAAACACCAAAGATTTTATATGCTGATTGAGAGGGGTTGAAGAAAAAAAAAAAACATCAATGCTATACTTTGTGTAGAGTACTTGGGCATAAGTCTGCCAGAAACAATTTTATTTAATTTAACATTAATCTAATATCCAAGCCATTTCTGGCTTACGACAACAGATGTCCAAACTGGCATAGTTTCTCCATGCCCTCTAATATGGCTCTCTACCCCAAAATGATTAAAAGTAGCATTTATTGGAATACTGAACAAGGAAAATGAACACAATAAGTACAATATGGGGGTTAACATCCCCAAAACAATAATCATTACCGTATTCCTTCTTGAAGTACTCCCCTCATGAAGAGAAGGGAGAAGGATGTATCAGAATATTATTATTTTGGGGAACATGGGTCCTTGCACTTCTGGGATAGGGATGGCAATGATCTAATCTTGAGGAGGGTTAAGCTTGGTTATCATCCTTAATGCACTTCCCTAAGAAAGGTCTTGACTTTTCTACCCACTTGAGAAAGTTGGAAAAGTTTGTTTTTTTTCCCTCCAGAGTAATATTATTTCTTAACATTTCCAGCTGTAGTTGTTGTTTAATATACTCCCACAAATAGTACAGGCAGACTAGAAAGGGGAATGTGACTAAAAGGAGAAAAACAATGCATTCTTCCAGAGGCAACAGTATGCTAGGGACTGGAAAGAGAAGGGGAAAAAACCAACAACTGAGACACACTCACAGAATCACCAGCTAAAACAGAGCTAGAAGTTGCTCAAATATAGAAACATTACTCAATTACCGACCAGCCCAAAGATCATTTGTTCAGAAAGTAATTCGATCTAAGCTGAATTCTCTGTCTCATTTATTGGCATGTTGACATAGACTATGTTTTTGTGTGTCAAAATAAGGTACTTAATTTTCTTCAATCCCAAAGTCAAAGCAGTAGCAGGCTCTTGGGAAGAAAGCTAGCCTAGAAAATTGGCACGAAAGTAGGGACCACAGGTGGATGATTTCTCTTGATGCCCTTGCCTGTGCCCCCCTCCCTAGTAGATATTTTCCTGTCCCCAAAGAATTTTCTTAGAAGCTTGGAATGAAAGGAAATGATCTGGAACTCCTTGTTCAAAAACTACTGTGTTGGAGTTGGAAAGAGATATTTACCTGATGGGTAAAAACAAAATCAAAGAAGAAATGATCCCAGGAACATCCCCCAAGAAATCCTTGGTACTTTTTGATAAGACACACAGACAAGAATTTTCTTTCCCTGACTTTTAGGTGGTTTGGTTTCTGAAGTGGTTTCTTGTAACTACTTTTTTCTCTTGTTCCTGTTTTCAACTGAAGCCATAGAAATGAAAACTTGCCTTTTTCACTCCACATAATATCCATTGATATCATATATACACATGTCTAGCAGACAACTAGCCAGGCACTAATATGCTGAGGTCACAGGAACTTACAACAATCATCAATCCCTTTTCCTACTCTCCTGGTTTAACCTGAGTTCATTGCTAGTTGCCTGTCCACTTAACAGGGGAACTAGGCTTCATCATACTACATTAATATGTCTGCATTAGACTGCCGAGGAACAGTTTCAATTCTGACTCTTTTTTCCCCAGCAAGGAGGCAGGGGAGAAAGTGGTAAAAGAGGTACCTTTCTATTTTATTTTTAACATTCTTTTCTTTTCTTTTTTTAATTTTGACTTCCAGAATCTCTCCCTCCCTCCCATTCCTGCCCCATTTACTGAGAAGCCAAACAATAAGATACCAATTACATATCTGAAATGATGCAAAACATTTCTGTATAAGCCATATCACAAAAAAGGCAAAAAAAAATGAAGAAAACTAGACTTCATTGTGCACTCAGTTTATCAGTTCTCTCTTTGGAGATGGATAGGATTTTTTCATTTTTTCGTGAGTTCTTTGGAGTTGTCTTGGGTCATTGTATTGATCAGAGTAGCCAAGTCTTTCATAGTAGATTATTATCATAATATTGTTACTATGCACAATGATCTCATTTCACTTTGCTTCAGTCCATATAGCTCTTGCTATGCCCCCCCCTCCAAAACCATCCCCTTCATCATTTCTTATAACACAATGGTACTCCATCACAATCACACACAACAACTTGTTCAATCATTCCATTATTGATGAGTGTTCCCCTGAATTTCCTATTCTTTGCCACCTCAAAAAGAACAGTAATATTTTTTGTACATTTAGGTACTTTTCCTTTGATCTCTTTGGGATACAGACCTAATGGTAGTATTGCTGGATCAAAGGGTATGCACAATGTTAGAGCCCTTTGGGCATAGTTCCAGAGTGTTCTCTAGGATGGTTGGATCATTTCACTATTCACCAACAGTTCGTTAACGTACTTATTTTCCCTCATCCCTTCAAGCATTTGCCATTTCTGATAGATGTGAGGTGGTACCTCAGAGCTCTTTTAATTTGCTTTTCTCTAACCAGTAGTGATTTAGAGCGTTTTTCCATATGACTCTAGATAGCTTCGATTTCTTCTGAAAACTGCCTGTTCCTATCTTTTGACCATTATCAGTTGGGGAATGGCTCTTATTTTTATAAATTTCACTCAGTTCCCTATGTATTTGAGAAGTGAGACCTTTATAAGAGAAACTTGCTGTAATTTTTTTTGTTTTAACTTATCATCTTTTTGCATCTTTTATCTCTTTTTAATTAGGTCTATTTTTGCTTTTGCTTTATCTGAGATCATGATTGCCAACCCCTGCCTTCTTCACTTCAACTGAAGCATAATATACTCTGTTACAGTACTTCATTTCAACTGTGTGCTGTGTATGTCTTCCTGTCCCAAATGTGTCTCTTGTGCATGACATATTATCAGATTCTGATTTCCAATTCATTTTCCTTTCTGCTTCCATTCTATGGGTGAGCTTATCCCATTCACATTTACAGTTATGATCACTAACTCTATATTTCTCTCCATCTCATTTTCTTCTGCTTCTTTCTCTACCTTTTTATCCTATCCCTCCTCAAAAACTGTCTTACTTCTAATCACTACATCCTCCTATCTACCCTCCCCTTTGTCATCTCCCCCCTCCCATTTCTCTTGCCCCTTTCCATTCTTCTCTCCCTATTGGGTAAGATAAATTTTTATACCCAACTGAGTGTTTATCTATATTCTTCCCTCTTTGAACCAATTCTGATGAAAGTGAGGCTCAAGCATTGCCTGCCACAACCCCCCATTCCCTCCATTGTAAAGGTTCTTTCTTCAATGCATCCTTTAAATGAGAAAATTTGTCCTATTCTACCTCTCCCTTACCCCTTCTCCCAGTGCATCCCTTTTCCCAACCCCTACATTCTTTTTTTGGAGATCATTCCAACGTAATTAACTCAAACCCTATGTTGACTATCTATGCAGACTCCTTCTTACTGCCTGAATTTTGATAAATTTCTTAGGAGTTACATGTATCATTTTCCCATATAGAAATGTGAATAGTTTAACTCTATCAAGTCTCTAATGATTATTCTTTCATGAATACCTTTTTATGCTTATCTCAAATTTTTTGTCTTAATGTTGAATTTCCTATTCAGTTCTGGTCTTTTCATCAGGAATATTTGGTAGTCCTCTATTTCAGACCCCCCCCCTTTTTTTTAATATAAATCCAATATGAAATATGCAGATTTACACCCAGGCAGAAAGGCAACTGCTAAACAATTAAGAATCATAGAATTGCTCCAAACAGAAGCATAGCTAGCTAGTATGAAGGCCTCGGTGCGACATTTGCAGCATGGCTACTAAGCAGTTATTTACATTTCATGTCTCCTAAGCAAAGCCCAAACAACAACAAATAAATCCCTCCACTACTCTCTCTCCATCATCTCCCCCTCTTTTCACAGTAGGAGGCTCTCCACTTTTTTTGCTGCCAATGCTGCCATTGTGACTGTTTTTATACCCCAATGCTTGGTGCCTTAAGAAGAAGAAAACTGCCCAAGGTTCTGTATTGAAGAAAAGACTAAAAAGAGACATTATCATACCAGACACAGGCTTGCCAAAGAGGTTACGTGCCTTTGGGCTGACCCAGAGAAGAGAAGACCATTCCTCCACTGGTCCTCCAGAGATCAAAGAGTCAGCCTCATACTTCAAGTTACAGACATAAGAAAAGACCCAGGGGTAGAGATCGTGCCTTTGTTATATCCATGGAGTTCTGCCTGAGCAGCCAATTAAAAGTGTCCTTATGGCAAACAGGAAGCAATAAGAGGACATCTGAGCCTCTTCTGAAGGGGTGGTGGTGGAAGAGAAGGGCACCTCCATGACCCCAAAGAGGCTGCTATGCAATGAAATTCAGAGGCCTGACATACCTTGACTATTTTGACCGCCATGATATTTATAGGAAAGACATCATGGTATAGTAGAGAGAAGAGCTAAACGGAGAATCATACATCTGGTTTCGGTTCCAATATCTATGTATGACTTTAGGCAAATAATTAAAACTCTGTCATCCTTAGACAGTACTCTAAGACTGGAATTCATAGAGTGGCTATGAACTGTATTGGTGAGGGAGTTCTCATACAGAGGATATCACAGGTCTTTAAAATATGAACAATTATTCCTGTCATATCCACGAGAGGAAAATGACTAGATTCTACACACTTATCCTTTCTAGAATATCAATCAATCAACAGATATTAAGTACTAAATTAAATACACTTCGCTAGGCATTGGGGGAAATACAAGTTTACATGAGACATTCTCTGGTCTCATGGAGCTTACAGTCTATTATTGAGATAAGACAGATTCCATCTGGTTTTATCCATTTTTACACCCTCAGCACTTCAGTGAATGAATCCTTCCCTTTTACTCATACCACTATTAAGATGTCTACCCATGCTAAACCAACAAGAGGATCTTAACTGACATCCTGAAAACATATGGTTTGAATGTTTCATTTGGACCAATGTTCGTAAGTTTTGGGGAAAGTGTGTCCTGGTCCTACAGCCACTATGATTATGTTTTACTCCAAATGACCAATTATATCCTAATTTTTTCTTTAAGGAATAAGTTCAGGGACTTGAATTTAGATGCCTTCTTTTAACCTATCAACAAGATTAAGCAGTTCATTATGTGTTAGTCACTATGCAAAGCTTTGGAGATAGAAAGAAAAACTAAGATTAGTCCCTCACCTCAAGGAAATGATATCCTAATAGGGGAGAAAATACATAAATGAATAGGCATTCAAGGCACCAGCAGTTAAGGACTCTAGCAAAGGCCTTCTGCAGAGGGTGGCATTTGATCTGAGACCTGAAGAAATAGCTTCAGACTTCTAAGAGGTAGAAGAGGAAAAAAATCCCAGTCCACTTATGCGTTGATATTGTCTTAATATCTATGCTGCCTTTAAGCATCTTGTAGTATACCTGCTGATCTCTTTTAACCAAGTCACCTCTATTTCCTTGTCTGAGATAATAATCGCTATTCCTGCTTTTTCTGAGTTTTCCTGAGGCATAACAAATTCTGCTCCCAAACCTCATTTTAAGTCTCTATGAAACTGTTTCTGGTATTTTTAAACAACATATTACCAGATTGTGCTTTTTAATACACTTTCTGTCTTCTGTTTGGAGAGTTCATGCCATTCACATTAAAAGCAATTACTGTTTTTTTAGTTTCTTAACAAAATTTTTTAAAATTTACTTTTAGTTTACAAGATTCAGTTCCACAATCCCTTGAGTTACAGATTTTCTCCCCTCCCTTCCCCCCCCCCCCATGGTGGCGTGCAATCATGTATAGGATCTGCAAATACTTTCACATTGTACAATAGTCTGGTTGTATAGAAGGGTTGTAAGCAGTGAGTGAACAATGGGGAAAAAAGAAACAAGACCAAACATGAAAAAGAATGAGAGCATGTATTGAAAAGCAATTATTGTTAATTGCATTTTGCCTTCATTAAGTATTTTCATATTTTTTACTGTATCTTGCCTCTCTCTTTCCAAATAAGGTGATGAAAGAAAAAGTCTGTGTTTGATATTAGTAGTCTATAACTGAAGTAATCTACTCCAACAAATTTATCTTGTCCTAGGGCATAAAAGCCTCATAAAATGCAGACATTATAAAGACATTCTTTACTGATTATGATTTTGATATTTGCTTGCAGAATTTGTTGTTTTTCACTGGGATTATAAAATTTAACCACCATGTGTCAGAGTTTGCAGGATAAAGTTTTCCTATCACCTCACCACTGGAGTCCATCTATGGATTCTTTCAACTAACACTTTGTTGTCTATATTTAGGATATCTGGGAAGTTTTATTGTATGTTTTTTTCTTGTATTGCAGTGTTTAGGTTTTTTGATTTGTGTTCCTCTGGGAGACCCATCATCTCTAAATTGTCTCTATGAATCCTATCTTTAAGAGCAATGGATTTTGCTTCTATGGAGAACGTGTTTTCTTTTAATAGTTTACTTGTTGTTTCTCTTCTATATTGCCCTTATCTTTTACATGCCTAATACGTTGTCCTTATGTTTTTTTTTCAGTGAGCTTTGCCACTGTGGTTTCAAGTGTTTTCCATTCTGACATTTTTTTCTGCTCTGCAAGCCATAAATTCTGCTTTTGAAAATTATTATTTCTGTTTTAAACAATTTGGGAACATTCTGTTTCATGCTTTCTGGGGAATCCACAGGGCTTTCTGCCTCATCAGGTCTCGATTCATTTTCCTTTTTCTTGTTATATTTATTCACAGATTTGTGAGTGTGCTTAGCCAATCTGGAGGATATATTCCCTCTTATTATTATATTTCCTGCTGGTTTATCTGCTTATTCTCATGCTTTTTAACTCAGTTTTCTTCTACCCAAGAGCTTCAGAAATTTCGATTATGTTTCCTTGCTTGCTTTCTGACTCCTCCCCCTTTGATTTCAGGTTCCCTAGAGACTAGACATCAAAACTATCTCAGTCCTTTTCAATACTGAAAAATCCTTATTTTACCACCTCTAGTATTTGCTCTGAGTGACTTCTGTGCATATAGAACTAGTTCCAACTAGATGCCAGTTCACTTTTTCTTAGCCTTAGTGGAGCACAACACACTCTACTCATGTGAGCATTCTGCCTCAGTTTCCTTTGTTCTTCTCTTTTCTACTGTTATAGCACAAATTGTTACAATCCCTGTCAGAGCAAACTTCTTCTACATTTTCATTTTCCAAGGATTGGGAGTGGGGGGGAGGAAAAGAGAATTGAGAGATTTTTTGCAAACCTGTAGGTAAGCTTATAAATCTATGCCAGAGAATGGCTTTTGGTAGAGGATGATTGTTGAGTGAAAGTTAGGGGTTAAGGATTAGTTATCTGTGCTATTAGTTCATTGAGTTTTTACGTTGTCAGAGTTCTTGGTTCTTAGAGCATAGAGATAGCTGAAATTGCTTTATCTCTTGTGCATAATTTGTATTTTGGAGAGGTTTGAGAGGTCATGATGAATGGAAAAGGTGTCTATTCTTCCATCTTGTTGCTTTATGTCATCTTGATATTAGTAGTCTTCTCAATACTCTTCTCAATAGAAGAAAAACGAGCAAAAATAGAATAACAACAAAGACTTGAGTAACGAAAGCACTGTTTTTTACTAAAATGCAAAAACCAAAAATACTGAAAATGAAAGGGGAGATAAAATTAAAAGCAGAAAAATCCACATTGAATTGACATGTGAAAGTAGGAGTTGATTTTTAAAAATTAATGATAAAGTAATAGCTAATTTGTGAGAGGGAGACAAAATTAATAATACTAAAATGACTTACTGAAAATTAAAATTGAAAAGGAAAATTTATAACACATGAAATAACAAAGGAAATTTTCAGAAACTATTCTGTAAAACCAAACTAGTAACTTAGATGGAATAGATTAACATTTCCCTAACATAAATGGTCCATATTAAGAGAAAAACAAGTAGATAATTTTTATATAACCCAATCTGAGGAAAAACCTGAATGAACCACAAAAAACAAAAAAAAATCCAAAGGAAAAAACAATCCCAGCACCAGATTGATTTATAAATGAATTCTACCAAACTTTCAAAGAAAAATCAATTCCAAAGTTCTATCAATTGTTTTCAAAAAAAGGAAAAGGGACCTTACCAAATGCCCATGAAACAAATATGATCCTGATAACTATATATAATGAAATATCAATCAAAGATAGAAAACTATACACAAATATCTACAGTGAATAATAACACAAAATGACAACACGTTAAATTGTTTATGTTATAACCAGGTTGGATTTATACCAGAAAGGTAAGGTTGGTATATTATGATTATGATTGGGACAATTATAATCATAATACATCACATTAGTAACAAAAACAATAAAAATCATATGATTATATCAATGGAAGCAAGAAAGGGTTTTTTGTTTAGCAAAATACGACACACATTTATGTGAAAAGAAAGTATAGAAATATGATTTTTCTTTAATATTTTAAGTAGTAGCCATCCAAAACCAAAAGCCAACAATATATAGAATGATTAGGGGTAAAGCAACATTGTCTACTGTCAGTATTACTATTTGATATAGTACTAGAAATGCTAGGTATGGCAATAAAAGAAAAGAATTTGAAGGAATAAGCATAGATATATAGGAAACAAATATTGTTTTTGAAGATATGATGTTTTACTTGGAGAATTTTAGTGATTCAAGTAAAATTAACTAAAATAATTATTTCAGCAAAGTAGAATATAAAATTTCCCCTGCCTAAAAAATCAGCCCACTCTATGCAAAGATATAGGAAAAAAAATCTATTCAAAGTAATTACAGAATGTTAAAAATATTTGGGACTCCACATAAAAGACTAACACAGGAAGACCCATCCTTTACAGAAAGAAAGATAAACTCAAAGAATTTGAGTTAATTTTCCATGTTTGGAACATGCAAAAAACCCAAACAAACAGAAATGACAGTGCAACACAAATTTACAAATTTATCATATTGACACCCAAAGCGTGGCTTTATAGACCTAGAAAGACAATTATCTAAAGGAGCAAACCAACAAGATATTCTAAGGAATTTGTCCAAACCAAAGTGAGAAGGAAGAGAATCTAGTTGTATCACATCTGCAAATAGATCACAATGCAGAAATGATCAAACTAACACTACTTAAAAATTAGAAAACTTGGTTAGTGAAATAGAGATCAATGTCGAGATTTTGTGCAAACAAAACCAATACAGTTATAGTTAGAAGAGAAACAGTAATTTGGGAAATAAACTTGGCAGCAATCTTTTCTGATTATGGTCTGATAGCCAAGATACATAGGGAATTCATTCAAAGACATAAGAACAAGAGCCATACCTCAACACAGAAATACTCAAAAGGTTTGAATTAGACATTTCTAAACAGAAAAAAAAAATTCAAGTTGTCAACAACCATATGAAAATGCTCCAAATGATTAATAATAAGAGAAATGTACATTAAAACAACTCTGAGATTCAACCTTATCTATCAGTTTGATAAAGAAAAATTACTACTATTGGAGGGGATATGGAAGTTCAGATGCACTAATGTGTTGTTGATGAATCTCTGAATTGGTCTTGGAATTTTGCAAATACAAAATATTTCAATTATTTGCAATTATGCCCCCTAAAGGCACTGAACTATGTATCTCTGTGACTAAGTGATACTACTACCCCAAAGAAACCAAATAAAGTGAAAAGGACCAACATGTCCAAAATAATTTGCAGCAATACGAAAGGGGGTTGGATAAAGAGGTTAATCTTGGTAACGAGAATCTTTTCATCAGGGAGTGGGAAAAAAGAGGAAATACTGTATGCTTATATCAGGCGTATATGATGTGAGGAGTTTGGGATAAAAAGGGAACTTGCTCCAAATTACCTTAATTCTTTACTGAAGTGTGAGGCATTGAGCTGAGATGTTGGGATAAAGGATTCTGTGGGAAGTTTGAGGTGAGAAGAAGAGATTTGGAAAAACCGTTTGTGGTGAGTGGAACACTTTAGGGAGGAGTAGATATATTGCCTCACTATTGTATGTAGTGAGGAAGCTTGGTTTCAAGACTTCTTCTACCTCCATTGAGCAGCATGTGAGCAGGAACAAATGAAGTAGATGGTGGGAGTAAAGCAGATAAGGAGTTTGACAAAATTTGATGAGTTATGACATAATGGAATAGTGGAGAGTGGAAGGCTGAACTTGTATACATAGAAATCAAAATCAAGAAGGGACTTGATTGCCTAAAAAAAGACTGAGGGTTGGAGGAATGGGAAGGCATGGTGAGAACAGAAAAAAGGTTCAAGGGTAATGAAATATAGGGAGAGATGGAGTGCCAAAATACAATGCTCACATAAAGGAATCTCACCTTCTTGAAAATGAAAATGTAGATAAAAATGGTATGTATCATACTTACAATTAGGTA
This sequence comes from Pseudochirops cupreus, assembly GCA_028627135.1. Taxonomy (NCBI): domain Eukaryota; kingdom Metazoa; phylum Chordata; class Mammalia; order Diprotodontia; family Pseudocheiridae; genus Pseudochirops; species Pseudochirops cupreus. The sequence goes on from CM053583.1 coordinate 187,087,744, forward strand.
CAATGTTTTCCTTCCTTCCTTCCCTCCTTCTCTCCCTTCTTCCCTCCCTCCTCCCCTCCCTCTCTCCCTCTCTCCCTCTCTGCCTTCCTTCCTTCCTTCCTATTATAACCTGTGAAGCCATTTTAATTAGTTAAGAGATACATCATGATAAAAGATATAATGAGACAGATTTAACAGTCATGTTACTATTTAGTTGTCCAAGTATATATTGCCTATCTTGCTAATAAATGTCATATTCTACATTTTGTATGCCCTAACACCTAACATGATGCTATTCACTAACAGTTACCAGAAATAATATTGAATGGCTAGAAAATTCATGAATGAATGTAATATAGAAAGTATAAGACATAATATAAAAAGTGGTTTAATGGATAATAGATATTTGAATTTTCTTCCAAAAAAGAGATAAACCTTTAACACTTTAGTAAGTATAATGTGATTTATTCTTCAGCTTGAAGTTCTGAGAGTTGGAGCAAGGAGTGTGTGTCTGTATGTGTGTGCGTGCGTGTGTGAATGTGTGCATATACGCATGTGTATCATGTGCCTGCCTTACCATTGGTCTTAATTACAGCAATCAGTTTTCAAAAATTGGTTTTATTTTCTCCTTCACTTCCATGGCCCTAGGCAAGATACATCAGGAAAACACCTGTTGTCTGGTTATAGAGAAACACCTGTCAGTGGAACCACTAAGGACTGACATGGGGCCTGTCAATACTCTCTTGGGAGTCTTGGGTATTGTGGGGATAAAGAAACAAGCACCTGTTTGGGACCATTGGAGGCTGAATGACAGCTTATTGGCTTCTGACAGATGATGTCAATAAATTGCACCTTCCCTCCTGAACTGTGTGGGATCTGAAGCCTCAACATCTGTTGAGAGGCAATGTTTAGCTGAGTTTTTAGTGTGTATGTGTGTGTGTGTGGGGGGGGGGGAGTTTCTTTTTAGAGTAGAATATAGTGAAACACATCCTAGTCACGAAGTTGGGAATGGTGCATTTTGTGGATACATTTGTGTGAGGGTGGAGAAATAATAGTGAGAAGATTGGCAAGAGGAAAGACAGAGCAAAGCAAGAGGGAGGGAAAGAGAAGGGAAGAAAAGAAGAAAGAAGAAAGGAAGGGGAGAAAGAGAGGAGAGAGGTGGAGGGAGGGAGAGAGAGGACAGAGAGGGAGGGAGATGAAGGGAGGGAGGGGGAGAGAGAGAGACAGAGAAAGAGAGAGAGAGAGAGGGAGGGAGAGAGAGGGAAAGAATAAGAATATAAGGGGTAGAAAGAGAAGAGAATAGACTTGGATATCTTAAGATAAATTTGGGATTTTTGTCAGCTTTCAAAAAGGATCCCAGCATCTTGATGTGGAAGAGGATTTTGACATCAAACTCCTTCATTTTACAGAAGAGTTAGAGACTAGGATAGACAACCCAGGTAATACAGACAGTTGAGTAGCAGAATCAGGATTTGTACCCAGAACATCTGGCTCTTTGCTCTGTGTATCATGATAGACAGTACTTATAAGTTTAAAAAAAGAAAGAGAAAAAAGAAAACAAAATCAATTTAACGTAATAGTGTCTTGCCATGGAATCAGGAAGATGTTCATTGAATTCTGTCTCTGGTGCCACTGTGTGTTTCAGGCACTCTATCTTGCCTCAGCACCATGAGTTTGGATTCATTAAGTTTCACCTCCCAAACTTCTTTGGGAATCTTGAGCAGAAAAGTGACCTCGCACAAAGCATGAATATAGATTCTGCCCTAGAGGCAATTTCATCCTCTCATTGGCCTCTTCACAGGCAATTTTGAGATTCAAGCCATTTCAACTTCTCAGTCTTTTAGTATTACAGACTTGCTGCTTTTGCTGATTTCTCATGGGAGAGTCAACATTTCATTATTAAAGGTTATATCCAGGAGGGTGAATTATTTGAGTTTTGAATATTTTCTTCTTCTTTTTCTATTGCCAAGTTTTAGCATGGAAATTTAGACTAGTTAAGTGGAATTTACTCCCTTAAAGAACAGCCTATAGAACTGGTTATTGAAAAATAGAATGAGGCAATGAAGCCATTTACTATCTCTTCACAATAGGATCTGTTTTCTAGCATAAAGACTTGCCAACAAAAATACCTTCCTCTGCCCCAGATGGATTTTTCTTCCTTTTTCCCCCCACATCTATCATATATACAAACCATTGATATTTTTACAGCCTGAATTCACTATTCTCCTGGAAGACTTTCTCCACCTAAGGCACTAGAGAGTAGCTAGAAATGTTTCAAGGTAGAAGTTGAAATTACTTGAAGCTAAAAGCTTTGGGAACCTGTCCCATAGCTTGGATCATGTCACATCAGTAAGTCTGTCAAAAAACATTAATTACAGGCTGAATGCTGAAGCAGGAGATTCCATGGTTCAATTTTCTCACCTTAGTTTATTTCTTTATTTATAAAGGCTAGGTAGAAAAATAAGGAGGAACAAAGTGAGTCCCAGTGCTTCTTAGGAAAACAATTTTTATTCTACTATATTAAAAATTAAGTTTAAACTGCCCTAGGATACTGTATGCATTGGAAGGATATAGCCCTCTGGTTTTCTTCTTCATCACTATGACGCATTCCCCTTTTCCCTTCCCTTACATGGGGGAAGTGGTAGCTGGGAAGAGGGAGTCAACTGGGAAAAGAAAGAACTGTGGTTCTATTATCTCTGCCTCTGCTCCAACAACAAATCTTGTTTCCTTTGTGAGTACC
>CM053583.1:187090962-187123920 GCA_028627135.1 Pseudochirops cupreus
AGGACAGGGTACCTCAGGCAAAGATCCTCCTCTCCTCACGCACGCAACTGCTCAGCGTCCAGGCAGCTTGGTCCCAGCAGCTCTGGCCCCTGGCAGTTCCTGCCCCAGGCAGTCCTCAGCAGGAGTCCTTAGCAGAGATTCTGCCCTGCTCAAAGCAAAAGGAGTTCGCAACCGCAGCTACTGCCTCTGACGCCGCTTCCAGTCAGCACCGCACAGAGACTAACTTGGTTCCGGCGTTCTCTTGCTCCACCCCTTCCTGCTACATCAGCAAGCTCAAGGGGCGTGGAAGATCTTCAAATCCCAGTATTGTTACAGATCCCACTTTCCCTTGGACTCTGTAGGTACTTGTGGGAAAGTGAGTGTCAGAGATTTGGGATCATATTTTTTTATTAATTGTTCTTACTTTTCTTCCTCAGTAAATGTTCAGTTGTGTCCAACTCTTCACGACTCCATTTGGGGTTCTCTTGGCAGAGGCATTGGAACAGTTTGCCATTTCCTTCTCCAGCTCATTTTACAGATGAGGAAACTGAGGCAAAGAAAATTCTTTAGTGACTTGCCCAGCGTCACGTAGCTACTAAGAGTCTGAGTCCAGATTTAAACTGAGGAAAATAAGTCTTCCTGACTTCAGGCCCAGAACTCTATACACAGTTCACCTAGTTACAGACTCTTAGTAAATATGCCTTTTCTAAAGGCTGACAAAATCAATCTCAGCTGATAATCATGGGTAAAAATGTACCTATGGAGACCCAAGTCAATGGCATTAGAGAAATACAACTCCTTAAATCTTAGTACTCCCAGACCCCTGAGGGGAAAATGTAGCCTTGCTCTGGGACTTAAGACTTGTCCATGAGAATGGAAATTGAGAAAAGGATTCTCAAAGTTTATAAGGGGTATACTATGATAAGGAAATTATACATTATTCAGAAAGCAAAGGAGAGCTGCTGGACTTTTGCTTTTGTTTTTGTTTTTAAACTAGTTCAGACAAATCTCTGAGTTGTTATTTATTCTGGATCAGGATTGGAGAAGGACAGACTAGATCTAGGCAGAAAGGCACCTTGGCTAGGTGCTTGAGGTACAAAAGACAGAAATAAACCAGTCCTTGCCCTCGAAAACATTGCATTCTAAAGGGGGAGAAAAATATTTACAAAATAAATGCAAGATAATTTGTTATTCCCCTAGCAGTTAGAAGGATCAAAGACATTCTCATGTAAGAGGTTGTTTTTGATCTGAGCTCTGAAAATAAACTAGGGGTTCTAAGTGGTTACAGGAAGAGAGGAGTGTAGTTCAGATGTGGGGAATTGCCTAAAGGCAGAGAGACTGGGGTTCTAATGTCACATATGGGGAACAGTAGGAAGGCCACTTTGAAAAGACTGTAGAGTACATGATGGGGGAGTAATAGACAGGAGCGAGTAATAAGTATGGAAAAACAGCTTGGAGCTGGATTATGAAGGTCCTTAAATGCCAAACATAGGAGCTTCTATTTCAGTCAGTCTGTAATCATTAAGCATCTAATATATGCCAGGCACTGTGATAAGTTCTGTGGATGTAAAAAGAGACAAAAAAGAGACCAAAAATAGTCCCTGCCCTCAAGGAGCTTGCAATCTAATGGGGCAAACAACAAGCAACTTTATCAATCTACACAAACATGTATGCACACCTGGAGATGATGGGAAGCCAATGGAGTTTATCAAGCATTGAGGTTAGAGGGTCAGTTTGTGATCCTGGAGCTAATAGGAAGCTACTGGATTTTTATTGATCAGGGGTGTGACATGGTCAGTCTTATGATGTAGGATTATTAGTTTGGCAGCTGTCTGGAGTGTGGAGAAAATCAAGGCAGGAAGCCCAATTAGGAGGATATTGCTAAGAGGTAATGAGAGCCTGGGTTCTGAACTAGTATGGTTCCAGAGGAACTAGAAAAGAAAGAATCAGGATGAATGGGAGAGATATTAAAGAGGTAAAAATCAATAGGAATTGGAAACTGATAAGATTGGGGATTGATGGGAGAGAGAAAAGAGTATTTTAAAAAATGAAATTTTGAGCATTGGGTGCCTGGGAAGGTATTTCAATAGAAATAGAGACATTGGAAAGAGGTAGATTTGGGAGGAGAGGGGATGATGTGTTCAGCTTTGAAAATGCTGAATTTGAGGGACTGATGGGAAATTTGTGTAAAAATACCAGGAAATTGCAAAGGTAGGACTGGGGGGGTTAAAGTAAGATACAAGTTTGGATGCTGTTGAGACAGTGATTGATGCTGTTTAATGATGAGATCGTCAAGGAAGAGAAGACCAAGAACAGCAAGATACTGATATTTACAGAATGCCTTAAAGCAGTGGTTCTCAACCTTCCTAATGCTGCGACCCTTTAATACTCGTATGTGGGTGTATCTGCATGAAGGTGGACCTGCCTGGAGAGGGATAGAAGAACAGTGTCTTGGTTCCTAAGACCATTGGAAATATGTGTTTTCTGATGGTCTTAGGTGACCCCCAAAGGGGTTGCGACCCACAGATTGAGAACTGCTACCTTAAAGCTTGGAAGGGCAAGAAACATAACTTGTCTCATTTGCCCTTAGGAACAGTGAAATAGAGCACTTGGCCTGGAGTCAGGAAGACTTGAATTCAAAGCCTGCCTCAGATATTAATTAGCTGTGTGACCCTAGACAAGTCATTTTACCTCTGTCTTAATTTTCTCAATTGTGAAATAGGGATAATAATAGTACCTGCCTCTAGGGATTGTTGTGAGGATTGAATGACATAATATATATATTTTTAAAACTATCACTTAGCATAGGGCCTGGAATATAGTAAGTGTGGTAGAAACATTAGCTATTGTTATTAATTATTAGATATGCAACAAATTCCTAGAAGCTAAATGATTTTCCCAGTTATTTAAATACCTGGGCATGTATCTATGTATCTCTCTGTGCATCTATCTATCCACATGCAGGTTAGTTAAAATTTGAACCCAAGACTCTTGGCTCTACACCCAGGACTGTCTACTGTTCTATCCACCGCAATCTGTTGCCTCAGTTTTAACAATTACCCTCCATTTTGGAAGGTTTTACAGGTCGTGAAAGTCCAGCCAATGAATCCAAGGACAGTAAGCACTTCAGACCTTGGAACAGGGTAGTTAAGCTCCCTGGCATGTGCTGAAGCCACATACCTTCTCAAGAACAGATGACATGGTATTTCCCAGATGCCACTTTTTAGTTGTGTCCAAAAGCAACCTCTGATTGAGAAAGGTGGGCTGTGGGTGGGGGTGGGACAGCCTTCCTCACCCTCAAGGGGCACTGATGGCTCTAATGGCCACAGGGGGAATTTTGGCACAAGACAGGAACAGGTGGGGGCAGCAGGTGTGGTTGGCTAGAGATGACAAGAGCATACAGTATGCTGTTGGCAAGCTACTGGCAACATGAGTTCAGGAGCTAGAGAGCACAAAAGAAGAAGAGAACTGGTCACAAATGGATAGAGAAGCAGGGAGGAATAGACTGTCAGAGCTGGCTGACAGGTACTCTCAGAGCAAGTGCAGAGAAAATGATCAATGTAAGAGCTTGTGTATGGCATTACAGAGGTGGACTCTGTGCTTAGATGGGCCCCAGAGGCTCCCATCACCTTGACAGTCACTCCTGAAGCATGCTGTGGCAAGCATTAGAATGGCCAAGGTCTGGGATCCCGGGAGGTGGCAGGCACACCCCTGTAACAGCCTCACTGGTGAGAGAGGAGCAAAGCAAAGCAAAGCAAATCTTAGACATCCCCTTCCCCATTATTGTTTCTTGTAGATAAGCTTTATTTAGGAGCAACTGTTAGGAATCCACAAATCACTTCAAAGATCCATGAAGCAAATGACAGGTTAGGCATGAGACACTGAGTATCTTAATTCTGTTCTTCTGACTTGCCATGTGACCCGGGTAAAGCTACTCCATTTGTCTGTATCTTAATATTTTCAATGGATGCTCATAAAATCCCATACAGATATAGAAGAAAATCATAGAACGCTAGGCTAAAAAGGGCTCTAAAGAGTTTCTCTTCTGCCCCACTTTATAGGTGAGGAAATTGAGATCTAAAAAGATTAAGTGCTATATGCCCAAGGACCTGTCCTGTGTTTTCTTCTCTTCTACAGGATCTTGCTTGGTCATTTCTATTCAGATGACTCCCAGATCAACATAGGGAGCCTTAACCTCTCTCCAGAGCTGCAGTCTTGCACCATTACTGGATATCCTGTAGGCATCTTGAGCTCATTGTGTCTAAATCATAACTCATCTTTTCCTCCAAACTCACCCCTCTTCTGAACTTCCCCTCATTCTCCCATTTTCCCAGTGATGTGTCATCCTCAATTCCTATTTTTCTTCCCACATATACAGTCAGTTGCCAATTTCTGTCATTACTACCTTCACATCTCCCATATATGTCCTCTTCCCTCCAGTCACACAGCTGCCACCTTGGAGCAGAATCTCAAAATTTGTCTCCCTACTTCCCATTACAATCCATCTTCCTACTGTTAAAGCAATTTTCCTAAAAAGATGTCTGATGATATCACACAAATACTTCATACTGCCCTCCACAACACACCTTAATGAACTCCATTGGGCTCTTATTACATCAAAGATTAAATATAAAAATCTGTTTTGCACTTAAAGACTTTCATGACCTGGTTCCTTCCTACCTTGCAAGTTTTCTTATTGTGTGATCCAGCAAAGCTGGCTTATATTGCTATTTCTTATACCTGACACTCCATCTCCTTAGTCCACATTATCTAATGACTATACTTTGTGTTTGGAATGCTCTTCTTCCTCTGTATTCTTCCCTTGTTGAGATGCAGCTCAAATCCCATCTTCTTCAGAATGCCTTTCCTGGTCTCCTTTCCCTCCTCATCACCGGCAGTGCTTTCTCTCTAAAATTACTTTTCATTTATCCATTGCCCATAAGGGGTGATCAAGGAAAACAAGTACCATTTGTGTGAGGACTTGCTGAGCCCTTTTCAGGGCTTCTCATCCATCTTCTTTGGGGTCCCCCTTCCACCCAGCTCTCACCTGTGACTCCAAGAAGCTGTAACACACACACACACACACACACACACACACACACACACACACACACACGCCACAACCCAGTAGAACTGTCTCAGCACAGTTAGCCAGGTAGAGGGTAACTGGCCAGCCTCAAACCTATCAGTGAGTTAGGGGGAAATCTGCCCAAAGTATGTGAAGATTTTTTTCTTGATGGAATGGGCAGATGAGAACAATTTGTTCCAATGACCATGGAGACAGCTGAAAAAGGCTCTATGGAGCTCTTAGAGCTTGGTCAGACATTGAAGATGCCAAAGTCATCAGTGTATCCCAAACTGTCACAAATTGTTCTGACTTTTGTCTTGCCACTGAACTTGGATGACTCTGAAACAGTGAGGCCAATAGTGCAACTCTACCTCACTTAAGTCCAATTCACATGCAAGTCAGGACATCACCGTGATGTCATTGATTCTCTTCAAAAATGAAAGGTGAACAACAACAACCTTCTACTTACACTGCATATGCCTCTTATGTACCTGTTGTGCCCCTCATTAGAATGAGCTTTTTGAGAAGTGGGATCATGTTTTTGCCTTTCTTTGTGTTAGGATGTGACTCCATTGATTATCCCATCCAATTTAAAAATAATTGACTATTTTTTCTTTTTACTGAACACACTTTTAAAATTGAACCAGTTAAACAGAAGTGAATGTAAGCAGGACATGTAAACCTATTTCAAACAGAAAAAAACAAACAAAAACAAACATTACTTGAGGAACCTGGTCATGATCTGAAGAATTTATATAGGAAGGAGTGATCTCAAAACCAGGTAGAATCTCCTACTGTCTGGAAGTGGAGAGGAAGAAATAGGTTCAAACAGATCCAAATTGTAGGGGGCTCATTAGCAACCAAGAAAAGACAAAGACAAAGTAGGATTGAACTGTGTAAGAAAAGGGAGACCAAGGAGGGCCATTAGCCCCACATGCATTTTAGAACAGAAGATTTAGTTGATCCTAGCAGTTGTACTAAAGATTAGGAAGATAAAACTATACTGACTCTTATGATTCACACAGTTCCCTCTTCTGCAGCTTTAAGGAATTTATTTTGGGCAAAAAGTTATGATTACAATTACAATAGCTATGAGCCCCCAGTTAGGAAAATTCCTAACATTTGTGCAAGCCTTAATTTGGATTATTATCCATTTCTATTAACTCTTAACTTCTGCAGCTAAGGCAACATTTAGTTTGCCAGAAACATTTAGGTAATGAAGCAACAGATATATTACAGTGTTTGTGCCTAGCCAGAGAGAAGTTAGGGAAAGACCAAACATTTTTCTTGGAATTTCCTTCATTCTCTAGTAACTAGGGTCTTTGGCTCTATCAAACACCATGATAGTGCGTTTGTTTGCTTCTGTATGTTATGGGACTAAAATGTTTACCTGATATTCTCTCTCTCTCCTTCTCTCTCTCTCCTTCTCTCTCTCTGTCTCTCTCTGTCTCTGTCTCTCTGTCTCTCTCTGTCTCTGTCTCTCTCTGTCTCTCTCTCTGTCTCTCTCCCTCTGTCCCTCTCCCTCCACCCCCATACAAAATCATTTTAATAGTTACTGCTCTATAGTATAGTTTGAAATTTGGAACTAACAGGGATCCTTTCTCCTCACTTTTTTCATTTTTACTTTTTGAATTTCTGATTTTTTTCTTTCTCCACAAGAATTTTGTTACTTCTTCCAGCCCAATAAAATATTATTTAGGATATATGATTGGTGCAGCATGAAATAAATAAATTTAGGTAATATTTTCATTTTTATTGTTTTATCCATATCTACTCATTAGAAATTAGTATTTCTCTCTTATAAAGATCTATCTTTGCTTCTGCAAAGAATCTTTTATAGATAGACTCATATAGTGCCTGGGTGAAACTTGAAAGATATATTCCTGAGTATTTTATAGCTTCTGTAGTTATTAGAAATGGAGTTTCTCCTCTTAGGTCTTCTTAGCTTTTGTTGCTCCTATAAGGAAATATTGAAGTTTTTGTGGATTTATCTTATATCCTGCAACTTGCATATGTTATTATTTAACTGAAAGTACATCAATGAAATTTTTTTTAAGTGCATGGAAGAAAAAGTAGGTAATTCAGAAGGTAACACAGAGAAACTATATGATTTTGTTACTATTTTCTGGTTTAATGTGCGTTTTAGACAACTAACTGTACACAAAAGTTTACAGCATCTTTTCTGATCCCCTTTTATGTTCTCCTTTGTATAATGAAATAGCCACGCTTGTTGTTGTTTGTTAAGGTCTAAAGAAAAAAAGCAAAAAAAAAAAATAATTAAAGGCAAGAGCCCATTGGGAACATGCCAAACACTTTTATTTTATCCTATTTTCACTCATTCTGCATTAGGCTAAGCCCATTATTAACTCTGTCTGTCTCTGTATCTCTATGTGTCTCTGTCTCTGATTCTCTCCTCTCCTATAAATTGTTCCTTAGCAAATTAAATCAATGCATTTTCTCCATTGCAAGTCTTACAATAGGAACTCTCATATCTACTTTCTCACTTCCTATGTTACTCCCTAAGGGTTTATGCATTTTTCTCACAATAACCCTATAAGGTAGGTGACACAGGTATCATTATTCTAATTTTTTTTTTCAAGGAAGGAAAAGAAACTTAGGGAGATTAAGTCACTTGTGCAGGGTTACAAAGCTAGTAAGTAAGTAAGTAAGCAAGCCTCAGAACTAACACACAGACCCAAGTTTCCTAATTTCAGGTCCAGAATTTCTTCAACAACATTTCATCACAACCTGAAACTATACATATTAAGGATGAAATACTGATTTCTGTGTTTTTGTAGGGTTCATGTTTGATGAGATGGTAGCAATTACAGGAACTGATTGAGAGAGGAAAGAAAAGCAAAAGTGTCGAAAGAATGAAAGCATGTGTGGGAATTGGAGAGTGGCATAGAAGAGAGGAAAGAGCAGCAGCAGCAGCTGCTGCTGCTACAAGAAGCAGGAAGAAGAAGGAGCAAAACATGTGCAAAATCCATGATTAATTTCTCCTCTGGTTAGCTAGGAACCTGATGAAAGGTACTCACCAACTCTAAACAGGAAGGAAACAAGGGAGGGGAAGAAGTTATAGAAGATCCTGAAAAATGGGAGAAATTAAATACTCAAGGGAGGAAAAGGAAGGAAAGTGAAACCCAAGAGAAAGGAAATGGGAAGACAAAAATTGTTCCAAGTATTGGTGATATGTCCTGGAAAGAGGATTGGAAATATAGCAATAAAAGAAGTTATTGGATAGGAGTGGGGAGAAGAGAGAGGAGAGATCACTAGGTCACTTAAAGCGCAATTTCTCACTGGAAAAAAATGCAAAGAAGTCAAGAAGAGTTTATATGTGGTAAGACTGTCATTATAGCATCACTAAGCATATTAAAGTGTTCTGCGAAGTGAAAATACTTATGTGGAATATTTCTTGTAAAAAAATCAGTGTAAACTATGTGCATGGATGTGCCCCTAGCACAAGCCACACAATCTTCCAGATTTTTAATGATTAGGCTGTCATGATTGGTAAGCATACTGTCCTGATTTGCATGGGCAGGAGATCAAATTGGAATGGCTCTCTGACCCACTCTGTCCCCATGTATGCTGACATACAGAGAGATTTCCGATGTGATTCACATGCCAAGACTAAAGGAGAATGTGACGAGTGCTTAGAAGTGGGGATGTAGATGACATATTTTAGAAGATAAGTGAAAGCCAAGGACCTGGGTTTACAATAGTTCTGATACGCGGGATTCATAAAAGACAAAGGTCCTAGAGAATGCATAATAACCAGAGAGTATTCAAAGTGAACTGAATAAGGTGGCAGGCAGATTTGCATGAAAATATGAAGTTAATTGTGAGGTAGAAGAGAGAATAATAACTGACATGTACAAAGTGCATTGGAGCAGCTTGGTGGTGAATAGAATGCTGAGTCTGGAGTCAGTCTTAAACACTTACTAGCTATGTTACCCTGGGGAAGTCACTTAACCCTGTTGGCCTCCATTTCCTGATTTATAAAATGAGTTGAATAATGAAATGGTAAGCCATTCCAGTAGTTTTGCCAAGAAAACCCCAAATGGGGTCAGGGAGAGTCAGACATGCCTGAACAACAACAAAAACAAAGTGCATTTGAGTTTGCAAAGCTCTTTATATGTTTTATGTCACTTGAGTCTCACATTAAATCTATGATGCAAAAGCAGATCAGGACAGTCACTTGTATATAAGTATGGAGCAATGAACTCTTTTTGGAAGAGCACAGAATACATACTGGCATTTTAAAGGATCTCTGATCACTATTTTTGGAAAGGACAGAAATTGATAGAAAATTTTTTTTTCTTCTTATTTTACTACTATACTGTCTCTTGAACTAACATCCTGTCTGACTACCCAAAGTTCTGAAAAATCCTTTTCATTTAAAAATATTCCTAATGAAATGATAAATGTTGGTGAAAATATGGGAAAATTGAAACACTAATGCATTGTTGATGGAGTTGTGAACTGATTCAGCCATTCCAGAGAGCAATTTAGAACCATGCCCAAAGGACTATAAAACTTTGCATACCCTTTGACCCAGCAATACCACTTCTAGGGCTGTATCCCAAAGAGATCATTAAAAAAGGGAAAAGGATCCACATGTACAAAAATATTTTTAGTAGCTCTTTTGCTGGTAGCCAAGAACTGAAAATGGCAGGGATGGCCATCAGTTGGGGAATGGCTGAACATGTTTTAGCATATGAATGTAATGGAATACTATTGTGCTCTAAGAAATGATGAGCAGGTGGACTTCAGAAAGACATACACACACACACACACACACACACACACACACACACACACACACACACACACACATATATATATATATATATTGATGTGTGTGTGTGTAAGACTTATAAACTGGTGCTAAATGAAGTGAGCTGTACCAGGAGAACTTTGTAGACAATAACAACCACATTGTGAGATAACTAACTTTGACAGACCTAGTCCTTCTTAGCGATGCAAGTACCTAAGACAATTCTAAAAGACTCATGATGGAAAATGCTATCCACATCCAGAGAAAGGACTTCTAAGTTCAAATCCAGATGGAAGTGTACCATTTGCTCTCTTTTTTGTTTGTTTTGTTTTGTTTCTTTCTCATAGCTCATCCCATTGGTTCTAATTCTTCTTTACCATATGACTAATGTGAAAATATGTTTAATATGAATGTAAATGTGGAGCCTTTATCAGATTGCATGCCATCTTAGGGAGAGGAGAGTGGAGGGAGTGGGAGAAAATTAAAAACTCAAAATCTTATAGAAGTGAATGTTGAAAACTAAAAACAAATTAATTTTTAAAATTAAAAAAATTAATGAAAGGAAGGAGATCATGAGTGAGTGAGTGTGTGTGTGTGTGTGTGTGTGTGTGTGTGTGTGTGTGTGTGTGCATTGAACTTCCTACCCTGGGAGTAACCACTCTAGGTTAAGGTATTGTGTCTAACCTCAAAGTGACTATTAAAATACAAATATTTTACCCTGGAGAAGTAATTCATTAAACCACTAATATTCATCTATTCTTTGTTGAGAATTAGGAATTCTGATCTTCCAGCTTAAAAAAAAATAATGAATAAAATGAGTTCAAGGACTGGTACTTCTATTTTTGCAAACTAGGAGACCTGAAGGTTATTGAATTGTGTAATAGGAGTTAGTACATGAGAAGATAATTTTCCCAAAAGTCACATTAGATGAAGTACTAAAATGATTTTCAAGAAATAGCAAGCTCTGTCTTTACTTCACATTATGTTAGAAAAGTTATTTATAGGGAAAGGTAAAGTCTAATTAACCCAAAGCCTATTTGTAGGAAATCTAGCATATATCATGGAAAAGCAAAGGGAATTATAATAGGGAGGTGATGGCCTGTTAAAAAGTAGAGGACGCCCCTCCACTCCCCACCCCTGAAAGCTATAGAAATGCATGAGAAGGAACACTAACAAAGGAAATCAAAGAGAATCACCTTCTCCATTCCATGTAGGGCTAAATGAAAATATTGTCAGATTGCCATGGAATCAAGAATCAGAAACAAGCTAGAATAGGTGTAAAGGTGACATCAAACAGACTATTCCCACAGCAGGAGAGAAGACCTGACAAGTGCCCAGACCCACCACAGGGTGACTTAAGGGCCAAATCCCTATTCATGGAAGGAGACAGTGCCAGATTAGCACCAAGGCTTGGCAGAAGGTGACCCAGGGACTCTATCTGAGACAGGAGATGATACCAGACTAGCATCTTGGCATCCCATACCTAAACTAGCATCTAGGCAGTCTTGGTCTTAACCTGGGTAGAAAACAAGATAAAATAATCCCTGCAGAAGGAAGGGCTTAGTCACCCTCCAAACAAAGGATCAAATAGGGCATAAATGCATGATCCAGGAGTGTTGAAGCAGAGTTTGGCTTAAGTACAAGCCCAAATTTAGAAACTGAAGCTAATGATAGGAGTAAACAGGAGAACACACTGAACAAGATGAAGAAATATCTCAGACTGAGAGAAATACAAGAGACAGATCTAGAGGAATAGAATGGCTTTACAACAAGTCCAAATAGTAGCCTCAGAGAAAATCAAATATACTAGCCATGAGGACTACAGAAGTACCTGGCAGAAATGAAACATGAGACCAAAATGATGATACCTGCCAATAGCCCTTGTGAGAAACAAAAGAAAGAATTTTGTTCCCACAGTGTAATAGTAATGAAATTTGAAGATTCCTTTGTATTGCCAAGATGAGAGTTACTTAGCACCTAGTTTCAAATTAAGCCTCTCTTAAAGAAACAGAAAGTATGAACCCCTGCTGCTGATGTAACAGGAAGGGGCTGAACAGGCAGGAGCTATACCATATTTAAGGAAGAGCACAAGCTGGATAGTCAGAACTTCTTGGGATAAGCTTCTTGCAGGCAGGACAGCTGCTGCTGGACTGAAGACTGAACTGAGAATTGAAAAGAACTGAGAAGAGGAATGAGAATTGAGAACTGAGACAGAATTTCTTGGAGCAAGCCACATTGAGGCTGGATGAAGTGATTTTGAGTTTTTGAAAGGAGCTTATGGTGCTGAAGACTTCTGAGGGCCAGCCAGAGCTACAGAAGACTGAGGAAGCATGACTGTGGTGCCAGTATTTTGTATAAATGTTGTCGTGACTTTGTTAATGTGTATGAACATTATTGTGGCTTTGTTAAGCCTTGTCTTCCCAGGAACAGAGACAGTGAGAGATTTGAGGTGGACTGGAACTGTGAGCTTCATTGTGAAGCAGGAACTGCACAGAGAGCTGGACGAGGAACTGGGAGCTGTCTGCCTTTGAACTCAAGTGGCAGGTGGTTAGATTGGGGCAGGAGCTGGGGCCATGGAAGAGGAGCCATGGAAGCTGACAGCCTGCCCCAAGTCAAGATGAAAAGACCACTCTGTGTGTACTGAGTAGTGACTGATGAAATTGTCTGAGTAGTGACTGATGACATAGGAGACTGAATAGTGACTGATGAAATTGTAATTTACTAGTGACCTAGGGGTGGATGGCTTCTGTACTTTACACTATCCCTTAAGAAGGTAGTGAGTAGTGACGGCTGAAGCTGTAACTTCATTGCACCCCATGGGTGGAAGCCTTTGACCTTTGTACTTTTATGTCCCTTAAGCAGTCCTTTGGATTAAGGATTAAGGAGGCTTGCCACCTTAATGCTATATTTTGATTTTCTGTGAATATTTTGCTCTGATTTGTTATTGAATACAGAGTTCACTATACTATGTAATCCAAACCTTGAAAGTTGTTCACAGCAGCAGTCCTCTGGAAAGCTGCTCATGCTTGGCTTTACACACAGGATTAAAACTTCTCCCAGCTTTGAGTGATAACAGGATGTAAGTCCAAAGAAACTGGTTCTAATCAGAGCTGTGACTTAGCAGAAACAGGCTTTTGATTAAATAAAAGGTCAGAAGCTTGTACACGTGCTTAACCAGCTGTTTGAGGGGGAAGGCACCAAGGAAGGCAACATGAAGTGGGCAGTTCAGGAGTTTGCCTCCAGCCAATAGAGAGCAAGGGGGGAAATTTGAACTGGGAACTCCTGTCCCCAGTAAATAGCTTTGCATTTTTCTGAGCAAGTGTACTCCATTAGGAATGTAAAATAAAATGAGAGTTTTCCTGGCTTTAGCAATAAGAATTGTGCTTTCTAGAGTGAGCACATTCCTCACATCCCTAACACTACGGAGGCCATGGCTCATGAATTGTTTGAATCTGGGAGTTCTAAGCTGCAGTGGAGACTGTGATGTTAGAATATAAATGTGTCAGCTCCACTATCATTGACTGAAAGAAGAATTTATAGTAGAAATGCTAATAATATTTTCCATTTGGGGGGTATGTTTAGTTGTACTTCTTCCAATTTCATCTTTAATGTCCCTTGAGATGACTTAGCTTAGTTGAATTTCTCAGTAAGCTTTCTGTAGTTATTTTCATTCCTACAGCTTCTCACCCTTTTTATAAGTTGTTAACAATCATAATCTTCTATAATTTTCCTCCAGTGTCATTTGATTGTCATATTTTCCCACTTGGAAAAGAAATAAAATGTTGCTGAATGAGGCAATTTCTAGCCTCTTTTGATCTGTTTGTTGCAGTATTTGATTTATATCAGTTAACTTTCAATGAGAAATGTCAATATCCTTTGTTGGTATCTGCTCTTTCATTCATTTTTCTGAATCAGTAGCATATTTAAATAGGTCAAGTAATTTCAACTGTATACCATATCTTCTTATTTTTATTCATCTGGTTTGGCATTGATTTTTACTTTTTCCTCTTTCAAGTCAATGGTTTTACTTAAATATAGACAGCAAATTCAAAAATAATTCTTCTAGTTATCAGTTCCTTCCTATCTTAATCTGTCAAAATTTGTTTTTATTAAGTGTCTATTATATGCCAGGCACTCTCCTGGGTTCTGAGGACACAAAGACAAGAATGATAAAAGGGAACAAAAGTTCCTCCCCTAAAGGCACTTATATTCATGTACATGTTTCAGGTACATTCAAAAGAGATGTCAAATAATTTTGCCAGAAAGGGTATTAGTAGCTGGAGATAAAGAAAAACTTCTTGAGGAAGGTGGTTCTTGAGCTGAACCTTGAAGAAAACTAAGAGTTCTAAGAGAGGGATATAACAGGACAATTCATTATTACAGGCATGAGAGACATCCAGTGCAAAAGCATGCAGATGGAAGAAGAGAAATGAAGTACCATGAGGAACTGTAAGGACAGATTGGTTGGACTATGGAGTGCATGGAGTGGGATAATGAAAGGGCAGCTTTAGAGATGATTGAGGAGGTCAGGAATCAGATCAAATAAAGTCGGCGACAATAGAAGTAGAGACATAAAAGTAAGAGTGGAGGCTGTTCTCGATAGGAGTTTGGGTATGAAAAGGGAGGAAATACATGACAACAGCTTGTGGAGACAGAAGGGATGAGGAAGGTGGGTTGGGGTAAAGTTTAAAATGTCAAACTATTTAAATATGGTCTATTTTATTTTTTCTGATTTTGTCCGTGGCTTGCCATATCCAACACCTCATGACTTTCCTCTTGTATAAACTATTAACCTAGGAAGCCCTTAGCTTCTTTTGCATCTTACTCCTGGAACCACATATTCTAGGAAAGATGGAGCACCTCTTATGGGGTCACTCTTCCACTTTCAACTTGTCACTCCTTGGTTTCAGGTTGAGCCCCCAGGGGATATTACTCTCCTAGGTCCAAGAGAGTCTGAATCTGTACCACTATAATAACTTAAGAGCCCTCACTATTGTATTTACCTAGAACATCAGTTCTCAACCTGTGGGTCACGACCCCTTTGGGGATTGAATTGCCCTTTCACAGGAGTCACAGGGATCACCTAAGACCATCAGAAAACACATATTTCTGATGGTCTTAGGAACCGAGACACCGAGCTCCTCTATTGATCTCCATGTGGGTCCACCCACATGCAGACACGCCCACATACGAGTATTAAAGGGTCCTGGCATTAGGATGGTAGAGAACCACTGACCTAGAACATAATTCACTGGATTCAAAAGGAATATACTAAGATGACATATCAAGAAAAATAGTAACATAACATTCCATGATAAATCTGGTGTGTATTCTCCTGTAAATATATACAGAGTTAGTGGGAAGAGTAGTTATATATATATATATATATATATATATACAGTGGATTATATGAGTTCATAAAGAGTTACCCATGAAAGGAACACAGACAGTCAAGGCAGTTCTTGCCTTTGGTATTTCAGGGGCAATGTCCATGGTTTTCTCATGCTGTGTACTCCAAGGCATAGTGTCTCTCCTGGGCAGGTCATTGAGCTAGGGTCTCTGTGGTTACTCTTCTAAGCAGCTCAACTCTTCTCTTGGCAGGGTTAATTCTACCTCAGATTCCTCTGCTACTTGGGATAGGTGTGTGAGTGAGGAAGAGGGGATGACACACTCCTCCATGTTGCCTCCATTCTTGGTCTCTGTTTGCTCTTGGGTGCAGTATTCTCTTACTGAGCTCATAGCTCTAATGACAGGCTACATTACTCACTTGGAGGAAGAGGGGAAGGAAATCCTCTCACTCTCAACTACATTGCTGTCCAGTAGAAGCATTCAGGAAAGGACAAAGAGCAATTTCACCTCAAGAAACAAGATATTTCTCCATAGCTGCCTCTCCTCTAGCGTTCCATAGGTCATTCTCCTTGAAGCTGATTCTTGTCTTAATCACGTCCAGATTTGGCTAACTTAATTTTTGAAAGCCATCTGAGAGGGCAAGCTGACCTCCTAATTCCAGCAGAACTTGTCCATTGATATAAAAGTGATAAGAGGGTGATCATTTTTCCTTTTAAGACTTTATTTCTCTTTTGAGACAACATATTACATTCTATGATTACATCACCTGGGATTGAAAGGAAATCAGTTGGGGTGTACTGATAGGTTACTCTCTTCCTAGTGCAAAGGTTTCACTCTCTTCTCTAATACTCATCTTTGTTTTGAAATCACCGAATATTGAGTGTTAGTTAAAGTTGGAGGGACATAACGAAGTATGCCAGAAGCTTATGAGTAAATATAGGATGTCCCATTTGCCTTTGTACCAGTTATCCCCCATGTCTTGAATGCTGACTTTTTAAATTTCAGCCTCTATGAATCCCTTGTCTCTTTAAAAACTCATCTCAAATGTCACCTTCTATCAGGCCTATTATTTTTATTGGTTTAATGAGGAAGCTCCCAATGAGGAAACTTTCCACTGATATTTGTCAGCATAGTCTTAGAGACTTGTCAGGGGGCACTGCGAGCTTAAATGTCTTACATTGCGTCACACAACTAGTATGAATGAATGAGTCTGAAAGAGATTTTTAAGTGACTACCTCCATTTCGGTATGCACTAAGAATCCAAAGACAAAATGCACAACAGTCTCTGCCCTTGAGGATCTTACATTCCAATAAGGGGAGACAATATTTATGGGACATGGTGCCTAGGGAAGGGAGTTTTTGATGGGAAGCCAGAGGAATGGTGAAAGAATTCCTAGGGCATTCACTACATTGTCACATCCTTTCAAGAGACAATAGCGTTGGCTTAATTATTATTCCGAAAACATGAGGTAGAAAGATAGGCTTGGGATGGTGTAGGGTTATCTCACTGTCATAGAGAGTTTATGACACATGTCAAGATATCCCAAGATATATGGGTTAGATGGGTGCCAAGAATTGTCCTTTATCTGAATTTGTACTTATTTACTTGTCAACAAGGTTTAATTTCAAGGCAGAATTCCAAGATAAGTGTATAAATGAACCTGTCCAAGGATGAAGGCATAGTCTTTGTTTTTTTAAATCTGGAACACAACTGTTCCAAGTGGGAACAGGTGCTGGGATAGAGAAAATGCCAGAAAGAAAAGCATCCCAGTATATTGATGTGGATAGATTTGGAATATGGTTTGGGGCAAACTAGATCAAGACTTTAGCCAAGTTTTCATTTATCCATTGGTCAATCAAGTTCAGACTTATGGAATTCCAAGCTAAATGTGGAAGATCTTGAATATGGGTCTTACTGAGTTGAAGGTCAACTCTTTATCTATTATGCCTACTTCACAGGAATTTTGTGATTCAGTGAGGCAATATTTGAGAAAGTATTTTTCATAATTTTGGAGTGCTATACTAATGCAAACTTTTATTAAAGGTAATAATTAATATGATAAGATGTTTATTATAAGACATTTTAAATACTATATGTATACATATAGAAAACAAAGCTGAATTTATTTTCATGTGTACTGAAATAAGTACTCCCAGATAACTGATGGATCTTGTGGAACTTTTATTTCCTCATATTTTCTTGGTCTATATGTGGATGAGTCACTTCTTCCATTGGTTCAACAGACAAAAGTTGAATCTTTCAAAAGAAATTTCCTCCTTCATCTCCTCCTAATAATAATAACTTCCCTCTCCTCCCAACAACAATCTAGAGAAACACCATAGTGTAGTAAATAGGCCAGTCTTGAAATCAGGAAGACCTAGATTCAAGAACTGTCACTTCTACATACTAACTCTGGGGCCATGGGCAATGCATTTAACCACTTAATGTCCCCAGGAAACTCTTAAAAACCATAAATATTAATGGATTAGAGATTGGCAACTTGGCCATACAGTCTTAGAGTTATTTGTGATACAAGATGACTTACCCAGAGTCATACATCCTTTATTTTGACTCTTCTTTGAAGTTCCTTATTTGTTTTATGTGATATCATGGTCACCTCCACCATGCACTCCTCCTTTGGCCCCTGTGTAATCTTCATTTTTGATTCTTTAGAAATTTTAGTGTCCTATATCTTGTAGTCAGACAGCAGCATGCACAGAACATTGATTTTTAAAGACAGGTCTTTTTAACCTATATATACACAGATAGTCATTTTAAAAGGGCTTAGAAATCCAGCCAACTCTTCATTTTCTATTAGCTCTTGCTTGGTTTTGACTCCCTATCATCTTGCCCCTGTGCTAGGTGCCTTTCCCCTTTACATTATTTTGTATGTTGTCTTACCCCATAAGATTGTAAGCTTCTTGAGGTTAATGGCTGTCTCTAATTTTTTTTTGTATCTCCAGCCCTTAGTACAAAGTCTAGTACATCATATGAGTTTAATGAATGTTTCTTCTACTGAACACAAAGATACATTGATTCATAGATACAAACAGATATACATAGAGAGAAAGATGGATTAATAGATGCATGACTACATACATATTGTTGTTGGTCCTTCTTTTTTTTTTCCAAAGAGGACCAGTGACATCATGGAGTGATGCCTTGACTTGTGAGTAAATTGAACTTAAGTGAGGCAGAGTTGAACAAAGTCTTTATACTTCATTCTCTCTTCCAGAGTAATTAAAGTTCAGTGGTAGGACAAAAATCAGGATGACTGGTGATGGCTCTGGATGCAGCTGATGATCTTGTCATCTTCAATGTTTAACCAAGCTCCTGCTTCGTCTACCTTAATGGTCATTGGAATAAATTGTTCTCATCCAGTCATTTCATCAAGGTAAGTCTTCACATGTATGGGGAAGACATACCCCAATTCATTGATAGGTTTAAGGACTGTTGTTACCCTCAGTCTGGGTTAGTCATCTTTTAAGACATTTTTGCTGGGGGGTAGTCACTGTGTATGTTATAGTTTCTTGGAGCCACAGGTGAGAGTTGGGTGAAATCAGCTCCCAGCACCCCCTGGGCAGAAGGATAGGATGCAACAGCGAGTACAAAGAACAGGGTTAAGGGCTATAAGGCAGAAGAAAAGATGAAATAATAAAGTTTACGATGGGATAAAGGATTTTTTTTCCCTTGCTCCATCTTTGTAGCAAATATCACATATGTTCTTGTTATATCTGCAACAAATATTCCTGTGTACATGCTTTTTGTAAAAGGTCAATGGGAAGAGTATTTATTTGATACAGAACTTCACAGATTTTCTTCAGTTGCTGTAATGCATTAGAAAACTAATGGAACTGCCAGTAGATATTGAATATTTTGCTCGGCCAATCCCTTCTAATTCAGGCACATAGGGATTTGTGACATAAAATGGGGCAGGCATAAGTCTGTTATCACTTTTAAATAAGTCATTTGTTTTCCATATAATTTAGATTCCATTTGGCTGCAGCCTGAAACTTAAACCAATATCCACTTTTCCTATTTGTTTTGTTTTTTCCAGAATTCTAGAGAGTCATTAATTTGTATGTTTTTCACTATTCAAACATAATTTTCTTTGTTTAAACTCTTATATTAATCAGGTAATTAGAGAAAGTATAAGTAAAGGACTATTGTTTAATCATTATTAATTTTGATATTTGAAAATACTGTATGTTATACCAGTTTTTGACAGTTTCCATCCAGTCATATATGTGAAAAGCCTTTCAGTATATGTTTAAAATTATATACACCACCAGTGACTAGTGCCCAAATTTGTTTTTACTAATTTATAGAAATGCAGAGAATGAACCATCCTAACATTATTTGTCAACTTATCAAAACCACCCACAGTGCTCCCTTTAGGCCTGAGTGAGCAAGCAGGTCTGCCCTGTGCCCTAAAGGCCAGAATTCCTGGGCTCCATTAGACCACCAGGGAAGAAAGCTTATGCTCAGTGAGCTTCCAAATGAGTTTGAGGGTGGAGATTTTTGGACCAGATGTTTAGGTATGATATGGAATAAAACCATATCAGAAGAGAGTCCATATCTCACATCTCATCATGTCTCTCTTGTTTATCCTTAAGGGGAAGGGCATTACCTGTGATGCAACAACCATTCTTTCGTTCCTTTCTCACTCCTATGCCCAATGGAGCTGTCTACAGTCTTCACACTGGAGGATGGCAACAATGACATCCTTTGTTCACTGTTGCTAGAACATGGTAACACTGGAGACAAAGAACTGGAGGGTATCAAAATCAATGCAGAAGTCACTGAATGATAGGACTGATACTAAATAGGTCATCCAGAATCACATTACCTGCCAAAGTTCTGTTCCTAGAATCCTCCAGTGCTTGCCTCCTTAAAGATCTAAGGTATGAACTCACAAGAAGGATGTCCCTGATAGTAAGAACATTCTATGTTTAGAACACCAAAAAGTTAAGAACATTCACTTGACTTTGTAGATTGCCAGGAGTCAAAATTATAGGACTCACTCACAGAAACAGAGGTCCAAAGAGGAGGTAGGTAGGTGACCTTGTCAATTGGGTCTTTGGGGGGAGGATAGCAAGCAAGGAGACCAATAGTATTATAATTGAGACATGGAAAATAAAATACAATGACTTGGGATTTCTGGTGCATCATGTTACTCTTAGAAAACTGGAATATTCTAGGCTGCCTGCCAAGTGAATGCTTGGTAGAATATAAATAAGTTTATTAATATACAAATGTATAAATTTGTATAACGTGATCAACAGGGTTAATGAACGATTCCATTTCTAAACAGTTACTTTGTCAGCAAAGAACCTTTGGCTGTTCTTTTCTCTATTACTAAGTGTTCTGTTTTAATTTTCTTCTGTTGTTCTGAATGCCAGCAATGTTTCCAAAATTAGTTTATTATAATAAAAGTTATTCCTACTTTGAATATGGAGAAATGCCTGGAATTTAACATGCATACTTGAAGAAAGCTCTCTGTCCACTATCACAGCAATTCCAGCTTCCTAGTGCTTAACAACCCTGAAATGTGCATTATCTGCAAGAGTTTTGTTTGAACCATGAAGGTGAAAAAGAAATGCCTTTTTAAAAACTATTTTTATCATCCTCTAACTGTTTAATAAAATTTTTAATTATGCCAATGGGTTAGAATTATCTGGCACTACCTGATCATAAGTTTTGATTGGTATGGCCATGCTGAAGACCAGAAAAAAAAAAATTGTCATCTTTTAGAGAATGAGTTGACAAAGATATCTCTTCAGAAAATAGCTTAATTAAAATATGGTGAAACATAAACTATATATATATGTGTGTGTGTGTGTGTGTGTGTATATACACATATGTGTGTAGATAGGAATATGTGTGTGTAGACAGATAGATAGATAGAGATATATCTTGAGTTTTCTCCCCTGTACCTAAAGAAAACATCCTTATTAATGACATATGCCTTCATGTAACAACATGTGATCTTCAATTTGTCACTGTCATATCCATCTGTTGTTTTATGCCTCCAGGTTCTCCCCCCTCCCTGCCATATTTTATTCTTGGAGGACAACCTACCTAAATGGTCATTTTGAAGATGTACTAGGCTAGTAACCTTGACAATGGAAGTGATGTGAAATATTCATGAAAACTGCAAATATAAAGGGGATTCAGCATCTTTCATGTTCAAGTTTTGTTGGTAAAATCAGATGGATTTGGTTGTGTCTACTGAGTATTTTTAAAAAGTCCTACAATTAGAACAGAAAGTCAAGATTTCTAAAGTTAAATAAGGAAATCAAAGTTTTATGAGAGAATGTATATTACAATGAGGGGCTGAGAGTGTCACCGTTGGACAGAGAGACTCTCTCTATACCCAGTCCACTCCCAGACTTGGGCAATTTAGATAAAAGGATATGTCTCTAGAATCTTGATTGAATGGAATTCACCTTACACTAGAGACTCCCTTTAAGGTTGTATGGGGTCCAGGAAGGTTAACTCAACCTTCAGAGACTGTCTTGAAAATAGAAAAAGAAGGAACTCTGAGTCTTCCCAAATCATCAATTATTAATAATAATTTCTCTCACACTAAAATTTCACAATCAGCTTTTACAAGCCAGTTTGAAATAACTCCAGCATAGCCCTGCTCCCAACCCACTATTTATTTCAGCCAATTGATTGGCATGTGAAGTCTTTCTTGTTTTAGTTACTCTTTCCAAAGACAAGTGATTGTAGGAAGTGAATTTTCAGTGCCTTCATCAGTTTAGCCTGTTAGGTCTTCAGGCCCTTCTAACTCCTATGTAACGCTTGGGGTCAGAAAGAAGTTGATAACTTAAGCTCCTTGTGTTACATCACCTGAAATAGAGCCTTTGCATGAGGTACACACAGAATATGGTTAACTAATTATGGACTGCGAATTTCTTTGCACTTACCAAGTACAATTAAAAAGGAAGCATGTTTAAACTCTCTTTTCCTAGTGTGACCCATGGTAGGAAAGGCTCTTATAGGATTTACCAATGAGATCATATCATCCCCTAGTACTATAAAGGGCAACAACTATAAATCAGTTAATACCAACTTCCCCAACAAGTTTAAGACAGGAAACAATAAAGGACTAGATATCAGAACTGAAATTGGAAGGATAAGTTAGCTGAATGGAATGTAATTACCAGAGTTAAAATTAGCTAGGTCACCTTACTCTTGTGAAAAAGACCCTGGGAACCTGGCAACCAAGTAAATAGATAAGAACTCCCTTCCCATTAAGAAGCCTTCCTCCGTAGCCTGCTGAAACACTACTCCATAGAAGCATAAATGGGAAGTGGGGGAAGGGAATGAGTGTTTCTATAATCCCTACTATGTGTACAGGAACACTATTCTATGAAAGCATAAAGGGAAAGGGTAGAAGCATTATATGTGTGCTCAAGTGCTATTCCACAGAAACATAAAGTGGAAGTGGGGTAAGAGAATTAGAATGTATATAATCCCTACTATGGGTGCTGAAACTCTTTCATAGAAGAATAAAGGGGAAGGAGAGGAAAGGAAAAAGTACTTGTACCTACTACGTCCCAGGCACTGTGCTAAGTGCGTTACAAATATTATCTCATTTGATAAGGGAAAGAATACACTAATAATACTTAACTTCTACCCAATATGCAGATACAATTCCCCAGGTAGTAGATAATCAGATTCTGATTCCATGTACTAAGAACATACGAAACCATAGAACTTGAAAGGCAGACTAGAGCTTCAATATCTAGTCTAACCACCTAGTTCTATAGAAGCTTAGAGGTTAAGCAATTTTCCAAAGGTTGTACAGTACAGTTCCATTCTTTTTGCTAGTAACATTATGTTCATTTTTATTCTTTTTGCTAGTAACATTATGTTCATTTTTACTTGAACTGTTGTTAGACAGCTTTCTTTAGGTATATTGTAAAACTTCTTGTACACTGAGTTATGGCTTTGCTGTCACTTTTCATGGGTGGTGAACCTGCAGCCTTGAGGCCACATGTGATCCTCTAGGTCCTCAAGTGCTTCACTTAACAACCTAGAGAACCATATGTGACCTCAAGGCCATAGGTTCCCTACCCCTGCTTTAGCTAAATTCTTCTGAGGGGATCTATGTGTAAATTTTTCTTACAGTACCCAACATAGAATGCCATACGAACAGATACATCAGAATACTAATCTTCTAACAGGATACTATTTTCTAATAGGCTACAATACTTCTACAAGGGCCTGTTCTGAAACTTCATGGTAATAAAAAGGTGGCTTTTGATTCCTGTGGTCTGTCATAGCAGGGTCCAGTTTTTTAGGAGACCCTATGTAAGTATAAAGGCTCCCAATGCAACTCAGTTTTATTAGAAAAAAAAATTGCCTATCCACCAACTGATTCATTTATTTTACTTTATTTATATGTACTGATTTACGTTTGTCTCTACACTCACAGATAACACTTTTAAGTCATGGAGTAGGGTACAATTTCTGATTGGGTGAAAGGAAAATGAATATCAATCAAATTATTGAGCTTTGGAAATATCCAAATAAGAACATAACGAACAAAAGTAATGTGGAATTTGACACTGACCTGGTATCCTTCATTCATTAATGTACAGATATCTATCTATCTATCTATCTATCTATCCACACACACACACACACACACACACACACACACACACACACACTATGTATGTATGTATGTATGTATATATATATATATGTATATATATATATATACATACATATATATGCATAGCCTCAAACATGTGACCCTAGGCAAGTTGCTTAATTCTGTTGGCCTAAGCTTCTTCATCTATAAAATGAATTGGAGAAGGAAATGGCAAACCACTTCATCATCTGCTAAGAAAACCCCAAATGAGGTCACAAAGAGTTGGACATGACTGAAAAACAACTGAACAAGAATATATGTATATGTGTATGTATCAGTGATGTGTATATGTATGTTGTATATGTGTGTATGTATCAAAAGTAGTTTAATTTAAATATGTATTTTAAATAATAAATGTTATGTAGTTTTTAAAAATTACAATCAGATGACTTTGCCTATCTTCCACTAGGTGGCAATATATCTTTTTCTTTAAAGACTAATTTTTTTTTTTTCTGAGCATGGTGCAGTCTTTCCTGCTGAGAAGACCTGATTAATAGAGATAATCAAGGGAACCCAAACAAAGTAACATGGTGATTTGGGGGGATCAGGGTCTATGGTCATTCATCTGTAGGGAACTAGTATTATCACTCAAATTAAAATCTGTTTAACATAAGTAAGTTCATCACTAAAATTTAAATTAGATCACAGAATCATGTAACTAAAAGGCACCTTCCTACATGACAACATCTAACTTTGTCAATGGTTTGTTTTAATTGAGGTTTTTGTCTATTTGCTATGAATTATGGAGAGTAGGGGGGATGGTGACATCTCCAGACCAGATCTTTGTAGGTGGTTTCATGAATTGCCTTTTGGTCACGGCATTAACTCTTGAGAAAACCAAAAAAAAAAAAAAAATCACCATATAGTATCAAACCTCCTAATGAGGAATATGTCCAAAATTAGCTAGTCTGTTATTTAGAGCTTGGCAAAACGTCCTGGAGCATGTTCTTCCTTATCATACAGAGCCCCAAATCTCCTCTATATCACCATGAGTTACTGGAGAAGGCCTTTAATGAAGGAAAATTAGACCACAGGACTTGGATATGAGCTGTTTCCTTTCTTTGTAGTAAAAAACAACAACACTATATCTTATTTCAAAAAAATGTAACTATGGATAAAAAAGAAATTACTTTCATATTGAAAGAGATGGGCCATTTTCCTCTCTGCCATCTAATCTGAAGGGGAGCCTTAAGGAAACACATTCTGTTTATTTGGAGAATGCACAGATTTTCCTACCTACTTCCTACCCTGTAGAAGTGGAGACAGTCAGGCCCCTGAGTCCAAGAACCCCAGGAATAATGGCACCCCATATTACCAGGCATGCTTCTATCCTGACTCCAGAGTCATTATCCAAAAGAACAATTACAATCCCCAGTTCTTCAACAACCACAGCTACTGAAGCTCCGGAAAAGAGTAGTCTCTCCAACAAAGTCCTTGGCACCATCAAATGACTCCACATCAGAAACAGATATGGCTTTATTAATGGAAATGACATTAAGAAAGCTGAATTACCATCTGCTTTTCCATGGCACTCTAAGGACTTTTCCATCTGACTTGTAGCTGAAACCTGAGACAACTCCTGGGTTGTTGCCACCCCATTAAAATGTGAACTCCTTGAAAGTAAGGATTTGTCTACTTGTGTTCTCCAGGTTTAGTAGAATTCTCTATACATTGCAGGTGCTTAATAAGTATGTTCTAAGTCTTTAATAAATAGTAGAGATTGCTAAGAGTTTATAGGGCATTTAAATAATTCCACCCACTTGTCTAAGAGGGATTCTAGTGTACTTAGATAATTGGGTAGAAACTGAATTGTTTTATTGGCTCCCAAACAAGGTAGAAATGAAATCAGGAAGAACAATACTTCCTGGAGTCATAAGGGGAAAGGACTTCGTGATTGGTTGTCACTAAATCTGAGGATGCTGTTAGTGACAGAACCTTTCTTTGGGTTGAAAAACAATAGGATTCTGCTTTCTGAACAAAAGTTTTTGGAACCAGAAGTTGGCAGGGATATTGGAAATCCTACTCTGGAGCTGTGTGAGTTGGGGATCTAGAAATCTCCCCTCTGTAATCTTGATAAGAAGCTGGAAACGGATAAAGATTGAACTCTAGAGAGGGATTTGGCTCTATAGCTGAGTAACTGGAAAGAACAGAAGAAGGTGAGAGGGAGAGGAATGCCTGACATGGCCCTCTGGAATCCAGAGCTTCCTGTTGGAATAACTAAGAGAGAAATACACCTGGACTGACAGGGGAAATACCTCTCTCTCTTTTGGAGAAGGCTGCTCACTGACAAGTTGTTGTTCAGTCATTTTGGTCATGCTTGACTCTTCATGATCCCATTTGAGGTTTTCTTGGCAAAGATACTTGAGTAGTTTGCCATTTACTTCTTCAGCTCATTTTACAGATGAGGAACTGAGGCAAAGTGGGTTAAATGACTTGCTCAGGGTCACATAGCTAGTAAGTGTCTGAGGCCAAATTTGAACTCAGAAAGATGAATCTTCTAGATTCTAGCTGAGTGCTCTGTCCACTGAACCACCTAGTTGCCCTCAATGACAAGTGGTTGGCTCTTTTCCAATACTTTGTTTTGGATCTACTTTGTTTTCTTCCATAGCACAGGTTACCTTGCCCATGGGCTCCAAAAACCCTTACTTGAACAAAATGGAATAATATTTATTCAAACCCACTTTAAGAAGTCTTATCCAATGTAATATGTCTATAGACTGAAAAGATAGGAAGGCAACAGGTTGTGAAGGGTTTTAAATGAGAAATAGAGATTATATTTGATTCTAGGTGTGTTGGGAAGTCATTGGAACTTATCAAGCAGGGGCGGGGGGTGTACATGTTAAAATCTGCTCTTTAGGAAAGTCATTTTGGCAGCTGGAGAGGGGAGAGACTTTGAGGCAGAAAGGCCAATGAGGAGGCTCATTAGGAGAAACCAGAGAAGATGTTAGAGAAGAAAGCAGTCCAAAAGTACAGCTTTCCTTTGCAATGCCACCACAAAGAGCTAGAAAATACACTGGACTGAGTACTGACCTGCAAAGCTGAGGGGAAAAAAATCACAGTGAAGTATTTTTCCATTCCAGGTTGGTCTAGTGAGACAGAGAGAAAGGCCCGCTGACATTGGGGACAAGCATAGAGCCAGGGTGTGAATGAGGACTGTGCGAGAGACAATCAGGAAATCAGTAATAGCTAGCATTCATATGGTGCTTTAAGCTTTGTAAAGCACTTCAAAATTACCTTATTTTATTCTCATAACAGCCCTGGGAGGTAGACGCTATTCTTATTGCCATTTTATAGATGAAGAAACTGAGGCTAAGAGGGTAAATGACTTTCTAAGGGTCACACTGCGAAGTGTCCAAAGCAGAATTGAGCTCAGGTCTTTTTGACTCAAAGTCCAGCACTCTCTCTACTGTGAAACCTAGCTGCACTTATAAGGTAGCTACTGTGTGGCAGGTAATGAGGTAATGTGCTGCTAAGGGTTGAGAATTCAGAGAAAAGCAGACAATCATTGTTACTCTCAAGGAACTGACAGTCTAATAGGGGAGACAACATGCAATGTCTACACACAAACAAGATATTACACTTGATAAATTAGAGATAATCAGTGGAAGGAAGGTTCTAGAATTAAGGGAGATGGGAAAAATCTCATAAGGGGTGGAATTTTATCTTTGACTTAGGCAGGAGGTAGAAAAGAGGATGGAGAACATTTGAAACAAAGGGACAATCAATAAAAATGCCCAGCTAGTGATAGAATGTCTGAAGTGGGGAACAGCAAGAATGCTAGTGTCATCAGATTGCAGAATATGAGGTAGGATAAGGGAATTGGCAAAAAAGTTTGAAGAGGAATAAAAAAGCTTTGGAACAGCTACTTTAGTGAGTGAGAAAATGAGTTAATTAGGAAAGGTTTGGAACAGAAAAGGAGGGTAAATTAAAAGAGGGATTAGTTCTAAGCAAAAGAAACTTTAACCATGGATAGTAGATGATGAAGAGGAGATTAAAAGAAAAGTGTGAAAGGATGAGAATCTGTGATTGGTCTCTGGCTAAGACAAGAAAAGAGAAGTAGATGAAGAAACAGAGTGCATCAAACCTAGAATAGTGGTGCTGAAAATGGTCCTGTCCCACCAACTTCTTTGTAAAGAGAGGGAAGGAAAGAAAGAGAATGAAAAATAAAAGAGAAGAGAATGGAGGGAAATATCCAATTAACAATCCTAATTGTGAATGTGAATGGGATAAATTCACCCATAAAATGGAAGGGTAGAGAAGAATGGATTAGAAAGTTGAATCCAACTATACGTTGTTTACAAGAAACATACTTGAAACAAAGATTAGCAAAGAATCAAAATGAGGAGCTGGGGAAAATAATCTATTATGTTTCAGATGAAGTTAAAAAGATGGCAGGAAAAGCAATCATTATCATCTCAGACAAGGCAGTAGTAAAAAAAAAAATAGAGTTACTTTAAAGAGATAAAGAGGAAAACTACATTTTACTGAAAGATACTATAGATTGTAAATTAACGTCCACATTAAAACATTTGCACTGAATAGAATAAAAGCAAAAAAACTTAAAGAAAAAGTTCAATGACTTTTAGGGAGAAACAGGAAAAAATCTGCAATAGTGAGAGATCTCATTGTACCCCTTTCAGATCTATATAAACCTAACACATTTGAAAAAGGAAGTTAAGGACCTGACTAAAATTGTGAGAAATTTATACATGACAGGCCTCTAGAGATGATTAAATGGGAATAGAAATAAATTCATTTAATCTAGTCTATGCATGTGTAAGAGTAATGAGATTTAAATTTCCTTTTGTATTGCTAAGCTAAGAGGTACTTAGCACCTAGTTCAGATTAAGCCCCTGTTAAAGAAACAGAAGGTATGAACTCCTATCTCCTGTTGCTGATGTAACAGAAAGGGGCTGAACAGGGAGGAGCAATACTGTATAAAAGGAAAAGTCCCAGAGAGGGAGAGACAGATCTTCTTGGAGTGAACTCAGTGGAGGCAGAGACTACTGCCATTGGGGAGGCTGAAGAGAAAAGCCTTCTCCAGGTTTGAGAGAATGATTTTGATTTTGAAAACCTGAATGGAGTAATTTTGATTCTGGGAACCAGCTGAAACTTCTGCTTAGTCCAAGGGCCAGCCAGAACTGACAAAAGACTGAGGAAGCATGACTGTGAAGGACTTAAGACTTTGTCTGTTCATGGTTTTGTTAAGCCTTGTCTTCCCAGGAACTGGGACTGTGAAGGATTTGAGATGGGCTGGACAACGTGAGCTCCAATGTGGAACAGGAACTGCACAGAGAGCTGGACAAGGATTTGGGATTTGTCTGCCTTTGAACCCAGGTGACAGTTTGGTGAATCCATGTAGGATCTGGGACCATGGAAGGGGATCCAGGGAATCTG
Organism: Pseudochirops cupreus; assembly: GCA_028627135.1. Classification (NCBI taxonomy): domain Eukaryota; kingdom Metazoa; phylum Chordata; class Mammalia; order Diprotodontia; family Pseudocheiridae; genus Pseudochirops; species Pseudochirops cupreus. The sequence continues at coordinate 187,120,202 of CM053583.1, forward strand.
AGAAACCTCCCCAGTAAAGCTGAAGGAAGACTTTACTTGGATACTGTGTACTGACTGAGAAATTATAAATTTACTAGTGACTTAGGGGTAGAGGATCTGTGTATTTTCTGATGATTGAATAGTGAATGATGAAGGATGATTGATTGACTAAATGATTTTACTTAGTGATTGGTGACTGAATAAGTAGTTGATTTGTAATTTAGTATGCCCCATGAGTGGAGAATTTTGACTATTGTACTCTGTGTCCCTTAGGGAGGCAAACCTCCCTAAGGATGTTTGAATGATTAAGATAATTGAATGATTGAGTTACTAAATGATTCTTTTTTGTTCAAAACTTTGTGACCACTGTTGAGGAAACTATGGGGCCATTTTCTGTGATAAGTTGTGGTGAAAGCTATATTTTGATTACATGTGATAAGTTGTAATATTGTGAATGCTGTACTTTGACTTCTGTGAATGTTTTTCTTTGATTTGTTATGGAACAAATAGAGTGTTTACTATACCGTGTAATCAGAATTTTAAAAGCTGTTCACAGTAGCATTCTTATGAAAAGCTGCTAGTGCTTGACTTTATAGCATAGTACCTTTATAAAAACTGGCACTGTTAATAAAACTCTAATGTATAATGTATATCTGCTCTTCTGAAATACAAAAATTATAAATGCAGAAAAGCAGAAAGATTTAATATATATTTTATGGACTACAGTATCATAAAATTATATTTGATAACCAATAGACTAGGTTCTTGTAATGGTAATTTAATTTGAATTTAAAAATCCCTTTGTGTTGGCAAAGGTAGCAGGTACTTAGCACTTAGTAACTGATCAAGCCTCTGTTGGAGAAACAGAAGGTATGAACTCCTGTCTCCTGTTGTTGATGTAATAGGAAGGAGTTGGTTGAAACAGGAAGCTAATGCTATGTGTATATAAGAAAAGCCCCAGAGAAGAAAAGGGAGATTTTTCTTGGAGCAGGCTCAGTGGAGGCTGAAGAGGAATGCCCCTCCCAGGTTTGAGAGACTGATTTTGATTTTGAAAACCTGGATGGAGTGATTTTTGATTTTGGGAACCAGCTGAAAATTCTGAAGAGTCCAAGGGCCAGCTGGAGTTGCTGAGGATTTCTGTGAGCCAGTCAGAGCTGAGGGCCAGCTGGAGATGTTAAGGCTGTTGAGGATTTTGGAGGGCCAGCCAGAGTTTCTGAGGCTGCTAAGGATTTCTGAGGGCCATCCAGAGCTGCCAAAGATTGAGGAAGCATGATTGTGATGCTGGTACTTTGTATGAACCTGTTTGTGCCTTTGTTAAGCCTTGTCTTCTCAGGAATAGAGACTGTGAAGGATTTGAGATGGGCTGGACACTGTGAGCTCCAATGTGGAGTAGAAACTGCACAGACAGCTGGAAAAGGACCTGGAATCTGTCTGCCTTTAACCCAGGTGACAGTTTGGTGAATCCAGGTATGATCTGAGACCATGGAAGGGGATCCAGGAAATCCAAGAAACCACCCCAAGTCAAGCTGAAAGAAGACTTTACTTGGATACAGTGTACTAACTGAGAAAATGTAAATTTACTAGTGACCTAGGGGTGGAGGGTCTGTGTATTTTCTGATGATTGAATAGTGAATGATGAAAGATGATTGATTGACTAAATGATTGTACTTAGTGATTGGTGACTGAATAAGTAATTGATTTGTAACCTAGTATGCCACATTAGTGGAAAACTTTGACTATTGTACTTTGTGATTGAATTAAGGATTTTGTGAATGCTTGAGTTACTAAATGATTGTTCTTTGTTCAAAATGTTGTGACCACTGTAGTGGAAACTATGTGTCCATTTTCTGTGATAAGTTGTTGTGAATGCTGTATTTTGGTTATCTGTAATAAGTTATAATATTGTAAATGCTCTACCTTGATTTCTGTGAATGTTTTGCTTTGATTTGTTATGGAATAAATAGAGTATTCACTATACTGTGTAATCAGAACCTTAAGCTGTTCACAATATCATTCTTCTTAAAAGCTGCTGGTGCTTGGCTTTACAGTTATAAGTCTATAAGTAATTAAGCAAATAATTAAAATTAATTATAGACTAAATAACTTAACCCTAAAGGGTGGATAAGATAAAGAACAAATCATAGAAACAATTGAAAATTTCACTAAAAATAATGATAGTGATAGAAAAATGAACATCATTTTGGAGCATGTAGCCAAAGCAGTTCTTAAGGGACCATTCCTATCTCTAAATGCTTTTATCAATTAAAAAAGATCAGATTATTAAATTTGGTATGAAATTGAAATATCTAGAAAAACCAACAATTAAAAAAAAAAACCAAAGTAAATGCCAGAGCAGAAATCCTGAAAATCATACAAGTGATTAAGAAAATTATAAACAAAAAAACTGATAAATAAAACTAGGCGCTTTAAAAAAAATAGATTAATCATTAATTGGTTTTTAAAGGGGAAAACAAAAAAAAACAGTATGAAAAATGAGAAAGGTAGATTCATAAGAAATTAAGATTTGTTAATATTAATATAATAGAGGAGATAATAAAGGAAATTACTATAAATTATTTTGCTCAATTATATGCCAGTAAAATTGACCATATAAATAAAATGGATATCTGCAAAAAGTATAAAATACCCAAATTAATAGAACAAGAAAATGAAGGAGCCATAAATGATGTCTTAAAGGAAAAAAAAAACAGGTGACTAGATGAATTGACAAATGCATTCTATTTATTAGATTTAATGAGCACTTAATTGAACTTTTACGAAAGTCATTTTTAAAAAAATAGGAAAATGTCCTATCAACTTTTTTGCATTACAAATATGATATGAACCTATGATGAAGCACGTCACACATCTTCTAATTAACAGGGCGAAGGTCTCCCTCAGTATCTGGGGCTATCTAGTTATTTTGCCTGTGTCTTGCCACTAGACTCCAATGACTGGAGGAGAGAGTGAGTCTGGTGACTTTGCACAGCTCTGCCTCACTTAAATCCAATTCACTTGCAAGTCAAGATACCACCCTCCTGTTGTCCTTGGTCTTCTTCAAGAAAGGAAGTAAAAACAATAGCCCCAAAGTGAAGAAGGAGACATATATTTTTGAGTAAGCCCCCTGTGTCAATTTGTTTGGCTTGACTATATTTATTCAATTTTTTTCTCTATTTTTAACTGGGGATGGGGAGGGGCAGTAATAACGTCGCCAAAAATTTTCTAAACCATTGCAACTTGTTTTTTAATGCACAGAAGAGACCAAAATGAATTTTGGAAGGAAGTACAGACAAGTGGGAGTTTTAAAGATAATGTGCTGAATTATTTTTGCCTTATATCCAGTTTCTCTCAGACTGTACTTTTGTCTGCTCCTGCCTGTTGTAAAGTGGGCATCATAGGACTTAATATCACCACTTGCCACGAGGTTAGACACTAAAGAGTGACACTGAAAAAACTAATCACCTGCCTCCCTCAATGAACTTCTTTCTATTCACAGTTAATCTGTCTGGGCTCATGCTTTATGATTAGCATAGTCTCACCTCCATCATATTCTCCCAAAGCCAGTAATTCTGATCATCTTGCTGTCATTGTACAAATTCCATTCCCTACCCTCTCCACTGTACATTCCCTTACTTCCATATCCTTCAACCTGATTTTTGCTCTTTATACTCACTTCTTTCATGTTCCATTCCAGATCTATTCATCCCTTCCACTGTATACTCTGAAATGCCTTCTGTAAC
>CM053583.1:187124420-187186034 GCA_028627135.1 Pseudochirops cupreus
AAATCACACAACTCTTCTCAAAGTGAGCCCCAAACCAAAACCTCACATCAGGGCGTATATATAGCCTTCTCCTGGCTTGGAGAATGTCACAGCCCTCTAGACCCACTGCCCAATCACAAAGCTACAAGGCACGGGCATTCCTGGAAAACAAGCCTGGCGCCACAGGCTCCACGTGACCACATTCAGCCTATTAGGGAACGGAGTATACTTTCAAATATCCAAGGGTCCTCAGTCACGTAGACACTTTAGCAAAGGGCCTAGGGGCAGGGAAGATCTTCAGATTCCCATAACACAAGTACTCTCATGGATAAACATACCAAGTCACTCTCCCCTTTCAACTTCCTACTTGTTTCAATTATTATCATACTAATTCTCTTACATCATCTTCAAAGGCAGTCAAAGGCAATGTTCTGAAATTGCCTCATAAATTATTAAAAATTTAGCATCTTTCTCAATCCTCATAGACTCTTTCAAAGATAATAGTTAATTTAGTCTCAGTCTCTCAAAGCATCTTAGGAAACTGTCCCTCCCCAACGTTCTAATTTCCTTCTCTCTTCAAGATAATCAAAGACTCCTTTAAGTGGGGCTATTTAAGGTTATTTTTTTCCCCTGTGGTAAAAAATTTTCAGCCCCTAAGAATCACTTGGAGTATATCAAATCTACATTAATATTATATTCAGTAAACATATCTCAATGCAAATCACCATTTCTCAGGTTGTTTCAATATCCCTACATCTAAATTTGATATGAGACATAACACATGTACATATCACAGTAGTAATACATATCCATTAGAGCAAATCAATAATCAAATAATCATAAATAGCAAGGGGAAAGGGAGAACAGCATTTGTTAAATACCTACTAAGTGCCAAGAATTGTGCTAAGTTTATAAATTTTGTCTCATTTGATCCTCATAAAAAGCCTGGGAGGTAGATGCTATTATTATACCCATTTCACAGTTGAGAAAACTGAGGCAGAAAGCAGTTGTGTTAAGTGACTTACTGAGAGTCACACAGTTGGTGTCTGAAGCTGGATTTGAACTCCACTTTTCCTGACTCTAAGTGCAGAGTTCTGGTCACTGCATCATTTAGTTGCTTCTAGAAAGCAAGGAAAAAACAAAACAATTGCAATAGTGATATTAGTGGGTGTGAACACAACAGACTTGGGGCACACTTAGCCTCACAATTCCTCCAGCTAAATAGACCATGTGTAGCTTTTCCCTATCTTGTCCTAGTTTGCCACATGGAACTTAAAGAACTCTGGTCATGTGTGATGGTAAAGAGTGACCTAATTGGCGACTAATCTAGAAGAATTCATGATTCAGAGCTTGTAGAGCCAGAACTCACCTGATTGCTTTTTCTTTTGTGGTGACCAGCTAGAAAAGACTAATGCCTCCCCACAGGTGTGTGTTTATGTGTGTGTGTGTGTGTGTGTGCATGCACGCGCGTGTATGCATGTGCTGGTGCATGTGTGTGTTCATGCACGTGCCTCCCTCTCCGTATTGTTTACTTCCTGATCCTTAGGTAAGCAAATTTCCCAAGATGGAGGTGTCAGCATTCTAAGATTCAAAAGGTCTTGATGTCTGCAGTGGCATTAGTCTTAATAGCATCCAATGGCATAATAGCAGCTAAGCCTGAGGAGCCGTCTGCCTTTGGAGCAGAGAGTAACCCTGAAGACAGATGACTTCCAAATGTGTGACTCCCTGTGATGGAGAAAAGTGCTGACTATGGACTCCAGAAAGACACAAACCCCTGAAGCCCAGCAGAGAGCTACACCTAATGAAAATTGTAAAGACTCCACAAAGAGGGAAAAGGACTTCCATGGCTAGGAGTTGAAAGGTACCCCTTTGCCCCATGTATTTGCTACATATCCTCCTCACTAACATTGCTTTGAGTTTGAGATTCCTTACTCCATGGATGTCATGTGCACTTGTACAAAAGTGTGATCCAGGTTTTGGTTTTTGTTTTTAAGGGTGATAAAGGAGAGGTGTTTTGTATCAATTATTCTTTGTATGTTATCTTAGTAAACACTTTTTATAAAAGCTAATTGAGTCAACTGGCTGAATATGAGAAGCAAAGTTGCCCCAAGAACCCTGTAATGGTAATTAATTTAAATTTAAAGACCCCTTTTTCATTATATCAAGTAAGCAGGTACTTAGTCCTGAATAACTAAGGGCTAAGTACCTCTGCGAAAGAAACAGAAGGTGTGAACTCTGTCTCCTATTGTTGACATAGCAGAAAGGGGTTGTCTGAGACAGGAAGCCAATGTGTGTGTGTGTGTGTGTGTGTGTGTGTGTGTGTGTGTGTATAAGAAGAGACCCAGAGATAGACAGTCAGAATCAAGAGTTTTTTCTTCTGGCAGGCTGCTGGTAGAAGAAGCAGAATTTTCACAGCATCTGGAAGCTGGGCTGCTACTTGCTGGACTGAGAACCTAGTTGGGATTTTCTTGAGACCAGAATCTTGAAGGCTGAAGTTGCTGCCAAGAAGGCCACCTGGAAGACAGGAATTTCTTCTGGGTTCTAGGGCCAGCTGAACTGCTGGAGGACTGAAGAAGCATGACCAGGATAAGACTTTGTTTGGGGCTTGGTTGATCCTCGAGTTCCTGGCAACAGAAGTTGTGAAGGCTTTGAGATGTGCTGGACCCTGTGAACTTCAGTGTGTAGCAAGAACTGCCCAAAGGACTGGACAAGAACCTGGGAGCTATCTACCTCTGAATCCAGGTGACTGGATTCAGGTAGGAGCTGGGACCATGGAAGGGGATCCAGGGAATCTGAGAGACCACCGTGAGTCAAGATGAAGAAAAGGCATCTCCTTAGATACTGAATGTGTGATGAAATTGAAGTTTACTAGACACCAAGGGGTGAAGGGTTTGTGTAATTGTCTAATGATTGCATTTACTGATTAAGATACTCAGTGACAGATTGCTAGATAAATGACTGATTAAGTTAAACTATGATTGTCCCATGAGTGGAAGAAGGACTATTGTATTGTGAGATGACTGAATGACTGAGTGAGGAAACAAACCTCCTTAGGGATATCAGATGATTATTCTTTCATTCTTTGTTCTAAATACTTTGACCACTTTGGTGAAAAATATATGGCCATTTTAATGTTAAACTGTTGTGAACACTATATTGTGATTTTCAGTGATAAGATGTAATATCATGAAGATTATATTGTGATTTGTTGTGAATGTTTGTCTTGATTTCTTATGGAATAAATGGAGTGTTCACTATACTGTGTAATCAGAACTTTAAAAGCTGTTCACGGTAGCATTCTTCAGAAAAGCTGCTTGTGCATGGTGTTACAAACCCTAACAATCAGTCATCCTTGAGAGATCCCATGCCATGAGTATATATACATGTATAAAATACTGCGTATACATTTCAAATGAGCATGTATGTGTGCATGTATGTATATATACATGTAGATGTATATATAGATGTATGTATTATTACATTAAAATAGCAATACTATATTACATAGTGAAAGTTACTTTGCTATATATAATTACCTAAGTATCAATTACAAGGCAACATTATATATTTAGGTTTGATAAATGAACTATTTCTGGCTTCATGGATAATCACTTCTCCTGTTTCTTCTGTAGGATGGTATATTAGCAGGTTGCATGAGTCTAGTTCTTTTGTGACCTATTGACCTTTCTACTTTAGTACTTAAGTTACTTGATTGTGTAAGCAGATTATTACCATCCTCATATCAGTCACACTCATATCACATTCCTATTACATTACACACACATTCTACATTCCTAAACCTTAAATTATTTTGTGGTATAAGCTGATTCTCATTGGATCTCTGTGGTTACAATTCTAGACAACAGTTAATTTTCCGTTGTTTGAATGCGAGTCCTCTTCAAACATATGCAGACATGTTGGGTTGCCATCCTTCAAATCTTCTTTAGTCAAAACAACCTCATAAATAACTGGGCTTTACCATGATTGATCTGTTGTTTCAATGTACCCCTTTCTTTAAAAAAAGAAAAATTTAATAGTTCTTCCATATTAAGATAATGGTTACTTTTAGTGTCTTGCTATTTATTTAAGCAATACAAAATGAACATTTTGGCTTCAAGTATGTGTCTATATCACTTTCTGATTTCTTTATCAGCCAAGGTATCTCATGCTCTATCTTTTCCTTCTGGTTGACATTTTTATATTATTTTCTTTCAAGTCTGTCTGAAGTTCTCTGGAAGTCAGGTATCTAGAAAAAAAAATTCATCAGCTGGCTTCATTTCTTAATGACAAATCCTGGCACCACACCATAATTCTTTACTCTACTGTTCTATGAGTATCAGCGCGGTCTTTCCCAAAATATAATGACTTTGTTTCCAGTTTCATCTTTCAGCATTTCTCAGTAAACTTTGTTCTCCAAATCAATGTGTAACTCTCATGCTATGCTTCTATAACCCTTACATGAGAACGTGTTTTGGAGTTAGTTGGAGGTAAGATTACCTGAGTTGGATTATCCCATTGGTTAAATATTGTGACTTTTTCTAGCAACAGCATAGAATCAATGTTTATTCTCTTATGTGAGATTTGCTAGTTACTTTTAGTTTTAAGTCCATCCTTGTAGCTCTCTTCCCACTCAGGTCATTCTACATGTGATTTTTATCTCAAGTTTCACTAGTCCTTTTTCTATAATTATCCAATATTATAAAAATTTTGCATAGCAATTTGTCTTTGTATCAAAATGGCTAAGCCTATAATATTCCATCATAGCCAAAAACATTGTTCCACACTTCTACTCTTGTTGGAACAAGTGTTCCATATACAAAAATTGCTGGGAAAACTGTAAAACAGTTTGGCATAAACTAAACATAGACCAACATGTCATGCCATATACCAAGAGAAGGTCAAAATGGATAAATGATTTATACATGTAGATATTATAAATATATTTGGGGAAGATGAAAAAATATACCTATCAGATCTCTGAATATGGGAAGAGTTTATGACCAAACGAGGGACAGAGAGGATCATGAGAAGTTAATTATGATTACATGAAATTAAAATGATTTTGCACAAACAAAAGCGAGGCTGCCAAAATTAAAAAGGGAAAACTGGAAGGGATTTCCCAATAATTTTTTTTCTGATAAAGGTCTCATTTCTCAAATATATAGGGACCTGAGGCAAATTTCAAAAAAAAATAAAAAAGAGCCATTCCTCAGTTGATAAATGGTCAAAGTATATGAACAGGTAATTTTCAGAAGAACTCAAAGCTATCAGTAGTCACATGGAAAAAATGCTCACCCTATCTTATGTGTGAAGTGGTGTCTCAGAACTGTTTTAATTTGCAGTTCTCTAATTAGCAGTAATTCAGGGCATTTATCATTTGGAAAATGATTCTTATTCTTATAAATTTGAATCAATTCCTTATATATCTTAGGAATGAGACCTATATCAGAGAAAGTTGCTGCAAAGATTTTTCTTCAGTTACTTGTTTTCCACTTAATCTTAGATTTTTAATATTTATGAAAAACTTTTTGAATTTTATATAATAAAAATAATTCATTTTATCATCTTTGTTCTTCTCCATTCTTTACTTGGTTATGAACCTTTCTCCTATCCATAGATCTGAAAGGTACTTTTTTTTCCTACGCTTCTCTAATTTTTTATGATGTGACATTTTCTATCTAGCCTAAATGCTCAGTTGGAACTTATCTTTCTATAAAGGGTGAAGTGTTGGTCTAAATCTAATTTCTTCCATACTGATATCCAGTTTTCTCAATAGCTTTTGTCAAATAATTAATCCTTATCCCAATAAGAGAAGTCTTCATGTTTACTAGATACATGTGCTTTGGTATACTGTATACTTACTTTGTTCCACTGATTGATCCATTTCTTAATCAGTACAAAATTGTCTTAATCATAACTGCTTTGGGTGTAGCCTGATATCTACCAGAAACACTTCTTCCCACTTCATTTCATTATTTCTCTTGAGACTCTTGATCTTCTATTCCTCCATGTAAATGTTATTATTTTTTTCTAGTTCTAAAAAATAATTCTTTTCTAGTTTGCTACAACATCAAATAACTCAATTTAGTGATTATTGTCATTTTTATTACATTGGCTCATACCACCCATGAACAATTAATATAAAAATGAAAAAGGAGAATTCACAATAAATGAAACAGAAGTAAAGGCTATTGTTAGAGACTTTTTCCTGTAATATATTCCAGTAGTGCTAACAACTTAAACAAAATAAAGCAATATTTACAAAATATTGTAAATAGTCAAATTGATAGAACAAGAAATAAAGAATTTAAACAACTCAATTGCAGAGGAAGAAATTAAACAAACCATAAATAAACTTTCAAAGAAAAAAACACCAACACTGCAGGACCAGAGAGATTTACAAGTGAATCCTATGAAACATGCAAAGAACAATTATTGATTCCAATGTTACACAAATTATTTGCAAAAATAGATAAAAATGGATTCCACCAAGTTCTTTTTATGAACCAGATATGTTTTTGATGCATAAACTAGGGAGAATCAAAACAGAAAAAGAAAACTAAAATTCCTAAAGGACATAGATGTAAAATTTTTAGATAAAATATTAGCAAAGAGGCTAAAACAACACATCATAAAGTTTGAAAATTATGACCAGGTTGTGTTTATGCCAGAAATGCAGGGTTGGTTTAATATTAAGAAAACTACAAACTTATTTAATAGTATTTAATGAACTAACAAAAATCATATGATCATATCAATTAATGCAAAAAAGAAAAAACTTTTGAGAGAAAACAACACCCATTTCTGTTTAAAAAAAATACAACAAGAAACATAGGAATAAAATTACCTTTCCTTAAAATGACAAAAAGTATGCCTCTAAAATGAAGAACTACTGTTATTTGTAATGGAAAGAAACTAGAATCCTTTCCCAAATTTCAGTAGTGAAACAGGAGTGTTCATTGTCACTCCTTCTATTTGACCTAGTACTAGAAATGCTCGCTACAGAAATAAGAGAAGAAAAAGACATTTAGAGAATAACCACAGATAAAGAAGATACAAAAATATCACTTTTTTGTGGATGATACAATGTGCCTAAAGATTCTTAAAGATTCAACTAAAATTCATTAAAACTATTAATACCTTTAGCAAACTTGAAGAAGATAAAACAAATCTAAAAAAATCATCAGCATTTCTATAGAATGCCACAAAAAACCCAGAAAGAATAGATAGATAAATTTTATATGCAATTACTAAAGAATGTATAAAATACTTGAGAGAGTACTTTCAATGACATACCCAAGAACCATATAAATAAAATGACAAATGACTTTATAGTAATAGAAACAGATCTACATATTTGGGAAAATGTTAATTGCCCAAATCAGGTTCTAAGACAATCAAAGCGTTATTTTCTGACATTTCTTTATATATTAATATAAATGTTGACATCTTTTTCTGTCTTTACTCAAGTTCAAAGATAACAAATGGTTTACTCAACTACTTAGTTTCAGACTTTGAAAAGTCAGCTGCCCTTCCCCAAGAGTCTATCCCCTGCTCTCATAAAAGAATAATGATAGTAGTAATTGATGGTCTGTGAGGGAGGGTCTCTAAACTGAGTTTGCATTTCACTTCTCTACTAAAGCAAAACAAAAATCCTCTAGTTTTCTAAACTTACAATTGTTTTACCTTTGTATCTCTAGCACAGTTCCTGGCACATAGTAGGTATGTACTTATTAAATTATTACTAAATTATTAAATTATAACTAATAGTCAGCATTTATTTAACACTTCAGGTTATATATATGTATATATATATATATACACATATACATATATACATACACATATACATACACACACACACACACACACACACACACACACACACACACACACACACACACACATATATATATAAAACACTCTGCCAATATCATCTCATTTTATCTACACCATAATCTTTGGGAGGTAAATTCTTTTATTATCTTGACTTGGCCAGGATCCTACAGCTAGTATCTGAGGCTAAAATCAAACTCTGGTCTTCCTGAATACAAATGCTTACTGAATTGAATTGTCCACCAAACATAGTATAAACTTGATTTTGCCAATAAGGGCCCTCCACTTACTTTTAAAATCTTATCTTATATTAACTGCCCTTCCCATAGATTACATTCCAGCCACACTGAACATCTCTCTATTTGCCCTTCTTTCCCTGCCTCATCTGTTTCTGGATCTCTCTTAACACTCTTCCTCTTATCTGAGTCAAAGTTTCTTCCCACTCCTCATCCCTGTTGATTGAGACTTTCATCAAGACCGGAGATGCCAGCTCCTTCATGAACCTTTCTCAGCTACCCCCACTCCAACCTGATGAAAGTAGTTTACTACACTTTGTTTGGATCTCTCTTCTATACTCAGCTCACTCTCTTGTGTATCACAGATATCTGTGTATTTCATGTCTCTCCCAATCCCCCATCCACCATAATTTTGAAAATTCCGTGGGAACAAGGACGGTGTTTTATATCTCTATATCTGATGGGCCTTGCATGCATTTGGAATTTAATAAATATTTGTGGAATGAATAAGTTGGAGTAGGGAAGGACCTCACTGAGGACCCACACTCTATCGAGCAATGGTGATGAAAACCATTAGGCTTGACGTGGCCCTCCTGAAATAGAAAATATAACAAAAGTCTCAAAAAAGAAAACTTATTTTCATTGTTCTTCGAAGGAGAGACAATTTGTGGCCTCCAGTTTCCAGGGGGAAGGGGAGCAAAAATCCTCTTTCCCAAGTTTGCTCTACTTCTTCACATACCTTCTCATCCCCTGTACTAAGACTGAATCTACATTCTACAATGCTGAACCACAGTGATTTTCTCAACAGCTTGATTTACACCTTTTCCTGGGCTGGGTGTCACTGTTTAGCTATGTTTGAATTTCTCCCAGTGCAAATGCACCCTGCCTCAGGGAGAGCCAGGACTGATTTTCTTTAGCTGGCTGCAGATAAAAAAGAAAACACACACACACACACACACACATTTATACCTCCTCCCCTCAATGCACTTTAAAAAAAAAAAAGCTTTAAATATTTACACAGAAATCAATGGAACAGAAAAAAGTGAAATTTAAAGTGAATTATTGAGTTTGTTAAATAGACACATAGGTCTGGGAACAAATACAGTCCTGCTTTTCTTATCCTAATTTTGACTCCCTTGTCAGTATGTACAGACTCTGAAGGTCTGAGATCTTGGGAGGGGGTGAACGTTAGCCTTGGGAAGCAACTGTTACCTTTGCTGGAACTGATTGCTCTGTGCTTCCCTAGAAAAGGAGAACCAGGGAAATAGAGAGAGAAGGAACCAAGAAAAACAGGTAAATTGACCTGCTCTTTACTCTTTGATTCTCAAGTGAGATATTTGTAAAGTGTTTAGCACATAGTAGATGTCCTCATCCCCAGCCCCACCCCAAATTCCTTGCACCACTTCTGAAGGAATTAAATTTCTTTTTTGTCTCTTAGAAAAGTGATACTCCTCAGAAAATTGAGATACACACACTTCCAAGTATTAATTTAAAGAGATGGGAGTGAAGATGGAGAGGAAATCAAGTGTCAGTAATCTCCTTAATTTCAGCCTTCACAGCCAGGATCCTGTTCCCTCAGAAACTCCATCTGATTCAAATCTCAAGAAGAAGAAAAAAGAAAGAAGATACTAAGCAGAAAAGGAAGAAGAAAGCAAAGAAGAAACAAGAGTGTCCAGAACACCTTGGGATAGGCAGCTCCCAGACCAGCAGCCTCCCAGGAAGTAGCTTCTGTTGCTAACAAGACCATTAGATGACAGGGCAGGGAAGCTCTTTCTCTTAAACTGAATTTCCAAATGAAGCAGCCTTGGAGACTAAAGGACACACTGCCCTTGGAGTATTCCTCTGTGACTGGGGGAGAATGCAGGTCCCACCAACTCTGACACTAGCAAATGTGGTAGATTTATTAGGGGTCGGAAAGGCAGTGTCTGGGTAAGGCACAGCCCAAATTGCTCCCCAGGGGAGCTGATTTTGCCTTCCCAAGGAGCTTTCTTACCATGTATAGTTTGTCTGTTTTAAGATTTTGAAAGTTTCTTTTTAAGAAATATTTTTCAGGTACCTATGATGATATAGACCTTGCAGATTTGTGGGATAAAAGGTACAGGGCTGAGAGGCAGGGGCATGATCATTCCAACAGAAGGTGTTTCACCTTGAATAAGTCATTTAACCTGTATAAGTCTCAGTTTACTCCTCTATGAAATGAAGGGTTGGATTAGAGTGATCTCTACAGGTCCCTTTCAACTTTGAATATCTAGTATTCTTTGAAGAGAGGGCTGCTATTAGGAAGAAGTCTATAATATAATGAGAGAGATAAGGTGAGCAAGAGACTTTGGGATCATGTGAAGAGTAAGATGGTGGATTAGACATTTTTTTTCCAAACCCCATGACCTCTCAAAACTCTCCAATACAGAAATTATCCACCAAAGATAAAGCAACTTCTGCTCTCTCCATGGTCTAGGACACTAAGAATCCACAAGGTTAAACAAAAACCCTGAAAGACATGATGCTCAGGGCAGCTAGGTGGAGCAGTGAATACAGCACTGGCCCTGGAGTTAGGAGGACCTGAGTTCAAATTTCATCTCAAACACTTGACACACTAGCTGCATGACCTTGGTCAAGTCACTTAACCTCAATTGCCCTGCCTTTCCCCCTCCAAAAAGACAAAGAAAAGAGAAAGAAATCATGCTCTCTGACCCTAATTAGGCTCACTCAGCACATTATCTCCCTAGAGGCAGTGAGACTTCCCTAGCAGATACAAGATACAGGCTTATTTCACAACCCATCCCTATACTCCAGGCCCCACTCCATCTTTCCAGTGTTATAAGGATCCCAGTTCCCAGAACTTTCTTTGGACCCTGACAAACAGCTTGGCCATAGACCCTCAAGAACAAAGGCCTGCTGGGGGTTGAGACCCAAAAGCAACAAGACTGCAAATTTCTGAACTGTCAGTGATGGAGAAAACATATGCTGAACTTCTAGTTCTGTGCCAGAAAATTAAGGAATGGAGAGAGTGGGACAAGTCACCAGGACAGGGCACTACACATGGGGAGCATGCACCACTCCACCAAGCCTGAGGTCAGAGCACAGCATCCACCTGGATCCAGTTATGATCAACCAAAAGTTAGTTCGGGGCAAGACCTAGGCTGGTGAACCATGAACTGCCCAGTGTGGGAGGATGCTGAGATGCTTTGTGATCTAGTCCCTAAGGAAAGATAAATTGGCAAAAAACACAGTCACAACAGAAGGAAATATGGCCCCCCCCCCCCGATCTAGTAAATGAATTTGGGCAGCTATGAATAAATACTGCCAAAAAAGATAGAAAAAAGAAAAAGAAAATAATCTAAAATCCAATGCTTGATGAGAGCAATTTGAAGAGAATACGGAATCACAACACACTGTTCTTGAGAGGTTAAAAAGAGAAATGACAATTATTGGAACAGAATCTATGTTCTACACAGCAGAAGTAATGAACAAAACAGAAAAACTTGAATCTTCAATGGCAAGCTTCACCAAGAAACAAAAGAGAGAACAACAGATTGGGAATGCACATACAGAAGTAAAAGACAATCTAGAAGAAAAAAAGCAAAAAACCCAAGAATATTAAAAGAGATAGATAAGTAAAATAAGTCCTGAGTATCAATCATGGCCAATGGAAGTTCACAAATCATTGACTGACCTTTTGAAATATGAGACTATTTGACATGTGGGCCCCAAGGTTAAGTAGGAACTACTATCTCTAATTTTCTGAAGCAGAGACTCTCAAGTCAATTGAAGACAAGACTCCTTCTCCCACAGGAGTATTCTCCTTTCCAACAAATAATCATAAACATTCTATTAACAGAAAATGCATATCACTGTGCTTCTTCAATCTTTTTCAGCCTATGACACACTTGTGAATTTAGGACACAAGGGTAAGGAAACAATCCCATATACATGTGTATATAAATACGTATATGTATATACATGCATATATACACATATGCATATATGTGTGCATATACATACATACATATATGCCCCCCTCCTCCTCATTACTACCATTTCTATCTTTCTAGTCAAACACTGGCAAAGAGGAGCGAGTATATGGTAGAAGCAATATCTTCTCCCAGATATACCAGTCATGGAGGCTGGGCTAATTTTCTCAATACCCCTGATATGTGAAAGTTAACCTCATTTTTAGCATCTGATGTGGCTTCCTGATCACCCAACAACATAAAAGAGACTTTCCCAGGTAGAGAGGGGGTCCTTCAGACTTGGCAGACATTCCAGATCTGTGAAAGCCAGCACACCATTTGCTCTGCTGACCAGACCCATTTCTGTCTCTATGGCAAGGAAAGGTGGGTGGGTGGGAGACAGGCAGAACACTGTCTATCAAACATAAACATCACGTCCTTTCCATGCTATGGCTAAGTAAGCCTCCTTTCATTCACTGCTGAATGACCTATAACTGCCCCAGTTCATTCCAATTACGGAATTGTAGCCTGTTATTATACTTGACAGAGTTAGTAGTTGGTGTCATAGCTAACATCATCATGTTAGGAATGGCCAGGGAAGGTGATGCAAATGCAGAATATGGAAAGTTCAGCTTTCTAGATATTCCAATTCAGCACACTGTGTTGAGGACCTCTCTGGTTCCCTTTGAAGAATGGTCTCCATGGAACAGAGAGACGACTCCCGCTGGAACTAAGTACTGAGCTCTGTGGGCACTAAAGGATGGTAACAGAGAGGCTGTGCTATAAGAAATGATGAGTTCAATGCTTAGAAAAACATGGAAAGACCTGCATGAAATAATGAAGAGTGAAATGAGCAGAACTAAGGGAACATTGTAACTGCAATATTGTTTTAAGAATGACTTAGAGTGAATAAGTTATTTTGACTTTTATAAATACTTGAATAAACTATAAAGAACATATGAAGAAAGATGCTATCTGCATCCAGAGAAAGAACTATGTATAGAGTAATTTTACACATACGTGTATATATGTATGTGTTTGTGTGTATGTGTGTGTACATGCACACATATCTATTCATAGCTAATGGTAGCCATTTCTAGGTTAAGAGGGAGGAATGGAAGAAGAGAAAGAAAAAAATTACATAATATCTTTATTATATATTTAAAAGGAATAGCAAACTATACACAATATATTTGCAGTTTCAAGTGCTATCATCTTTTTAAAAATTATGCTATGTTATGGAAATGCTCATTTTATTCCATAAATAAACAGATAGATAGCAGGATAGATAAACAGATAAATCAATCAATCAATAAACCAGAGCTATTACTGACCATCCCGTTGGAGCTAGATCACCAACATAAAAAGTTACAAGTAAATTTGTCTGGCACATTCAGCTAGCTACTCAACGTAGAACTCGTAGTTTTCATAATAGCTAAGAGGCAGCTGGTGGAACTTATAACACCACATGTGAAAATAGCCATGCTTGCAGTGGCAAGTATAGGCTTTTTGGGGTGGAAGTATGGTTTCTGATCCTAAGGTTTGATTGGAAAGTGTTCTGTATCCCATTGAGATCGGGTATAGCGCTTATCCTAATACTGCTTCTATGGGATGGAAAGGGTTCTCAACTGTGGGTGGCCTTTCACCACTAAGAATCTAGGGGATTGTCGGTGAAATTTAAACACCAACCTGAGTCATTTTTAATGATGGTTAGTAATTATATTGTCTTGGGCAGATTAGAGAGGGCCTACTCTGTTAGATGAGGAACATTCATTGTCCTTTTTTGGACCACTATGATGATACCTGGCACAATAAAAATGAATTGTTGTTGCAGTCAGTTTCCACATGGGAGATCTGCAAGCAAAGGAGTAAAGTTCCTAAACGAGATGATTTTGGTAGAATGGATCTGTGAAAGAGAGAAAACTACATGGACGGATGTGAAAAATTGGAAGAAAATCATGAAGTCTCTCAAGGGAAGATAATTGCTCTAAGTCCTGGAAGGACTTGCAGAAGGAAAATTGAGCCATTCATTCTGAATGCCCTCATTTCCTCTTGTCCACCTGCCCCCAAGCCATTCCCTGTTCTCTTCTTCATTGCTCCAGTCTCTGATAAAGATGTGGCCCTTCTTGCCAATGACCTATGTGCTATCTGATCTTGTCATATTCTATCCCACCTCATTTGAGACCTTCCCTGCACCTCTATCTTTATTCTCTCCCCATCTATGGACTTTTTCTCTGCTACTTACAGATATGCCCAGCTCTTCCCCATACATAAAAAACCTTTTCTTCACTCTTTCACTCCCCTAATCATTTCTTATACTTCCCCCCTCTCTTGCTTTTTGGAGGGCAATTGGGGTCAAGTGACTTGCCCAAAGTCACACAGCTAGTAAGTGTGTCAAGTGTCTGAGGTCAAATTTGAACTCAGGCCCTGACTCCAGGGCCGGTGTTCTATTTACTGTGCCACCTAGCTGCCCCTTTCCCCTCTTTTAAAAAAAATAACCAAACTAGTAAAAGCAATATATCTTAATTTACTCCATTTCTTCATGTCCCACTCAATTCCTTAAGCCCTTAAAATCTGGTTTCTCTTCTCACTATTCTACTAAGACTTTGATATTCAGGGTTACCAAGGTCCACTTTATTGCTAAATGTTTTACCTTTTTGCTCCTCCTTCACACTTTCTATTCTTTTAACTTCTTTGAAGTTTCTTCTTCCTGGTTTTCATTCCATACCTTTAATTTTTTCTTATCCTATCCTTAGCATATCTTCTAGAAGCTTGTCTCCTCCCTCTCCATCCTCTATCTTGGTAATAAGCAAGACACCCAGATTGAAATACCCAGCACTAATCTCTATCCTGAGCTCTATCACAGAATCACAGAATATCAGAGTTGGAAGACACAGTGACCATTGTGTCTAACCGTTCCGCAATTTCTCCCTGCAACATGTTTGATCATGTATGAACAGGAACTCACTACTCACCAGGCAGCCAATCCCATTTTAAACTACCTTGAATTAGGAGATTTTTTTCCCAATGACAAGCCTGAATTTGTGTATTTGCAACTTCCACCTATTACTTCTAGTTCTATCTTCTGGGACAAACAAAACAATTCTAATTGTTGTTGCACATAACAAACTCCTCAAATGCTTGAAAGAAAATATTGTTACCCCCTATCCCCTCTACTCCCCCCCCCCCCGCCCCGCATCACCAAGCTAAAGGTCTCCTGTTGCTTCAATACATACATCCTCATGTGACATGGAAGCGAGACCCTTCAATTTGATTGTTATTGTTCAGCCATATCTGACTCTTTGTGACCCCACTTGGGTTTTTTTTTATTTTTTGGCAAAAATATTGGAATGGTCTGTCATTTCCTTCTCTAGCTCATTTTTCAGTTGAAGAAACTAAGGCAAACAAGGTTAAGTGACTTACCCAGGGTCACACAGCAAATAAGTGTCTGAGGCTAGATTTGAACTCAGATCTTCCTGACTCCAGGCCCGATGTTCTATCCATTGCACCACCTAACCATCCCCACAATAATTTTCGTTACCCTTTTTGATTACAGGGATAGTCTCCAGTTTATCTCCATCCTTCTTAAACTATGGTATTCATAACTAATCATGCTATATAGATGTGGTTTGGCCAATGTCAAGGTCAAAGAGACTCTTATCTGACTCCTGGAAAGTGATAACCTCATCTCCATAGCAACCCAAAATCACTGTAGAGCTGTGGACTGGCACAGTACCCTGGTAATTCATCTTTCTCTTCCTTCCTTCCTTCCTTTTAAGAAAAATAATAATCCTAGCACCTAGCATGGTACCTTGCACACAGCAGACATTTTATTTACTATTTTAAAAATTGAAGATGATGTTATAGTCAACAAAAGAAATTGTGTCTCATGGGTGAGTGAGTGAATTAGGGGCTAGGTACTTTTTTCACCTAGATCCATATTTGTGACAAGGGGTTCTGTCTCCCTATCCTCTCTCCAGGCCAAAAAGCGTCTTCTTTCAGTTGGGTCCATTCAAGTTGGGGCTAGCTTCTTAAAGGAGGAGTAGTCAGTTACCATAGTCTGCTCTGTCTAAAGGAAAGTCCAAGTGTCCTAACAAGGTCTGGGGGAGGGTATAATTTATAGAAGTTCTGGGTTTGGAACTCTGTCAAGACCACAATTGGGCTACACTGGAATTTCAAAAGGAGGTGCCAGAGAGAGACAGAACAAAGTATGGAATAAGAACATGAAAAGTCTCGAAAGATAGGGTTGGGGTAAAGGGATGAGTGGTTCCTTCATGCTCCCTATTTCAATCTCAATTCACAAATGCCTTTGAATTTCTGCTGAATGTGTCAACTTCCCTCCATTTCTGTTGTGCCTACATGTATTTGTGTAGGAGAATATTCAACATTACAAACAAAACACATGAAAGAAAACCCCTACCCTCTACCATGAAGCAGTTGGCAAACCTTTGAGCACTATGCAAATGTTAGTCATTATTATTATTGCTCCTTCTTATGGTGCCAGATTTGGAGAATTGCAGGAACAACAGGAAGGGCCTGCCATCCTTTCAAGACTGGTATAAGATTAAGTGATCAGTCTTGTGAAAAGTGAAGCTATATAGAAGGAAGAGTCTCCCAATTGTTACAGTCCTCTCTTTACTTGTAGCTACTGAGTAGCCGTCATACACTGGTTCCCCTTTCTCCCATAATGCACACTTTATTAGATTGAGAGCTTCTCCAGGACAAGGAATATCCTTTACCTTTATATGTATCCCTAGCACTTAGCACAGTTCTTGGGATGCAGTAGAGTTTAATCAATGTTGATTGACTGACTAACTCAAAGACACCAACATTCCTTAAGACAGTATTTCAGGTCAAGCAGCACAAGTTAATTATAGCAAGTCAAGCCTGGCAGCTGCACAAAACTTAATGGGATGTTTCCATCTCTTTACTTTGCTATTATTTTACCTTATTTCTCAACCAGAATCATCCTCAGCCTTCTCCATGTAAAAGAAAACAAAACCAACCAAACGAAAAACTCTCAACAAAAAACCTTGACTTTCTTTCAATCCATTTACAAATCTAAGAAGAAAGCTGAATTTGTTTGTGGAGGATGCTTGGGTAGGAAAAGTCTAAAATTCTAGAAAGCTCAAAGTTAAGATATTGGACACAGGTACTTGCTGTGTCCTAGCATAGGACACAACATGTGTTCTAGCATAGGTTGGAAATAAAGAAACACTGAAAAAAAAACCTGGAATGACTTCTTTGTTTAACTAAATATTTGGGCATTGGTAACATTTGGTGTGCATGCCTTCCTCCCACTTTCCCCTTATTTAGGGAAAAAAAAAAGTTCCAGAGAAAGGATTTAACTACACAGCCCAAATTACCAAATTAACTGCTAGCTAAATTCACTTTGAATTGAACTTGAGGGCTTCCAGAATTTCATTTTGATCAGATGTATCAGGTCAGTAGAAAATCCACAGAATATTATGGGAAGCCATGTCTGGGCTTCTGAAGCAGCTCTTGCATCAAAATCCAAATCTGGAATTGGAGAAATACTGCTTCCACAGCAGGGCCCTAACTTCCACATTTCTCCATTCTAAGAAAATGTGCCATTTTTTTCTTTGCATCTCAATTACCTAGTACAATGCATAGCCACTGTTGATGCTCAATAAATATTTATTGAATTTGAATTTTTAAAAACCTCAGTCCCAGTTATTCCAGAAAAAGTCATGTTAAGTAAGAAGAGAGGATTTAGGAGTATGTAAATGGATTTTTATCCAAAAAGGAAAAGATATTTATAGAAAGAAGAGGTCTGAAGGTGTTTCTAGGAATTTCCACCCAGTTAATCCCAAATCACCATCTCTTAAACATAGCTAATTTGAGCTGTATTTCACACATTGTGTTTTGAGGAGGAAACAAAACTGTATTCACTCTCATCACCCTGTCAAATTCTCACCTTTAAATTCACCAATTTAATATAAACTTTAATGTAAATCACATTGATATATATTAGTTTTTCTTTAGACGTCCCTCGGTAAAATCTGACCCTTGGAGAAAAGACAAATTCCTCTCCCTTGAGGTGTTAGTATGGATGAGAGTATCAGATCACTTAGCTGTGACCTTGGAAAAACAGCAAGTCTAGGGCAATGGGGCACACTGGATAGAGGGGTGGTGATATTAGCATCTGTGCATGGGACATTGGATAAGCATAGAAAAATCCTAGTTTTTTCTCTTCAGCTTGCTTCAAAAACAGTGCCTATAAACAGAAACCTTTCTCTCTTCAGTATATAGTACCTCTAACAACTCAATTTCCAGAAGCAGAGAAAAGCCAAGAAAAAAATGAGCAGTGATATCTCACTCCAAGTAATGCCAGTCATTTCAGGTCCTTGGGAAGAAAGTCCTATCACTATGTTTCTAACATGTGCATGTACCCAAGTATACATAATGGGGGGTGGGGTGGGGCAAGGAGGAAGAAGGGTAGTGTAAACAGCAAGTTATAAACAGCCTTATTAAAATATTAAAACAAACATTTTTGAGGCCACTGGGACAAAAGGAGCAATATGATGTGACAGGTCCCCGGGGTGAGGGAAAGAGGCAGAGGTTTAAATTTCACCTCTGACACTTGTTAGTTTTGTGCCCATGAAGAAGTCTCTCTGGACATCAATTGTATCCATCCGTAAAATGGAGATTATATTTAAAACTGCAAACTTAGAAGCCATTCAGACAAATTCCATTTTACCAGAGAAAGAAACTTAGGTTATGAGACTTACCCAAGGTAAGCACCTACTTCACAGCTTTGTTGCGGCTTAAAGAAATTCTGTATGAAAAAGTGTTTTCAAGGTGATCCTTTCTGTGGCCGGTTGTTTGGGGAAGGTGGAAGCACAGAGCATTTCAAAAGACATTATCAGCCCCGGAAAAATGTAGGGAATCGGTCTTGCAGTAGAAGTGAAAGGAAGAAAGCGGTATCACCAGAATTCTCCTTCAGTTTTTTCAAGGGTATGTAAACAGTGGGAAGTGCCAGCACTTTATTAACGTTATCGTTAACATTATCGTTCTTTTGGATTAGGGTTGTTTTTACTTCCTTTGTAAGGAATGAGGGGACTTTTCAACACGTAGACTGCTTTCAAATCTATGGTCATCTCTCCCCCACGCTAGAGTATCTAAGGTGAGGATGTTGAGGGTGAGGGAAGGAGAGGGGAATCATTGGGTCTGATGAATTGTCTACAACCACTTGTAAAGACGCTGATTACGTTGCAAACAGTAAGAAAGCTGACCTTCAGGTATGTTACCTGTTCACGTGAATGGCACGTCTTTTGAAAGGAAACCCCATAAGATAGCAGATTTCCCAAATGATGGTCTAATGAGCCTGTCTATCTGTCCCTACACGTTTGGTTCCGTTGCCACCACTAGCCATATTGTTACTGGGGAGGGAAAATGCAACTTCCTGTTATTCTCGGATTTTATTCTTCGTTTTTGCTACCCCGCTGACTCCTTTATCATTATCCATTCCAAACTGCAACCGTAAAGAATGTGTGTATTTTACCCTCTTGAATGTCGGTAACCAGACGCCACAAACCAGAAGGGACACACTTTCCAAATGAGTACTTAGCCACACCCAAGTGCTTTGAAGAAAATAGTCATTTATTGTCAAAGCATCCAACATACCGAGATAAACTATAAAGTTTGATAAATCTTTGGAAGGGGGGAAAAGGAACACATAACTATGCATACTTCGTTTCACTGGCACAAAATTACACTTTGTATTAAAAGGAAATACATATTTACAGAATCGATGACATTCTTCATGGAAGTCCTGTAACTATTTCATGACACATGCACTTTCCCCTGGAAACTTAAACCAATCCCCCCTCCCCATTTTTCAAATTAGTTTTTGCTTGTTTCCTTTGTAAGAACACAAACTGTAATCGAGTAATGTCAAGCCTTGCATTCTTCTTTGTGCACTTTATATCTAAAATAAAAATTTGCCCTTCCATATAATTATTACATCTAAATCGTGTAAGTGCGCAATAGTTTAAGTAGAAACGTATGACAAATGCATCAATATGTTGCAATATATGACATTTTAAAAAATGTATTTTGGGGGAGTGAAAATGCGTGCATTAAAAAAACCCACAAAAACAAAACAAACCCCCGAATAAAAACCCACCACCCTCTCCTACTCAGATGTCTATTTGCGGGTGTGGTTTTGTGCAAGTAAACATCGGAACGGCGAATCATGTCTCCGAGTCCCATTTGGTGGCCCTTTTGCCCTACACTGTGTGCGCGTGTGAGAGAGAGTGTGTTTGGGAAGGAGGTGAGGCAGAAGATGTAGGGGGTAGGTTTCATTCCTGCAGCTGGTTTTCGTCGTGTGCGTAGAGATCCCGCTGACTGGTTCTTCCGTTCCATTTCAATTATGCGAGGTCATGTGCCTTGATAAGTGGTGCCGCTCCCTGAAGGATTCGTTGCAAATGGGGCACTTGAGTTTCTCCTCTCGCCGTCTCTTCACCAAAGGCTCCATCGCATACTCCTTTTTGTGATGTGACCGCATATGGTACACCAGGTCGGAAGTCATGCGGAAGGAGGCGTTGCACTTGGCGCACCAGTTCTGCGCGGGCAGGCAGAGAGACGTGAAGGATGGAGGCAGCAGCGTTAGCGCCGAGGGCAGCTGCAACTGCAGGGGTCCGGCTGCGGCTGCGGCGGCTGCGGCGGCGGCCGCCGAGCTCTTGGGCCAGAAGGTGGTGGCGTACAAGAAGGGACTCTGTTTGGGAAGGCCCCCGCCGTTCTGTAGCGGCGCGCAGGCCCCATTCAGGTCCGCAGCCGCGCTCTGAAGTTTCACTGCCAGAGGGTCTGTAGGGTACAGTCTGGTGGGGCCCACGCCGTCCCCAGGATGGCATGGCTCCAACGAGCCCAGCTTCTGGCCTAAAACTAGGGGAGACATTTGAGAGAAGGTTCGCGCGGGCTGCGAGAAGGCGCTTTTGCGTTCGTCGGGGACTGCGCCCTGGCCGGCCCCTGCGCTGGCACCCGATCCTCCGCTGCCCGCGCTCCCGCTGCCACCGAGCTGTGGCACCGTGGTAAAAGCGCTGCCCCGGGCCGGGCTGGCTCCCTCCAGACGGGCGGAGAGCGGGCCCCCAGGCCGAGCTCCCAGGAGCTTCTCCGGACCCGACGGTGAAGAGGAGGAGGAAGATGCCGGGGAAGAAGTATTGCTGGCTAAGCCGCCGGCTCCAGCACCAAGATCCTTGTCCTCTCCCGCGCTCGTAGCGCCTTCGGCTGCCGCCTCCTCCTCCTCCTGCAGGAGCCCCGAGGTTCCCCCGACAGCCCTAGAGGCCTTTTTCACCTCCACGAAGGCGCTGCGCTTGGCCTCCCCAGTCTCCGGACTGGGCGGGGCAAAGAGGCGGCCGTTTTCCTCCAGGCTGAAGTAGCTCCCCGTCGTGCGGTACTGCTGCTGCGGGGTGCACACCAGGTCCTCCTTGGAGGCCGGCTGGGGCCGCTCAGCAAAGCGGCCTCGGCCCCCCACCAGTACCACCCCGCCACGGCTGCCCTCCTCCAGCTCCTCTGGGTATTTTCTCTTCGATTTGATGCTGCCGCCACTGCCGCCACCCCCGCCCCCGCCCCCACTCCCGCTCCCCCCACTCGGCGTGGCGGGGTGCAGAGCGCAGGTGGCGTTGCTGTTTGGGCTCAGCTCCACCTCCTGGTGGCCGCTGCCACTGCTGCTGACGCGGCTGCCTAGACTTCGGGGAGGAGAGCAGCTGCGGCCCCCACGGGAGTTTTCCAGCTCTCGGGCAAGGTTGTGGAAATCCGTAGACGGCTTGACGCCGCTTCCCGCGCCCGGCACAGAAGTGTTGCTGCTGTCCTGGGATGCCTGGTAGTGGTGGATGGGAATGGTAGGTGGTTTGCAATACTTGGGTCCCGGGCCCAAAGTAGCCTCCTGCTGCTGTTGGTCTTTGGCCACGATGCCTCCGCCGCCACCGCCACTGTCGCCGCAGCCTCCACCTCCCCCACCGTGATCCTTTGTGCAGCCTCCGCCGTTCTGCTCATTGTGGGAGCCGGTGTCAGCGCCGTGTAGTCTCTTGGGGCAGCGGAAGCGCAGGTGCGCCACGTAGGGGAACTCGAACTGGAAACGTTGGCTGCAGTCCAGGCATGTGTAAGGGGGAGACCCTGTAGCAAACAGACACATGTGCACACACACAGAGAAGCCGTTACTCTTGTCCCCCACGCCAGTCTGGCAGTCCTAACCCTTGCACACTATCTCACGCCTCTTTTAAGTTTCTGGCGAGTAAGTCTATAAACTAACCAGACTACACCACTTCCAACCTAACTTTTACTTCCCGGAAAGTAATTAATTAAGCAATTAAGTTACAACGTCTCCATCGCAGCCAACCTTTCTCACCTGCAGCCTAGCTTCTTTCGGGGCTACTTCACACTGGGGACCTCCATCAGCCCTTCCCCCAAAGCCTGCATATCCGAGGGGATGGGCTGGTCTGAAGTGAGATCCAAGGTTGACGGGCTCCCTCCTCCCTCCAGTTTTTCTCCCCAAGCTTCCAAAGGGGACAACGATTTAGCCAGACTGACAACCTACCATTCATTTTGCCGTGGGATCTAGAGGAGCAGAGCAAAAGCAGATCAGTCAGGTCCTTTCCATACCAGACAAGCAGCTCCTCGTCTTTGGCAATCCTTCGGAGGGATCGGTAAAATAACTGTCCATTTTTTATGTAGGCTTCCAGGTTCTGTTCTTCTTTATCTCTAGCTGACTGAACCAGGCGAAGCCACATTAGACCCTCTGAGGAGCCATTTGCTGCCGAGGTGTCCACCTGCATTAGAAGTGAGCACAGCAGTCCGTCAGCAGCGTGCAACCGCCTCCCCTCAGCCGGACAGCCTAGGCCCAGGGCACTGAACGCACTCGCCGGCCCTCAGCTCGCAAATATTTGACCCAAACCCTCACCCACACATATTTTTGTGGCTCACAGAAAGCATACTGAGCAGTTTCAATAAATCTTTAGGTTATTGTTTTACTGTATTGGACAAAAACCTTTAACTTAAATATTGTATAATGAATTTTACTGCAGAAAATTAAACTATCTTTGAAGTTTGTGATTTATGGGCTAATTCAATTAGTTTCTTCCCTACTTCAACTTCTACGATTTATACTTTGTTTAATAAAGAGATGGGCCTAGATTAGGCCTAGGCCCTAAGTGAGGTCTGTATCATAGATCTGAAGCCAGAATCTCAGTTCACAATCAACTCTCTGTGTGAGGGGGCAAAGCCACTTCCCAGTTCTGAGTTTCCTTATCTGTGAAATGGAGGGCTGGCCAAAAAGACCAAGAAGATTTCTTCCAACACTAAATCCCATGACCTGCAAATCTGTCGGTTGTTAGAGAAAAAGGTTGTTTCAAGTCTGAAGCACCCAGGCTGCTTTTAAAACTCCGTTCAGCAGCCAGTCCATCTCCAGTGGGACCATTAGGGTAAAGGGTGTGTAGTGGGGGGAGGGCTTCTTTTGAGGGGAGAGAGACTCCAGAAGTTACCAGGTGAAAGGTACAAATGGTCCCAGCATGCAGGGAATCTCTCAATAGTAGAAAATGTTCACAAGCCAATTCTATAGACAAAGTAAAATGGAAAATTGGATCTGTTGTTGGCTATTCCGAATACAGAAAACCACTGACGCTATATTGTCCGGAAATTTCAGGTGATAGGGAAGTAGGAGGAAGGTGAAGAACATTTCACTTTAGCACTGAAGCAAGATGAGTGGATTTATTAAGGGAGGGGCGCTGATATAGATCTTTCCTTAGTCCCTGCTTAACAGCTCATTGACAATGCACGCATCCAACAGTAGTCAAATCTTACCCGGAATATGTAAGGAACTGTTCTCTTGTCCGTGGACTTGAGAGCTATAAAAGCTATACTGTCGTACAAGGAAGTGTGGCTAAGAACGCAGGGGCCGAATATCGCGTTTTCTGGGATGTCGCAGGTGGTGTAAACGCTGGTAAAAATATCCGTCAGACACTGCTGAACAGCCTTGGCGTCTCCATCCCAGACGCCCCTTTGGACACCGGTGTCCTCCATCACTTAAGACATACATATATAGCAGGAGAAAAAGAAGTTAGACAAAGTTACCCACATGAACCAATGTATATAGCCTCGTAAATCTTAGAATTTGTTTCCACTCTCATTTTTATGGTGCTATTGTTTAAAAATTTTTTAAAAAGTGTTTCCTTTGAGTGAAGCCTGTTATATACTTTAATGTTTTCAAGTAAAACGAGGCTTTCCAATTTCAGGATGTGAACTGAAGCGCCAAAGGGGTGGGGTGGGGGGAGGGAAGCGGTGCTGGGCCGGACGTAGGAAGAAATAGACATATTTGCATTAACCTACACAGAGCAAAGGTAAATGAAGTTGATTATAAGAGAATAAAGCAATTTTAATACAAGCTCTTGATCCTCTCAAACTAAAAGAAACTTCTAGTGGTTGAGGGAAGCCTTATTCCTTCGGTGCTTATTGAGCTCTGGAACCAGAGACCCGATCTTTTTATTCTAAAAAGAGGTCCAGGGTTGGAGAACAGGCTGTGTCGGAGGAGCATGGCAAATGGATTTCAAGTGGACTGTCAATGTCACTGATTTCATGTCAGCTAACCTTTAGCTCTAGTCTACAAGAGGGAACGTATGTCTGCTCATTACCATAATCCAGCACTTTCCCTCCGAGACTTTAATTAAAAGCAGCAAGCAGAGGTAATTATTTTTTACTTCGACACGCTTATTTATGGATGAGGGTGAATCCCAGTTACCTTGTTATACAAGGGGATAGATTCAGTCAAATGTGACTTGTGAAGTGTGCAGGTACAAGACAAACATAAAGTGTCCCAGCCTAGGAATACAATTTGTGCAATGAGTTGTGAATGCTCACTTCCCCAGACAGGACACCTTTTTTTTTTGAAAGATGTGCGGGGGTGGGAGTGGGGCCGGGGCCATCTCTACGTCGGTTGTTCTCTTAAGGGTGGGCTCTCCAGCTGTTAAATCTTTAGGAGCTTTTAAATCAGTCACTGACGGAGAGCTCTCTATTAAGCTGTCATAAATGAACATTTCCCCCCCTCCCCTCCTAAGAACACGCCAAAATAAAATAAGGGAAAATTAAAAGGGAAATCTTGGGATCATTGAAAAATGAAAAAAGATAGTTTTGAATCTTAAGGAGCCAATCTTAAAGAGTAGTGTTGGATGTACTGTTATCTTTCATGTTAGGTGATGCTAAGGTTCCTCGGACCTGGCATTTCTCTAATTACTATCTCAATGATAATATCTGTAATGTCAGTAGCAGAAGATATGGGGGCTAATTCTCTCCTGAGAAACCACTGATTAGGAATTAATATTATTAATGTCCATTTCTTCTTAATATTCATTAACCAATTAACTTCACAATTTGGTTTTGAGATAGATTCCCTCCTGTAGTTAACAATCATGACTGAAAGTTTGATTTGGTTTGTTTCACCATGCTACCTCCGCCCCAGGAAAAATATAAGGAGAGAAACCCTTAAAAGAGAAAAAGGGAAAGTTCTTCTTCTTCTTCTTCTTTAATGGACAATAGCTCTTTCCTCTCTCATTTCCCTGTGGCTTTTGGAGATCTGGTTATAAATTAATATAATAAAAAAAAAAAACTCCGCAACTTTTTTTGTGGTTGTTTTTCTTTAAAAAAAAACCTACTTCTATTCTCTCCTTTCATTTTGCTTCAATTCAACGTTTTAACCTCGAATTTTTCTCTTTTTAGCAAGTCCCATTCCCAGAAGCCTTTCATTGTGCTGGAGGTCGCCCCGTCACTTCGGGCAACAGCAGGGACGCGGTCATTAAAATGCAGTTTTACCTAACAATACGGGGAAAGGGTCCCCAGAACACCCGGGCTAATCATCACGCCGCCCGCCCGCCAAGCCTCAGCCGGGAATCGTCACAATAACCCGCTGAAGAGAGCAGAGGAGAGGAGAGGGCTTGCCTGCCCGCCTGCTCGTCAACCTGCCAGCTCCCTTACTCTTCTCTATGCCAGAGACGAATTAAGATCTCAAAAACCTGCTCCGCTCCAATCTCTCTCTTTAAAACCTTTCTCGGATTCTCTTTCTGGGAACCAGATCCACGCAGAGAAAGCCAACCGCTCCAAGGCAGTCTGGTTCCATCCCTTCTCTTCCATCGGCCCTGGCATTGTCTGCCGGTTGCCAAATCACCATCTCGGTGGCAAACAGCTTCTTTCCTCTTTCTCGCTTTTGTATAAAGCATATTGGTGTTGTAGGTCCCCAGCTTATCCCCACCCCACAATGCTTGAAATTAGGAGGAAAAAAATACTTCCCCCACCCACTCTTGCTGTGTCCCGTCGTTGTCACCCCCCCCCCCCCAACACACAGAAGCACGGACAACCACCACCAACGTAAATGGACTTACCAGGAATAAGGTCAGAATATAATCCCCAAACCAAGGATACCCGAAAAGGATAAAGGATAAAATCGACTCTCGCCTCCCCCTACCCCTAAGTGTCTATTGTATTTCCATGTCAGGAGACGTTGGTTTTCCTGTCTTGTGTGCCTTGTAAAGCGAAAGGTAGAGAGAAAAAGAGAGAAAGGAGAGAGGGAGAGAGAGAGGGAGAGGGAGAGAGGTAGAGGGAGAGGGAGAGGGAGAGAGAGAGAGAGAGAGAGAGAGAGAGAGAGAGAGAGAGAGAGAGAGAGAGAGAGAGAGAGTTGTACAGATGGACCCGATGCAGTGACTGACTGGCACACAGACACACACTTTTTGTTTGCTGCACATAATCTGCCCAATGACGCGTGACAGCCCATGTCCCCTCCCTTTAACTCTTTACTCGGCGCTGCTCTCCCTACGCTTGTCCCCTCTCCTCTTTCTGCCTCTCGGCTCTACTAGCTACCTGGAGGTCCACTACTTCCCTTCAAGAGTCGAAAATCTCTTGTGGGTGCTTAAGGTCTATTGCATGTCTTCTCAACGCTTCAACATTTTGGTTTTCGGGCGGGGGAAAGGAGGGAAATGAGAAAAAATAAATTAATTGTACAGGAAATAATACTTCTCACCAAAACCATCACCAAAAAAATAAAATTGGAGGCTGGTGGTGGTGGTGGAAGTGTCACTTGGTCATTTGTGTTCCTGTTGGCACTTGGGAAACTCCCGCAGCAGAGCTGAAGAGAGCACCACCAAGGGAATCCGAAACCGTCAGCGACGGGTGATGGGCAGGGAAAGGGAGTGGGTGGATTGGGTTAGCCCCAAATTGCTCCCAAATCACTAACTAGAAACTAGCTATGTTAGTGTTTGGGGATGGGAGGAGGAAGAACTCCAACTTCTTCTCTCAGGATTTCTCAGATGTCCAGTGCCCCGAATATTCAGAGGGAAAAATAAACTTTTTAAAAAACACAAAGTCAACTTTTCCATGACCAGGGGACCTCTGTGCCAGACCCGCTGAGAGCCGTGACAAGAAAGGAACAGGGTTACTCCAGAGAAGCAGGAGGGCGGGAGGAACAATTCGTGAAGCTTTGTAAAGGGTGGTGGGATGGGGAGGAATAATAGGACCTGTCGGAACACTAGTCGTCTCCTCTAGGTAGATAGAGCGAGAAGTCCCAAGTGATTGACCAAATCTTCAGATTACTAGCACCCGCCCCACCCCCACCCCCAGCCCCTAACATTCCTCCAGAGATCCCCCTGCAATGTCAAGCTAGGAATTCCTGAAAGATAGTATGGACTCTGTGCTTTCAAAATCTGTTGGGGGTGGGGGTGGGGTGGGAAGAAGGAGTTTAATTCAGAGGCTCACAGAGGGCTGTACTTCTCCAGGCCTTTGAATTCCTGAAAAGAAGCTACCTTGGGAATCTCGGGGCAATTTACCTGCCCTCTACCTTCTCCCTCCAATGTCATGACCTATAGCTTTGGGGTGGCGGTAGTGGTGGTAGTGTGCTGGAAGAATCTTAAAGTGGGCTGCTCGAATCTGTCTTTCAATACAGTTTTGCTTTTATCCAGAGGGGTTGAAAGCTTTCTTTATTTCTTTTATTGAAAGAAAATAGGATACTTGGTTGTTAAAAAATTGGTCAGCTTAAGTATTGTGCCTATGGTCAAAAGTCAAGAAAACACCCAGCAATTAATCATATAACTTCAGAGGACGAAATATTATAATATTATCTACTCTATAAAATTTATAACACTCCACAACAAAGTGCATTTAAGATTTTCACCTGGCAGGAATTTTTTTGTTTCAAATTGACCAGATACTGGCAGGTTTCCAAGTCATTTGGATTGGGCAGAGAACTTAAGGACAAAATAGATTCTCATATAGTCAGACTCAGCTCTACCCATTCTCCTGTAATTGTTGGGGGTGACAGTGGAGAAAAGGACAGGTAGGTCTCACTGAAGTCAATGAAATATATGTGCTATACAGAGAGATCAAATATATATGCACAGATGAAAAGATGGAGTGACAAATAGAGACAGGGATGGAAACCTGAAAAAAAAAAAAGTATTGAAGAGGAAGACTTGTCTAGGGTGCTAGTTCAGTCCCTATCTCTGGCATTGCCAGGATTCTCTCTGAAGCTGAACACATGGGCAGTTTTCTGGGTCAGAGTGGCATTAGACTCATCTCCTCTTGGATGAAAAAAAAATAAGGATTTCTTCTGAAGAGAAATGATGGGACCGATAGAATGCGATAGAAAAGAGTTCATTAGCTGATCTCTCTTCCTTTTGTCCCCTCCCCCCCTTTCCTTGTTTCCCATTTCTTTCTTTTTCCCCTCAGTCATTCGTTCACCAAGGCCAGGACTGATTCTGATCAGACGGCATGTTTGTGCTGCAGGGGAACTGAGCTGGGAAGCTTCTCTACTAGAAGGAAGGACTTTGAGGTCATTCTGTTCCATTTGAGTCACAAACCAGAAAGTGGCAAAAGCCAGAGAGAGCAAGCAGCACAGAGGACACTTTCCCTAAAGTTTTAAATTTCCTCCCCTTTAAAGACAGCTTTCTTAAACTCTGTGAAAACCCACGTTCTTCTTTATCCCTCACCTGTGTCTCCCATCCCATTTCACCCCTACTCCCTTTCTGGTAGTCACTCCATCTTTTTCGGTTGCCTTTGCTAGAGAGAAATTAAAAGCACCCAGAAATTAAAAGCATGCAGCAATGCACATACCCCTGCTCCTCCCCCCACCCCCCATATTTTCTCATTGAACTGATCAGGACAAATCCTGGTGAGAAATAGTGATAATGGTGTTGACCAATTTTTCCTTATCTATATCAATGGAAGTTTTTTTTTATTTTTCCAAAAAGCTTTCCTGTCAAATCTCTGAGAAGTAGGGAGTAGAAGATTAATAGAAACACAACCTTACATAAGAACCACCAAGGTTTCCTTTTACCATTTATTTCAAAGATGTGTTTCTTTCAGACCTTTTGTACTATTAACTTTCATTAAATATCAAGAGACCAAAAAGAGCAATCAGAAGGGGGACCAGTCATTAAAAGCACTGACTTATGCAAACTAAGGTTGGGGGCGGGAGTGTTGATAGAAGCAAGACAAAAGAAAGTAATATTTTTAAGGACTTCAGCAGAAAATCCAGGAAAACCTTTAGGGCTGAGCAGAAATATTAAAATGAACAGGTAGATGAGAAAATAGTGAGGAAGAGAAGAGGGTTGATGAAGAAGGGAGAAATATGGGAAGGGAGACTCACAAACACCAGCACAGGCTCTTTCAGGAAATTGCAGGTGGGTTAAAGGAAAATATAGTGTGTTTGTCCTAAATTTCACTTATTTTTTAGTGACAAAAAGATTGAGAACTGCATCCCAGGACAGTTACTTAATGAGTAGGAAGCTAGATGTCTTGAAAAGAAAAAAGAAAAAAAACACAAATCAAGGTGGCCCCTTTCCTACAGATTCCACTTGAAAATGCTTACAATGAATACCATAGCTGTAAAGGCAAGCTTCTCTAAGGAAGGAGATAAATCAATGTGAACTTTTAGAAATGGGATTTTCTTGTCTTTTCCTTAACAAATCAATCAGTTACATGCTTGACATATGCCCCTATCTATACATGTCCTTCAGGTTGTACATAGGACAGAAAGATTTTTTTGCTAATTCTGTGGGGAAAAACACAAGCCAGATAGTTGCTTTTTCTCTCTCCTTCCTGACAGAAAAAACTTGGGGATGCTATAGCTTTTAACATCGTGGAGGAAGAGAAAGCTCTATTTTTGTCCTTTACAAACCTGTTTTCTCCCCTGCCTTCATTGTAGTATTTTGAATAGTTAAGTAGACTTTAAACACTTATTTTATCCAATTCCACCAAACTTGTCACCTGAATTAAGGAGATTGACATAACACTAAAAATATGGGAGTATGTAAAATTTAGACAGTAATTTCTGCCTGAAAGATTTTCAGTATTTCAAATGGCACAGTTCTTGCTTTGTGGTATAAATTGTCTAAATGAATATCATTAATGGGATGGGGGGAAGAAAATCTACAAATTATTTTTATTTCTCTCAAAATTTAAGGGACAGCACGGTACATAAACCAACTTGAAATTGCCCTGACATTATTAATTATAGAAATTCACTGATACTAAAAGCACTGTTAAGACATTTATGCGCATTTATTCAGCCTCAAAAGCGACTATAAAGCACACCTCAGTCAATAGTTTCATCTAATTCTCACGGAACAATAGGTTTATGCATATATTTGGGATTTTTTTCCCTGATATTTTATTTCCAATTAAAATGTTAAAGGGATAACAATGAAGAAGGATGAGAGATATTTCCTGTGCACATCTCTGTAAAGCTTCCCCCAGCTATTGAAAAGATAAGTGGATATTCTACTTGGAAAGGACGAGTAGAAAGATAAGTTGATGAAAAATCTGCTGAAGTGGGATAAAGTGGAAGGCAAAAAAGGATAAAGGGGGGGAAGGTAGGAAAAACTGTTTTCGGACTATTAGAGTGGGAATTCTTATGCTCAGCTGGATAAATATTGGGGAAAAGAAATCTTTGTCTTGTCTCTTGTAGGATGATCTTCAAAGAAGCCCTGCAAGATGCCTAGGCTGAAAAAAAAAAAAAAGAAATTGCATTCCTCTCCCAAACTTCCTCCCCTCCTGGTTCACCTCTGCTCCTTGCAAAGAAGGGATTGATTTCCAAAGGGTTTGGCTTTCTTTTCCAGAAGCAATCTGGAAGGAATGAAAAAGGGAGGTACAACAAGGATGGAGCTCAATTCATGCCTTTTCCTTTCCTGACTGAGGTGGATGGCAGGAAGGAGCAATTTGAAGAAAGAGGGAAGAGAAGAAAAGAGAATTCTAATTTTGCTTTAACTGACAGTAAATGACAAATTGTTTTCCTTTATTGGAACTAGTGGCACGGGGGCACATTTCCAGGAATAAACTTGATCAGTCTGTTTCATATGGAGGAAGAAAAAACAAGAGAGGATTGTATGGACTTCTTGGGAGTACTCATTAAGGCAAGTGACTCTGAAAGCATCTCCTATTGCCCTGTATGAGGTGACCATCTTGGCTAAGCTACCAGACTCCTTCAAGGTAGTGAGCCAGTGTAGGAAACGTTGAGGTCTTAATTCAAAGCCTGTGGCATCTGTCAGGTCTTCCTCTGTGAGACTTAAGAACTGTAGTATGATGAAAATATGTTTACATCAGTCTCCCTTTAAAAGAATCTTTCAGACTGAAGTTCACCTTTGTCTTTATTTTGTTTCGGGGGGGGGGGGGCACCTATTATTTGGATGCTTAACACTTCCAGGTAAGATTTTATGAAATCTTAAGAAGATGTAGATGGATGGAATGTAAAGTGATGGCTGGGGAAGCAGAAAACCTGGGTTTAAATCATGATTCTGCTCCTTCTTTCTTGTGTTACCTGTGCAAGCTGGGGCCAGTCACTTTTTACTTCTGTGGGCCTTGATTTCCTCATGAATAAAATGAGAGTATTTGAGTAGATGACTATTCCTTTCAGTTCTACAGCTTTAAATCTAAAACTCAAAGGTTAATTTTAGTAGTTGAGGGGCTTAAAAGCATGAACTTCCGACATTTCCCCATGAGAACTCAGGAAGATTGATGCCAGGGGAATGAGTCCCTTGTTGTAGCTGATGCTACTTAGAAATTCATCTTTCATGTATTTTGTCAGGGTTAATACCAGGCTCGCAAACAGAAATCTCCCATTCTAAATCTGTAAGTTACAGCATCATTTGCTCAAAAGCAGTCTTAAACCATAGGTCTAGCCTCCTTCCTATGCACTAAATTCAGATTTAGAGAGAGACAGAATGACAAATATTCTGGATCCCATCATTTGGAGACACTTGGGTTCATGTCCCACCTCTGACATTAGCAGTACTAACTACTTTCCGTGACTGTGATCAAATCACTTAAAATTTCAGAAGGTCCTCATTTTCTTCATCTGTAAAATGGAAGGTTTGGAGTTCATGATCTTATAAATCTATGATCCCATGAACCGTTTATCGGACACCCCAAACTCAACACATCCAAAATAGAGCTTATTATTTTTATCTCAAACCTACCCCTTTTCTAACTTCCCAATTCTTCTAATCCCTCAGGTTTATATCAGGGACCCCTCATTAATTCTGCATCAACATCACTCCAATCCATGCCTCCAATCACTTCTCTTCAGTCCCCCTTCCACCTTAGTCCAGGCTTTCACCAACTCTTGCCTGGATTATTTCAATGATCTCCTAATTGCTCTTATCTTCCTGACTCCAATCTCTTCCCTCTATTCTTCACACAACTGCCAGAGTTGGGGGCGGGGGGAGAGAAGGGGGAGGTGATATTCCTAAGGCACAGAGCTGACCATTCTCCACCTCATTCATTCACCCTGTCAGTCTGTCTGTCATTAAGCATCTGTCTCAGTATGGCCTCAACCTATCCTTCCAGACTTACTACACATTCCTTCTTGTACCCTTTATTATTGTATTTCTAAGTCAAATGGGTATACCTGCTGTTTCCTTTACATTAAATTCCATTCCCTCTCTCTTTGCCTATGCCTAGGATGTTCTCTATACATTGGAATATACTCCCTTCTCACCTCTCCAATTTGGAATCCTGAGATCCCTCCTACAAACAACTTAAGTGCTACTTCCTATAAGTTTTTTCTCTGTCCTTTCTATTGCTGTGGTACTGGGGCATCAAGGTGGCACCGTGGATAGAACCCTGATTCTGGAGGAAGAAGATTTGAGTTTAAATTTGGGCTCAAACACTTACTAGTTAATAGTATGTATGACTCTACACAAGTCACTTAACCTCAGTCTCTATCAGTTTCTTCAACGGGTAACAGTACCAACTTCCTAAAGTTGTTACTGAGAAGACAATGAGATTCTGTGCCTGGCACATATTAAAAGCTTAATTAATGATTGTTTCCTCCATCCTTCTTATTTATTTGTATTTTTTTGGTATATGTTGACTATTGACCTATCTGTGTG
Organism: Pseudochirops cupreus; assembly: GCA_028627135.1. Taxonomy (NCBI): domain Eukaryota; kingdom Metazoa; phylum Chordata; class Mammalia; order Diprotodontia; family Pseudocheiridae; genus Pseudochirops; species Pseudochirops cupreus. Next base: position 187,157,805 of record CM053583.1, read on the forward strand.
CATGTTGTTTCTCAAGCTAGAATGGAGACAAGGACTATTTCATTGTTCATATTTCTACCCCCAGCACCTAGTGCAGTACCTTACAATTAGTAGCATCTTAATAAATGCTCATTGAAAGAATAAAGGAATATAAACTTTGGAGGCTGGGCTTACTGATTTCTTCTCCCATCTCTCACTCCTCCCAAGCCTCAACTGAAGAGAGGGGTGATCACTTTCAAATCTCCAGTACAGACCCCTTTTATCAGGCAGATTGAAGGAAAGAACTATTTCTACTTCATTTCAAACACAGGAACAGAATAAATCTCAGATTGGAAAATTCTTCTGAATAGAGTGTCTTCCAGCCCTCATCACTTTTCTTCAATGGTAAGAATAAAATACAGGAAGTTACTCAGCAGGAGTAAATCCCTTACTTCTTCTTGCTTTGATGAGCCTCATAGTTCTGCATGTACTAGGGGAAAGTAGTATAGGGATTGGAAAGAAAGGGTATATCACATCTGGCATGGCAAACTTTCCCATATCGATCCTCTGGAAATCAAGTTAAGAGTATCTCCTGCTGGGTCAGCTAGGAGGCACAATGAGTAGCCCCAGCCTTGGAGTCAGGAGAACTTGAATTCAGATTTGACTTCAGACACTCGTTGTGTGATCCTGGGCAAGTCAGTTAACCCCAATTGCCCTGTCTTGCCCCTCCAAAAAAAAAAGGGGAAAAAAGAGTGTATCTTGTCTCATTCTTAGGGGTGAGACAATGCAAGGAGGTCATCAGTGGCCCTAGATTGGTTATCCCAGAGAGCAGCTACTCCCCACCCACACTCCCAGTATAGGTCTTTCTTGATACATATAGACTGAGAAACTGCTTAACATTTGTGGATACATCTTCTTACTCAATTCACAAGCTCTCTGAAGCATGGAAGTATACTGTGTTAAACTGAGCTGTTGAGGAGCTTATAAGAAAGTTTTTCTCTTCTAGAGAAGGGCTCTGGGTAGAGGGCACACAGGCATGTGACTTCTTTTCTTGGAAGCAGCCTCTGGGATCCCTGCCTGAATTCCCTGCCTCCTCTGCCCCAGGAGAAAGACATTCGAAGAATGACAGTAATTGCGAAAAATAAAGGGACTGGGGGTTGAGGAGAGGGAGAAAAGCTGTGAGGACAGTAATCAGTAACCAAAATAGAGACCAGCTCCATTTCTACCTGAGAGACCTGGGAGGAGATTTACATTTAATTCCAAACTGCATTTACCTATGGCTTTAAAACTGTTCACATTTCACATTAAACTGATTGAGTGTTTGCAAACCTCCGTCTGTGATTACCAGTTACATATAATTTCATGGACTGCACAGTTCAGGTTTTGTTTGTTTGTTTTTGCTTTTTTAGAAAGGAAGGATGATAAAAATAACCTGTCAAATAAATCCAACATTGGGCTATCGAGAAAGGAAAAAGGGAAGATACAGATGTGGAGTGGAGATATCACTAGGAGGTAATTAAATGTGTCAACAAGCATAGATGAGTGCCTGTGAATCCTAGAAAGATTGGGGATTAGATTCTACCTCTGGTATTTGTCAAGTATGTGACTGTGTTCAAATCTGAGACTTGATTTCTTCATATCCTTGGGAGCAAGTGAATTGCAAACATGAGTTATTGAAATATGAAATACAATGGCAAAGGAGAGGTGAGCTTTACCAAATGATATGGGATTTATTTTAAAATCACTGAGAAGTTACTCACAATAATGGGTTACTATCTTGATACAAATGGCCACTGAGGTCCCTTCTGACTAAAATTCTGTGATTCTATGAATAAGGGAAAGGGGAGTTCTCCTTTGTAGTAAGACAGAAAATATCCAAGAATACTCGAGTGCATGCGTGCATGTGCGCGCGTGCACGTACACACACACACACACACACACACACACACACACACACACATACACCCCTCCTGCCCACTCAGTCTATAGTTAAAAGAATCCATTAGAGTACACGATTCAGAAATGAACACATTTTACCTATTTATTTAGAGATTTCCTTTTGTCCCAGAAAGCAGACCAAGAGTGGGTAGATCTATTGGTGGAGTGTTCAGATATAACCATCTTTTGGTACTGAGGGGCTCTCAAGCCTATCATTTTGCTTTCTCATGACTATAATGACTATATATGTGACTATAAATACCTCTCCATAAGAAGTACTTGTGACATATAAGTTTGCCCTGTGAATTGGTGGGTTTAGATATTATAAGCAGGGAGAAGGAGATTTATCAAGGGAGAAACTCTATTACCAAAATATACTTCTAAAACCAAGTTTCATTGCATATTCTTAGCCTCCAGCTTTTCTTTGGTGGGATAAGGTGTCTCCTACTACATAATTCACACTCTCAAGTAAATTTTCTGGAGGCACTACTAACATGGGATAAGTGACATTCTACTAAGCTGGTGAGCACATTTGACAAAGGAGAGTGGAATGAAATGAGGGCCACTCAATTTCTCTCTGTCTCTTCTTTCAAAGGAAACATTTATAGCCTGAAAGCCTCCAAAGAACTATGCCAAAAAGTAAGGGAATTCATTAGTATGAGAACAATCAGTGATTCCTGTTTCCTTAAAACTTGCAGTCAGGCACCTACTATGTTTCCCCTCTCCCCTTTCTCTCTACTTGATTATGGACTTTCAGTAAGCATGGCACATAGCAAAGCACTTGATAACTAGTAGGAACTTAATATGTTTGTGGATTATTATTCAAAGTGAGAGACATCCAGATCTTATTGCATGTGGTGTGATGGATGAAGAGTTGAGTCAAAAAAAAAAAAGCTGAGTTCAAGTCCTCCCTTTGGGAAAAAAAATAGATATATGCATATCTAGCTATATCTATATTGGTTATGTGATGCTGAGCTATTCATTTAACCTCTCACTTCTCTAGGCAAGTCTCTGAATTAGTAGGGTGAATTTTCTTCTCTAGGAGTCCCCTATATTAATTAAATCCCATGTCCAGTTCCTAAGTCCTACTCCTGAAGGCCACTTGCTATACTCATTCATATGAACCCCTATAGAATTCAGATCTAACCAGGTAATCATTAATCATATATTTAATACTGATATTATAAGGCCACATGCAAGGAAGGGGATGCAAAATTACATTTGTCTTCTACAAACATATAACCTTAGTCTCACACACACACACACACACACACACAAACACACACACACACACATGCACACGAGAACTAAAGTTTCTAAAAGAAAATAACAGAGAGATTCTGACCTATAGACTTCAGGTGATTACTTTCCTCGGTTCCTTGATTGAATACTAACATCTGCTCACCATTCATCCTGTTGGAACATTGACTGGGGCTAGCATATTGAAGACTACTATAGTAACTTTCCTAGTTGAGCAGGAAAACATGATCACACAATCCATGGCTAGTCTGGGAAGCTCTGGCTGCTGTCCTAAGTTACAACTTAGCACTGTCCACAGGGTCATCCAGGTTTAAGGCTATTATTTTAAGCACGCCATGGAGGACAGTGAAACTTTTGAGTCTGTTTTCTACTCTGTTATTGAGAAGAAGAGCCTCTAGGGAAGGAGAAGAAGAACCACAGAGACTTGAGCCAGAGACAGCAGCAGCCAAATGGTTGCACTATTTTCTTGTGCTATACTTCAAAACTTATCAGCTCTGGTGTTAGAGAGACCATTTGCTACCTGATGCAGTACAACAAAGCAGCAGCTGCTGCATATTAGAGGATAGCATAAAGAAGACTGCTCCTCTGCCCTGTAGGTGGTATAGAGGAAGATCTGACCAAATGCATAGTGCAGCTATATCAGGGTGAATTTATCCTGAAAGGGTAGTACCAAAATGGCATTAATAGAATTTCAAACCTGCTTGTTCCCCATGATTGTTGTTACAAGTCTGAGGGGTGACTGATGTCAATTGTGGAGCAGATGTTTTGGAGCAAGATACAGAGTGAGTAGGTAAGGTGCACATCATTGAAGATGAGATTGAGCATGCAATTCTTTAAAGCTCAGGACATCCTTGCCAAATACACAGTCATGATCATCCTCAAAGGAGGTCTGAAAAATATCATATCACCAATGCTAAGCTCTTGAGGAATGGGGTTGATTATACTGTCTATATCAGTGTGACCCAGGAATTTGACCACTCAGATAAGGGGCGAGGCCAGATGAATCTGTGTTCTGGAGCAAGATTCAAATGGATGCTGGGCCAGTCATGGTGTATGTTGATGCCCTTTTTATCTTTCCTGTGCTCATGACAATGACTTTTGCCCAGAGAATTAGCACCTTCTCTCCTGAGAACAATGACTGAACAGTTGGTTCTAACAGTGGCCTGGAAGCTGGGAGTGCTGAGGTCTGACCCCTACTATTAACTGTCTCACAGTTATCACTCTCTCTGTCATCTCCAACCCTCTTAGTGCCCTAATCAAGGTCAGCAAACACCCAGACCTAAGGTGCAGTTAACGGTACAGATTTCCAAGGTCAATGAACTCTACCTCCCTCTGAAAAAGAAAAACAATGGTCTTCTACCCTGTCATTCTTGTCACATCAATAACGCCTTTCTAAGAAATTAACTTCTTTTAATACAATACCATGGTGCAGCTGTGGGATTTCAGCTCCCCCAGTCCAAGGATTCCAAGACTATTTAAACAGTCTTCAGCTGCAAGAAGTTCTGATAAAAATAACAAAAACAGATCAAAGCAAAGCAAAACTTCAATGTCTTGTAGTCAGGGTCAGGGTCAGGAGGCTAATATTAGATGAAGGAAAAAATCCATTTTAAATCCATTCTTCATGTATTATTAATTCTTCTCTCTAACAAAAATACATATGACTAGGGTGATTTTAAGCATTTCACTGAATCTCAATGTATTTATCAGACCAAAAGCTTGGAGCAGAATGAAGAGAGAAAAGGGTAAATGGAAGAGAGCTTGAACAAAATATTCATTTTCCCTGTGGGGAAGAGAACTTTACTTGCTCTTTTATCTATCTACCTATCTATCTATCTATCTATCTATCTATCTATCTATCTATCTATTTTTTGGTTAGCACCAACACCAAGTCTAAAACTCTTAGTTGATATCTTCTCTTTCAGGGACATGAGAGACTCTGATATGCAAGTCTTAAATGGACCAATAAATGACTCCAGAAGACTGCCAAACCTTTTCTCTTTGGGGAAATTAAGGAGTCAGAACAAGTGTTCTTTGGTACCAATCAGAAGCCTGGGGGTAGTTTTAGGTTCTCTGATATGCACCAAAGGTATGCCAATACATGTGGATTTCATGAAGAGCCTGTGTGAATAGGCATATATGTAAGTTTGGTTCATTGGAATAGGATGCTAATGGAAACAAGATCTTTGACTGCACCCTTTCCTAAAGAGTAAACTTCAAAAGAGGGGGTGGAACCCAAAGTGAAATACTTCCTAGACAAACTTTTCCAGGCACACATTTCAGGAAAGCCAGAATAACCAATAGCTGGACTTAGTGGTAGGAGGATGAGAATGACATGAAATAAACCCATAATCCCCCCCCTTTTTTTTCCCAAAAGTTCAAAATGTAGTTTTGCTGTAAACACTGGACTAGCTGAGTATAAAGAGAATGAAAAAAGAGTAGTTCCTGTTTCATAGACAGAATTTGTGTAGACATCAGAGGATGGATCTAATCAGTAATGGGACTGGAAGTTTTCAATGAAGATAGAAATTGGACGACTAATTAATGAGAAAAAATATATGTTGAGCAGTGAAAGATAAAGAAGTGGTTATTACTTTCCTTGTTCTAACTCCTTAACAGTCTCTCCCTTTCCCATTCATCCCCTTAACAGTCTGACGCCGTGGATGAAGCCAAATGGAAGGTAATTAGCTGAGGGAACTATTCTGTGTCATTGCTTAGTCTACCTTCTTGCATTACTTCCATGTATATTTTTCATTTTTGTCTCTTCTTTCTACATTCCCAAGATGTTGTGGATTCAGACTGCACTTCGTAAAGCTCAGCATTGCATGCAGCAATAATAAAAACAACAAAGAGAGACTTATTTGGGAGAAATAACTGTTTTAGGAGGGAGCTCTAACCCAATGATTGCTGTTCTGTATATCTACAGTACAGTAAAGAAAAGTCTCCTGGCCCAGGATGGGGAATCTGTTTCTCTCTCTCTCTCTCTCTCTCTCTCTCTCTCTCTCTCTCTCTCTCTCTCTCTCTGGAAAATTCCACAGAACAGAAATAAAACAATAGGATTCCATTTTCCCTTCTCTTTCCAGTTCATCTCTCACATTCTTTGCTTTTTTCCTCTCTTGAGAGAAGCGTGGGACAAAGGACACTTTCAAATCAGGGAAGAGAGAAGGGAATGGAAGGGGAGGGAGGAATGAAAGATTTATGTGCAATTTTTGGAAACCACACTTGTCTCTCTAATCTGTCATCTTGACCTATTCTGGAAGAAGGGGCAAAAGGACAGGAATTAGGGAGCAGAAGAGGTGAGGGCAAGGACTTAAGTATGTAATATTTAGGTTAAATTTATATTTGAGATGAGTAGGAGAGTAGTGAGAAAGAATACAAGAGAAGACCCATTAGATGAATGAGTTTGTTTTCTTTGGGGGGGGAGGGAGAGGGTGGAGAAAGGAGATTGTGAATCTGCATATGTGTCTTTGTAAGTCAAGCATGTTCCTTTGGTTATATGTAGAAGGGTAGCTGTATATCTTTGAATATGCATGTGTTTTTCTGTGTCATTTTATGCATGAGGGTATGTAGGTGTTAACACACAGCTGCTAGAATGTCTCAACCACTGGCAAGGCTTTAGACAGCAGGTGCTAGTGAATCAGGTGATGTAGGGGGTACCTATCGATATTAGAGGTTGCAGTGTGGAGCAATAGCCATGGAGCTGATGAACGAGAAGTAAAGATAAGAGAGAGGCTTTTTTTTTAGGAGAGAGGAAAGGAGCACTATTTAAGGGAACAGACTACTAATGAAGGAATAAATCTAATGAAATTTCTGTTAATAGCTCAAACAACAAATGAAGAATCCTAAGCCCAATGTTTCTGATTACTCTGAACACATCAGTTCAAATATGGATACTTGAATATATTCTCAATATAATCTATCATTCTTCATTTCACCTCCCCCACCTTAGGTTTAAAATGGCTACATTACCATTTATTTTCATTTCTCCAAAGTGCAATGCCAATACAGTTATACTGTGTTATTACATCAGGAAGTTAACATCTTTGGAAAAGATATGTTAATATTTCTATGCAACTGTGAAACCCAGCTTGTCACAAAAACTTAATTCATGACTATAAATCTCCCCCCCCCCCCTTAGATTCAGAGGAGCATTTTAATTTCCTTCTTTCACTCCAAATTCCTTCAAGTCTCCCACTGAATATTGCTGGATGAACGGAAATCTTTTCCCCAGGATTTCAGTACTGGGCAAAGTTGACTACGAGTGAGAAGGAGTTGCAACTTTCAAAAAGATTTATTTTTACTCGCCATAAATCTTTTCCCGTTGTTCCTCTGCCCAACGAAGCATGATAAAGCCCTTTTCCATAAAGTATTCAGCATTAAGGCCACAAAGCTCGCCCAATCAGTAGCCATCTGCTTCTGCGCTAACTGCTGCTCCCGAAGCAGGGAAAAGCAGCCAGAAGAGAAAGGGCGCTACTGTTGGGGTTGCAGGACAAATGAGAAGCTCTGAATAGCGCTCGGACCCTTTAGCTTGCCTTGTGTATCTGTATCTATAGAGACAGGGAAAGAAAGGAAGCATTATATTGATACAACAATTGTAAAACAAAAAAAGGAAGAGGCGTCTGAAGGGCAATATAGCATGCATCAGAGGTCTCCAGATAAAAGGGGTGCCAGCAGATTTATAGAAACCTTTAATTGGTTTTCAATTGAAAGATAAAGAGGTTGAGTCAAAACCATGGAGAGGGGGCAAAGTGTTCTGTATTCGCAGTCTGCAGACTTGATCGATTTCATGGAGTCAAACAGTTGCAGGATCTTTCTGTTCCCCCTTTGCCTGTGTGGCCGGTCACTGAAGAGGGCTTTTGGAAGGGAGACAGAGCCTCAAACAGTAAGAGGGATACTGATGTGAATCCTACTCAGTTATTGACTTGACTTGGAAAAGTAACCATCAGATAACATGGACCTGCTAACGAATCCAAACAGGAAGAAGGGTTTTATGTGTTTATTGTGGGTTTTTTTTTATTTGTTTGCTTTGGTGAGGGGGGAGGGACAACATAGGATTACCGAAAGCAGTGTTTGGTAACCAGGTACTAACCCTTGCCTATACTGACCACTCGGAGATCCTAACATCAGGGTAGTGCGCTGGCTGGACACATACTTTATTGTGGCGCCTTCATGCCTCCCTCTCTGTCTGTACTCAGTGTCCCCACTCATGCAAACATTCCTTAAACAAGTCTGGCTCTTCGTTTGCTCAGAGAGCTAATTTATTGTCCCGAGCCTCCGTCATCTTTCAGTCCCCTAATTAATAAAAATAAAAAGCAATGGCGCAAATTACGATTATGAGGGACAGGAAGACTGTTTTGAATAAAATGAAGAAATGATTAAGTTAATGACACGATAATGAAATCTCAAGTGCGATAAACAGCCCCTTGTTGATCATTGGGCATTACTCAGGACAGGCAGAAAGCTGGAAGCCTGGGCTTCCTCTTCGAGGTGGGTGGGCGATCTCAGGCCTGCCAAAGCTACCAAGAAGCCCCACCGTCGGCCAGCCCCCAAATTAGGCCAATTTTCCCCGAAGCCTTTGAAATGATGACTGCAGGGAAAAAACAAAACAAAACAAAACAAAACCCAAAACTTAAAACCTTCTAGATGTCTGATATATTGGAGGAGAATGAATCTCCATCCTCACTCCCCCTCACCTTGTGCCGCTCCTCGAACCTCCCAAAGTTCCCCAAACCCCTTCATGGGGTCAAAAACCCTTCTGTGACTGAGTTATTTGATTCCATAACGGACGTTTTCTCATCACATTGCACAAACGCGCCACAGATCCCCTATCACAGTTTTCCTTCTGCCTTTGAACATTCCTCTAAGGAGTCCAAACTCCTATGGAAACACCCACAAAATAAATGTAGTAGGTCAGAAATCGCATTTGCTCACGCATGGGATTAATAGGAGCATTGCCTAATGCTGCTCTTCAGAATTCGTTAGGGATTAAGAGGCAGACGGACGCAGGGACCCGTTTGGTATTCACTCTCCATTGTGATTCACGTAGATTAGGGGATTTAGGGTGGGTCCTTGCTGAACTAGTCCTCCAATGGCTTTGAAACTTGGAGAGAGCAGCACGTGGCAGACCAGACAGAACTTAAAATGTGGATTCTTATCTGGACGTTATGCTGATCATAGTAGGTATCAAATAGTCCAGTAAGGTTAGAGTCATTTTAGGACATTCAGCCTTTAAGTGACTGTGATTTTACTGCAACCTCGAAGAGTTTAGATTGGGTTTTGTTGTATGCTAGCTAACCCTAGGGGAGAAGCTAGCTTTGGGCCTTTCGGTAGGGGCAGTGGTGTGTGTGTGTGTGTGTGTGTGTGTGTGTGTGTGTGTGTGTGTGTGTGTGTGTGTGTATGTGTGTGATTATGAACAATAGTTTTCTGCATTTTACAGTGAAAGAAAGGCACTGATTTTCTTAACCTCTTCAAGAATACCACTGTAAGACCAGCGAGATACGGCGGATGGGACATGAAACACAGGAGAATTTAACGCCCATCCAGCATAGCGAGCGCAACGCCCAATGATAGACAAAATGAAGTCACTCCTCCAGATAGAGATTTAAAAATTAAACTCTCATAGTTTTTCTGGAGGTTCTCACTCGCAGTCGTCACCCCTGGGTAGGATTCCTTGTTAGTCAGGTGCCTCTTTTGGGGGGAAAAAAGCATACACACACACACACACAAAAACCTGTCTGGGAGTACGGGAGGGAAATGTCAGGTATTGGTTGCTACATACATCGTCCATTGGACAGCCACTTGGGAGCTCTCTGGGATGGTGTGGGAAAGAAGGGAAGAATATGAGTTTTTGTGTGGCTTGTTAGTTTTGTTTTTAAAGAAGATGGAGTAAGAGCTGAGGGGGAACGAAGAGACAGTGTTCAGGGTAAGGTAGGAAAGGAAAGAAGGAGGGAAAGAAGAAAAGAAGGAAGGAATGGAGGGAAGGAGGAAGGAAGGGAGGAAGTGAAGTAGGAAAGAAAGGAAGAATGAAAGAACACAGGGAAGGATGAATAGAGGAAGGAAAGAATTGAGCAAAATAGGAGTAAGCAAGTAAGGGAGAGAGAGGAGAAAGAAGGGAAGGAGGAAGGAAAGGAGGAAAGAAGGGAAGGAGGAAAGAATGTAGGCAAGAAGGGAGAGGAGGAAGGAAAGAAAGTAGGAAAGGAGGGGGAGAAGAAGAAAAAAGGGAGGAAGGAAGGAGGAGAGGAAAAGAAGGAAGGATAGAGAGAAAAGATGAAAAGAAGGAAGAGGGAGCTATAAAAGATAAAAGAAAAAAAGTGACAAAGCAAGGAAAAGAGAGAGAGATGGGGGAATGAATGTGCATTCCAGACTAGATGCCTAGTGGATGCTGGTGGTGTCGCGGGGGTGGGGGTGGTGCTGCACAGGTACTGTTGTCCAGAGGGAAGAGCCCTGTTTCCTAGCTTGGAATGCGCCCCCTTCCGGTACCTTTGTTTCTACTTCACAGTTCCCCAGGTGGACTGAGCCCTGAGATTACCCTGGAGACTTGGAAAGAGGATGCAGAGAGCGACTGGGAAAGGTTACACCACATCTCCCTTCCTTTTTTCTTCCTTTCCCCCGCCTACGGTCAGCCCTCCTCCTTACCCCAGGGATGTTCGTAGCATCCTCCCCTTCCAGTTTGCCTTCTCCAGCTAGCAGCAGCCTCCACGAGCGCCTGCTCCTCTCTCTGCTCCCCGGAGCCCGGCCCCCTTTTCCTCTTCTGTAGCAGCTGGGAGGGAGCAACTGGCGGCTGCTGCCGGGCGGCGTCTTGGGGGTCGACAGCCGAGCTAGAGAAGCTGCCATCTGGAGCCTCCAGAGCGGACTGGCTGAAGAGTGGGGGAGAAAGATAAAGGGCCTGTAGCTCGCCTGGCTCCTAGATTAGGAGCAACGAGAAGTAAAGGGCTTCGGGAGGGGTTTGCCTAGAGTGGTGAGCTAGTTGGAGAGGGTCAGTGTGTGTGTGTGTGTGTGGGGGGGGCGCACTCGCTTGTGTGCTACTGCGCGCGAGTGTGTCCCCGGACCCGTGTGTGTAGTCCTCAAAAGAGGGCTTACAAGGTAGGACACTGGGTAGGGAAGGAGAGGCCTGTCCTTCTAACTTTCGGCCTCCAAAGAAGAGAGAACGGGCTCAGTATACCTATCATCCTTCCTTCTCTTCCCCTCCCTTCCCCCTAGTGAGTGCAGGTGGGTTGGGGGTGGGGTGTCAGATGGGCATATATACACAGAGTCAGTGTGTGAAAGTCATTTTCTTCCTCTGTGGCTGTACCCCGCTCCTCTCCCCACAAGGCAGTCTCCCTCAGGCCTTTCCGCGCCAGAAGATCCTCTGTTCCCGCTGCGGAACAGGGTTATCGACAACCTTGATCCTCGTGGGTTGGTCTTTTATTTAGACAGAACCTGGAAAATGATGTTGCTTTGGAGGGTAAATATTCTCCTGTTTCCGTTGGAGGGCAGAAGAGAGAAGTCCAAACCGTAGAGGATTAGACCAAAAGGATGAGGTGTGGAAACTTTCAGCAACGCCCAGGGGAGAAGAAAAGGCGGGGGTGGGGTGGGGAGGGTGAGATAGACTTCCGTACTCCTTTTTCATTCATTTTCCCCTAAACTTTAACTCAAAATTCAGTTCAATACAGCGAGGAATTGAGTCTGGGGGGGGAGGGAGGAAGAAAGGTTCAGACAAGACAGCTCAAGGAAAGGGAAAGTTGTAGGGGGGAGCTGGGAGGGAAGGGGCAGACACTGGCACAGACTCTTCCAAAAGAGCCGAGGTATCAAAAGCCTCCAAATCCCCCTTTCATTTTTGGCATATGGGAGAAGCGTTCAGCAGCTGACCTAATCCAGTGTGAATGGAGGTGATTAGAAAGTGGGAGGGGGGATGAAAAGGGGAGGAAAGTGGCGATTTCTTAAAAACAGAAAGAGGTAGCGCCCCACCCCTTTATTCCCGGATCATAACTACCCTAGCTGTTCTTCCCGCCCAGCAGTTCCGTGTCCAGCCGAATTGCATTATGTAAAGAATCTGGCATGTCACCCGGTGGCACATCTGGTAGGTGTAGATGGCATTCATTAGCACAGGGTTTCTACTCTGCCGCATGCCAAAGTCCTGACAGGGATGCCCGCTGCCAATCATTCATTGCCTGCCAGTCCAAATGTGCGTCCGTGTGGGATGGCTCCCTTCCACCCTGGCACCAGCGCAAGAGGAAACAATGTGTTTAGATGCAAAGAGATGAAAGCAGAGCTGAGTATGAGAAACACCCAACAGATGCATCAGAAGAGGAGATAACGGTGCTAAGTGTCACTTAGCAATAAAGCATATGGGGGACCGCCGGAGGGAGTCGTGAGAGTGGGCAGAGAGGGGGTTGAGCTTAGCTGAGGGTTGGAGTTCAAAGCTTCCCCATTGTGGTAACTGTCCACCCGCCCTTATTCTCCCCCTTCCCCCCCCAAAGAAAACCTCTTCCACCTAACCTTTCGTGACTACATTTTGCTTCTCCTATTCCTAATGTTGCCAGCTCAGAATGTTTTCTTCTATAAACTTTGTGGCTTCTTAAAGATCAGCATTCATACGTATTACAGCTCTCCGGAGTTAAGAGCTTCCCCTTTTCTCGAGGCTGCTCTCTTATTCTTTGACTATGTTTCCAAGAGTGGTTAACCAAAAGAAGTGACTACTGACATCTATTTCTTCACAGGAAAGTTGATTTTTAGTTCTCATTCTCCAAATCAGGGAGTGAGAGGTGTTGATCAAGTCCACGATGTTAACAATATGTCTAAGTACAACAGATTTCCCAGTTAAACTGGAGTAAAACTTCTCTTAAGAATATTTGCTTCTTTTGTTCTATTTTATTTTTCAAGATTCGATGAGTATTATTCTGGGTTTTTCTGTGTGGCCATTATGAAAAAAGAGAGATAGCTCCTTGGCTAGCAAGATGTCATTTGTTACCTTCCCTTTTATGATAAAATTATATATTTCTATATAAATATGTATTTATTTAGCTAAAGGTATATTTATATGGATATTACATTTATATAATATTTATATATAATGCATTACATATAAAATATACATTCACATGCATATTTGTTTAGATATTCAAAAAGAAAGAAGGGAAAGAAGAGAATTTTCTAAAGAGGGTAATATATAGTTTAAATCACATAACAGGACTTGGTCAACCATTCCATCAGAATCTACTTTCATGTTTGTGTTAATTTTCTCAAATGCTAAGTTTTTTAGTGTAAATCTACCACATAGTGAAATGATCAATACATGTTAAATAATTCACATGGCCAAATTAAATTCTGATGACTGTTCTTGACAAGGCAGAACCTGTCTAGCTGAGAGGTCTTGGTCTTATTAAATATGATGCTAAATAGTTCAAATTCAACCTAAAAATATTTCCCTAGGTACAAGAAAAAGAACCCAACTTTATAAGACCACTACAAGGGGAAAATAATGTAACTACAAAAAGGTAGTAGGCTTAACTTAGAAAATCCTAGGGAATCAGCAAAGAAATTGATTGTAATAATAGCTTCAGTAAAGTAGCAAATTACAAAATAAACCCACAAAATGAATAGCATTTTTATATAGCAATAACAAAATCCAGGAGGAATAGTAGAAAGGGAGTACCATTCAAAATAACTAAAAAAGAAAAGAAATTCATGACACCTGGGAATGAATCTATAAAAACTCATATAAAATATTTATAGATAAAATTATAAAATATTCCTTGAAAAAAAAGAAACAATTTAATAGGAGGGCTCTCTGGAGCTTGTGATTGGGTAGTATTATAATAAACATGACAACACTACTGGAATTCATTTAAACATACTCTTTGATTCAGACATTCCATTGCTAGACTGATACCTTAGGTAAGCCAATGATGTACCATATGTATATGTCAAAATATACATCAAAGAACATTTAGTGATAGCAAAGAATTCCAACAAAGTAGAGGCACATGCATGCACTGTAATATCCTTTTATTGAATATGATGAATACAGAGAAGCATGGAAAGGAATATGAATTGGTGCAAAGTGAAATAAGTAGAAATAAGGAAAGCAATATAAACATTTACTACAATGATTTAAATGGAAAAATATAACAGCAAAATGATAGAAATTGAATGCTTCAAAATTATAATGACTAAGCTTGATCCCATTCTTTGCAGAGGTGGATACTGTGGGTGTGTAACATGGCAAGTAATGCCATACTTAAAAAAAAAAAGGTTTAAATTATAACTCTTGGTTTTTCATCTCAATTTTTACCCCCATCCCCATATCTCTGTCCCTCTTTCTTCCTAGAGGGCTGTCCTTTTATTATAAAGAATTTGCCACTCTCTCCTCTCCTTCCACATCTTAGCTATTTTATTTAACTTTATTTTTAAAAATTTATTGACTAAAACAAGCATTTCTATAACACAGTGTAATAAAAAGATGATTGCAGTGAAACTGCACATCTATTATATAGAACTTGATATTCCTTTTAAATATATAATAAAGTGATCATGAAAATCCCCCCTTTTTTTCTTCCTCCCCCCTTGTCCTAGACACACATACACACACACACATATACGTATATATGTAAAATTATTCTCTAATATTTCTGTTTATCAGTTCTTTCTTTGAAGGTAGATAGCATCTTTCTTGGCTAGTTTTACTGACCCAATTCCTTTCTCTTTTTCATTCACTTTATGAGGAATGACTCTATGGGAGGAGGGGATATAAGGGATACATTGGGAAATGATGACATAAAAGCAAAATATATTAATAAAATTACTTTTAACAATGTCATTGGAGATTAAATATGGGAAAATATGTCTCATCAGGGGGGAAAAAATCACATGATTCCTAAGGAAAGAGTGTTGTGGTGGTAAAAGATACTACAAAATTTTCTCAGATAGGTAGGGGCTTAGGGAGAGTAGCTAAGCATAAAACATTTACTACTTCAATGGACCTTTGCTTTTATCTCTGTGGGTAGTCTTTCCAGTCAGTCATCTCACACTCTATTTTGCCTTTTAAACATGCATAATAATTTTTATGTCCCACAGTGAGTCTTTTACACAGAGTTCATGCAACATTTGATGGTTCTTCCTCTATATCTCTTGAAATCAATTCGGTTTGGGACAGCTAGGTGGCCCCGTGGATAGAGCACTGCCCCTGGAGTCAGGGGGCCCTGAGTTCAAATCCAGTCTCAGACAATTACTAGCTACATGACCCTGGGCAAGTTACTTACTAGAAAGAAATCATTTGAGTTCCACTGAAATATGTTTGTCCATTGGTTATCCTTCCCTTTTGCTATAGGATTGGATATTTTCCTTTCCAGCCATACACCCATCTACACCTTTCCAGTCATACACCTTTGAGATACTTTTGCATAATATTTTGTTAATATTATGTGGCAGTACAGCCTACATTCACTGTTTGTGTACTTTTCCACTATCTTTTGGGTGATACTCAAGTTAATTTCTTCAGATACTGTATTCCATGACTCACCTCTGTTCAGCATCACTGGGAGAATCTTAACATTGAAAAGACTAGTCTTTGTTTCAGGGAAAAGTCTGAAATTATTAAAAACACTGCAATTTCCCAGAAGTAATCCAGCCAACTCACTTTCTATGTCAACTCCAGACCCAGTTTATTTCCATCTTCAGTATCTATCCAAGATAAACACATTAATGGACTAGCAGCTCTATAGTTTTCTCCCACAATTGCATTATCATAGTTTGGACAATAGGTATGTTCATCCACTTGGGGTTTCTGATGTGGATAATTAAGTCAAATTCATTTTGAGTGACTAAAAAAAATCATTTAATAGCTTCTGAAGTATTCCAGAGGCCAGTGTAATTAACACAGTATCACTTGCAAAGAGGAACACCCAGAGGATTTCATTCTATTCCATTTAGCCTGTGTTCTGGACATCTTCCACGACAATGGCAATCACCTTTGGTGAACTTATTCTTCCACTTAAGTCTGATTTTACATCTTTCAAAGAATCTTATATGATTTTGATACATGTGTAGAAGAGGTGTTGTGTAAGGATGTCCTTCAAGGTGATGTTGTGTTCTACTACATTAAATGCTTTTAAAGTAGTCAACAAAAAACACAAGCACAATGGAATCTTTTTTTGAATTAGTATTTTATTTTTTCTAATTATTTGTAGAGACAAATTTTAACATTCATTTAAAAATTTTGAGTTGAAAATTTTCTTCCTCCCTTCCTCCCTCCCTCATCTTCCCCTTCCCTAAGGCAGTAAGCAATTTAGTATAGGTTATATATATGCAATCATATAAAACGTATTTCCATATTAGTCAGATTGTGAAAGAAGAAACAGAACAAAAGGAAAAAAGAAACAGAAAAATAAAGTGAGAAGTAGTATGCTTTTATCTGCATTCAGACTCCATCAGTTGTTTCTCTGCATGTGAATAGCATTTTTTTCCTCATGAGTCCTTTGGAATTGTCTTGGATAATTTCTGGGAAGAGTTAAGTCATTCATAGTAGACCATCATACAACATTGCTGTTACTGTGTACAAGGTTCTCCTGGTTTTGCTCACTTCACTTTCAATCAGTGCATGTAAGTCTTTCCAGGTTTTTTTTGAAAGCATCCTGCTCATAATTTATTGCATCACAATAGTTTCCATCACAATCATATACCACATCTTGTTTAGCCATTCCCCAATTGATGGGTACTCTCTCAGTTTCCAATTCTTTGCCACCACTAAAAGAGCTGCTATAAATATTTTTTGTACAAGTGGATCATCCCCTCCCCCCCTTTTAATTTCTTTGGGATGCAGACCTAGTAGTGGTATTGGTAGATAAAAAGGTATGCACAGTTTTATGGCATTTTGGGCACAGTTCCAAATTGCTCTCCAGAATGGTTGGATCAGGCCACAACTCCACCAACAGTACAGAAGTATCCCAATTTTCCCATATATTCTTCAACATTGATCATTTTCCTTTTCTATTATGTTAGCCAATCTGATAAGTGTGAGGCAACATCTCAGAGTTGTTTTAAATAAGCACAAAGTAATTCTGTATTTTCTAGACCTCTCGGTCAACTGTGTGACTATAAAGATGTGTTATGATATAGAGTATAACTTGTGAATCCTGCCTGTTCCCTTCTAACACTTTCAACAAGGATATTCTGGAAGTACATATAGATTATTCTCATAACATTTTTATAGAGATAGGAAATATGGCTAAGTAGTTTTTTTTAAAAAATATTTTCTTGATGATATTTTGGGGAGTAGTAATAAGATCTGTGATTCCCCCCTCAAGCATTTGATTTCCTTTCTCTTTTGGGGAGATATCTGGAGAACTGATCCTTCAGTCACATCAAAATTATGTTGTGACTAGTCTGAACCTTCTCTGTATATTTGGACTAGTCCAGCTTCACTTTCCATCTTCATTTTCTTTTATATTATTTCTACTTCCTCACTGGCACATTAGACACCATCATTTTAGAGTGGCTACATTTCCATTGATGGAGAAAAGATTTTGTTGTAGGCAGGGGTGGGGAACTTGCAGCCTTGAGGCTGAATGTGGGCCACAAAGGCCCTCTGGACCCTTTGACTGAATCCAAACTTCACAGAACAAATCTGCTTCATAAAAGGATTTTATTTTTCTGTAAAACTTGGACTCAGTCAAAAGGCTGTACCCAAGGATCTAGAGGGCCACATGTTGCCTTGAGGCTAAGGGTTCCCCACCCCTGCTTGTAGGCATCTTGACAGATCTTTTCCATTTTCTCCTGTTTTTTTTTTCCTTCCAGTTTTATCCTTAAAGCCCTTAGGATGACCAATTTTAGTTAGGTCTTTCAGAAAGCTGTATCTATGCTTGTTTTATTTCCAGAACTTCTTTTCTCAATTTCTTTTTTTTTCCACTTTGAACCTGAACACTAAAAATAAAAGAATTCTCATACTGATACCAGAGCACAAAAAGGTTTTATGTGAAACTAGGACTGTCATGATGCTTACTTGTTGATTTGAGGTATGTAATCAGTTCTATGTGTTGTACATTAAACTGCTCTGCTAGTCTATGCTTACTTCTCCCTCTGATCCACCCTCCTTCCACTCCTGTTATTCTTGCCTAATCGATAGCCTACAGGGGAAGAGGAGATGGAAGGTACAATCTTCCCTGGACTCTATGCCTTCTATCTCCTGCTGTCATTCCCCTGAGGAAAGAGGAAGAAAAAAGTCAGTGTGGCATAAACTTCCATTTCCCTCTCTTCAATTCCACCTCCATTTCCTGTTGCTCTATTTCCTGCCTAATCTCCAACCATTGAAAGGAAGAGGAGTAGTGAAATGTGGTCTCCCACGTGACCATCTGGTCAGTGTGCCTAACATCTCATGCCATACTTGTCTGATCTTCAGCTTCCTCTGGGAAGAGGAGTGGTGCCTTCCACTCATATAATTAATGATGAACATTCTCCCACATGGTTATACCCTACATACCCCAGTGAATCTGGAATCCTGCAAATCATCATCCAAATCCTATTTCCCGATCCCACCAACTAATTCCTTAATCTCCTCATGGAGATTTTTTTCCTTCTAAGTATTCCCACTCTCTAGTTTCCATCAACCACCACTCCCTACTTTCAAGGCACCCACTTTTCCATAGGTAAAAACTTCTCCTTAGCCTAAACCTTTTCCTCCCCCACTCCTTTCATCTTCTGGTTATCACTGAAACCTAGTATGTCCCAGATGATACAGCCTTCCTAGTCACCCTTTCTAGTAAGTGCTGTACCTTCATTCATTATCAGCTTTTGGTTGAAGTAGGGGAGTAGGAATATTCCTTCTTCCCCACTGCCACTTCCCCAACCTCCATCACTCAGTAACTTATCCTCCTTTGAGGTTCATGCAATTCATATTTAGCACCCACTCAAAATGCTAGCTGCTGTTGACTTCTCCTTCCTCAACGGGTTTGGTGCCTGGATCATGGCTTTTTTCTCCTTCCCAACTCTTGCCTTCATTCTAGCAGATTTCAACCATACATATTGACTTTCCCTCAAACACATTAAATTCTACAATGTACTTACTTCCCATGACCTCATGTACCCTACCTTAGCCATGTGCAAAAATGATCATGCCCTTGGTCAACACAAATGCACCTCTTCCATGTTTAAGAACTCTGAAATCCCCTTATCTTATCATAATCAGTTGTTTTTCTGCCTCTCTCTCTGCCTTTCTTTATGAAACCCCACTCTTTATCTATACTGTGACCTCCAATTTCTTGACTTCTCAGTTCTTTTTCAGTCATCACTCCTTCAAAAGGCGTTCTCTTCTCTTTTCCCAACTTGGATTTCTGGTGAACAGGTTCACTCTACAATATTCTTTCTTGATCCACTTATTATATTATCAATTGCTCCCTACAAAACCTCAGCCTAGGCTAAGTCCCACTATCCTCAGCCTTCACTCCCACTCATGTGCCAGGGAATGAAGATAGAAAAAAATCACCAACCATTACAATCAGGTGCACTGAAATTTATGTAATTGTTTTCCAGTCATATCCAACTCTTCATACTGCATTTGGGGTTTTCTTGACAAAGATACGGGAATAGTATCCATTTTTTTCTCCAGCTCATTTTACAGATGAGGAAACTGAGGCAAGCAGGTTTAAATGACTTGCCTAGAGTCACACAGCTAGTAAATGTTTGAGGCCATATTTGAACTCAGGGAGATGAGTCTTTCTGACTCCAGGTCCAGTACTCTGTCCCCTGCACCATCTAGCTCCTGTGAAATTTCTTTTACATAACCTCAAAAGATACCTCACTGCTGCTAGACAGTCCTACAAAACCCTCATTCACAAACTATCCCACTTTCCATGGCTCTTTCAGACCATTTTAGCTTTTTTAAAACCTCCCATGGTTCTGCCTTTTCCTACCCTCTCAGCTGAGAACTTTAATTCATATTTTATAGAAAAAAATGAGGTCTTTCACATTCACCAAGACCTCCCTCTTCTTTATGCCATATCATGTAGATACCTTCTACCACTTTCTCCTCCACCTCTGTCCTACACAAAGAAATGGTCCCATTCCTTACTAAGGCAAACTCCTGTATCTGCATAAGTCATCACTTTCCATCCTACCTCTTCCAACAGATCACCCCCTCATCATTGTAATGTTAATAGGACAAAAGATCTTCCCATGGAGCCTATTAAGGGAAGCTTGATTAGGGGGGGTTTGTTTTTCAGGAAGGTCCACACCTTTTGTTACTTTGTAATTAGGCAGTGGGTCATGAGGGTTGTGATGCCCTCTGACGCTCAAGAAATGACCCTGAGCTTAGCATTTGGCTATGCGGCTTACTCATTGGAAGAGTGTTCTTGTGATTTGACCAGTGGACACTCTGGATAGCCATTAAGGAGCCTGCTGGTTTTGAAAAACCCAGATGTTGGTGCTTCTCTATCTGGTAACTATGTATGTATTTCCTTGGTCAGACAGTTGAATCTGTCTGTTGATCTGTGCTAATTTCTTCTGTCTATTGGTCTTTATTTCTCTGCTTCTATTTTCTCTATTTTCTTTGTTTGGATTTTCTCTGAAGTTCAGGGTGCTGATTTTTCTCTGGACTAATGAATATAATTAAAAAGAAAAAAGATTGTTGATCCTTTAAACAGCTATCTTCCCTAGTAAAGCAGATCTAAGAATGTGTATTAGCAGCCATCCTGGATATGCCATTGTGGTTGCTGCTATACTCATCCCCACTTATTTTCAATCTGTCTTTCCTTACTACCTACAAACATATTCATATCTCAAAAAATACTTACTTTATCCTTTCATCCCTGCTATCATTCTATATCTCTTTTGCCCTTGGTGGTCAAACTCCTTGAAAAAGTTATCTACAATAGGTACTTCAACTTTCTTTTCTCTCACTATCTTTTTAACTCATAATTTTTCTTCTGACTCTATCATTTCCCTGAAACTATTCTTCCCAAAGTTACCAATGATCTCTTAGTTGCAAATCCAGTGGCTTTCCTTAACCCTCATTTTTTGGTGACCTCTCTGTAGCCTCTGATATTATCAATCTCTCTCTTTCCTTGATAATATCTTCTCTCTAGGTTTTCAAGATACCACCTCTCCTGGTTTTCCTTTTACCTTTCTGACCGCTCATTTTTAGACTCCTTTTCTAGATCCTCCTCCAGGTCACACTCATTAATTGAGGGTACTCCATAGGGCTCTGTCATTGACCATCTTTTTCTTTTCTCTCTTTGATCTCATTAGTTTCTATGACTTTAATTATCATCACTATGGTGATGAATATCAAATCTACCTGGCCAGCTGTACCTATTTCACTTTTGTAGCACATTTCAAATATTCCCTCAACCCCCACTTCTTTCCTCTAATACCACCATATCACATTGATGTAGCTTTCATCATCTAACTCCTGGACTACTGCAATAACCGGCTGGTTGCCCTACCTGTCATGAATCTTCATGAATCATCCATTCAGTCACCAAAGCAATTCTCCTACAGTACAGGTCTGACTATGCCACCCCCTTATGTGTTAAACTCTAGTAGCTCCCCATCACTTCCAGGCTCAAACTTAAAATCCCCTAGAGTTCAAAATCCTTCATACTTTATACCTCCTGACCTTTCCAGTCTTCTTTTGCCTCATACTGTCCCCGTATTCTCCACACATGTTATTTAATCTAGTGACATTGAGCTCTCTGTTTTTCCACAAACAAGACCCTCCATCAATTTCAGGTGTTTTCTCTGGCTGTTCCCCATGCCTGGAATGCTCTTCCTCCCTATCTGTGTTTCCCAGCTCCTCTGGTTTCCTTCCTTCCTTATTTTACAGGAAGCCTGTTGTAATTCCTCTTAATTCCAGTATCCTTCTAATTTTCTCCTATTTATCTTGTATGTCTGTATATATTTGCTCACTTGCCTTCTCTCCTACTAGTCTGTGAGCTCCCTGAAGACAGGGAATGTCTTTTGCCTTTCTTCTTTTTTATTGCCAGTGTTTAACTACTTGGCACATAGTAGGTAATAATAGATGATTATTGACTGACTATTCTCTTCTGTGTATTAAAAGGTGTTTCAATTGCAGTCTTTTTTTCCTTTTTTTAGCATCACTGTTACTGAACACTTCTCTCCCTCACATACCCTCCAATTTCAATCTGAGTGAAGAAAAAACAAACAAACTTGTGACATGTAATTAAGTCAGGCAAAACAAATCCACCCAGGAGTTATGTCCCAAAATCTGTCTCCTGAATCTTGTATCCAGCACTTCACTTTTAGATGTTTTCTCCAAAGGTGTGTTTTTTCCTTTTCTTTTAAGTTTGCTCATAACTTCTAGTTTAATTAGTGATTTAATGCAGCTTATTTATAATTAATGCCAGGTTATTTATTTGATAATGTTAGGTTATAATGGCCTTTTATTTGTGGATAGGGAGTACAAAAAGAGGGAATTACTGATATATGAAGTAGATATTGTGTTTTTATCAGACTATTTTAAAAGTTATGAAGAACACAGTAAAAGAGCTGATAAATTATGGAATAGTCCATAATGGTATGAAGTTAGGAGAATTGACTAAAGATGTGCTCTGTGAATTACCAGGCCCATCTGATCACTCAAAAATACCAGACAAAATACAGGAAGGGGAAATGGTACTTGGATAGTGGCTTATATCCTCCTTCTGTAGAGCAGGATCTTGTAATAAACTTGAAACCTTGATGAATAAGGGGGATACTATATCATAGCAGTTGAGACATAAGCTTGGATGAATACACTTGGATTATCACTTGAACAAGAAAGTGGAGTAAGATTCTTACAATCAGAATCAGATACCTCAATTGTGAAAGAGGCTGTTTATAGTCTCTATGCCAGTGATGCCTACTTTGTGGCTAAATGGAATGCTAGCTTTCCTAATTCAGATAGAAGCATGACCTATGGAAGAAAGTCCAAAATTAGGTCTACTATAAAGGAAAGAGAGCTCACCCATACATCAAGTGGGAGAGTAGTTCCTTTTGGAGGCACAGAGTAGTGTCTCCTACAGGCGGGTCAAAGAAGATATATGTGGTTTCACTGCATGATTAGGATGGAGAATGTACCCAAGGAGAAACTCACAAGATTCAGCTCACTAACTCCCTAATGTTCCAGGAAACATCTAGAAAAATTCATTTGTGGCAAATGACTGCAGAGACCCTCAAGAACAGAAGTCAATGGAATCAACAACAAATAATGGGTCTTTTATGATGGCTGTATTGAAGAATAGAAAGATAAATATATGTGTTGACTACTAGACTTTCAATAAAAGAACTGAAATGGACCAGTAATCTATGTCCAGAGTTCAAGATGCCCTGGAAAGTATATTAGGTAGATAGTAATTATCAGTAAAGTATTTGCACAAAGGATATTATCAGGCTTCTGTGGTAGAAGACAATGTTTTCTCCAGTACCAGGACCAAGAAACTCAAATTAGGGCAACACTCTTACTATAATCTGGCTTCTATCCCCCGGAGAATTCTGGACCCTGGGTCCTTCACTCATAGCCACTGCAAATCTTCTGACCAGGTTCTTTGACTATCTCAGTCCTATATCTTAATATTCCTGTTTGCTGTGAGGTAAGCTTCCTTGGATCTGGAACTTGGGAGAGAGGTCCCTGAATAATCTAATCACTTTCCTCCTTCAGTGGACCTGTCTCCATATTCTACTTATACTCTTTACTCATAGATTAGCACATTGTCACCTTTTTATACTCTCTGTGTCTCAGCAATTCTAAACACTTGCCTCATGATGTACAAACATGCTCAACAACTCATTTTCTCACCTTCATTCAACTCAGTTTTCTGCCTACAATGTCATACTCCAGATCTGCTTTCACTGTATCATCTGGAATGCCTGCTCCATAATTAACAAATTTCCTTTAATCTTAAACAACTTTCTCATGATTTTGATCTTCTGGCACTCACTGAGACTTAGACTCCTCCTGTTGTCACTGTTTCCCTTGTTATTCTTTACTTTATTTTGTCTGGTAACCATGACTCACTGGAAATAGTTTGGGAATTGGAATATTTCTTCTTTTTTCAATGAGTTCAGTGCCTGATTTGTAGCTTCCCTCTCCAGCCCAACCTCTGCTTTTATTCTATGGGATTTCAACATACCTAACTTCCCAGTTTCTCAATGCCCTTGTTTCCATAACCAGTCCACTTCAACTACACATAGAGGTGCCCATACCCTTGATCTTGCTGCCATTCACAAGTGTTCCACTTTTACAATTATGAACTCCCAAATTCTTTTATCCGATCTTAATCTTTTATCATTCCATCTGTCCTTATGCATTATGATTGGCATCCCTGTACTTCGTCCTCACCATAACCTCCATACCTGCTCCCTTTAAGTTCTTTCATTGGCCATAATCACTGAAATAAAAACACTTTCTTCTCTCCACCCTCTTGACCTCTGAGTGAAACAGTTTAACCCTTCACTATCCTCTATACCCCTTGGCTTCTTATCCCATTGCCAGTCACATATTGCCAAACTCTGACTTTGGATTAATCTCACCATCAATTTCATTCATGTGTATTCATGGGCTGCTTCAATGAACCAAGAGAAAATAATAAATCCACAATGATTGGGTGCATTAGAAATTTTTGTTATTGCATCTCAACTAGATCTTTATTTCTGCAAAGCATCCCTTCTGCTCCTTCTTGGTACACCTTCAGGAGCTGTTCCAAACCTTCTCATTACTTCTCTATCACCTAGGAACTCTTTGTTACAGAAGATGCTCTACAATCACTTGTGTTATAGTTTATAATTGGACTAGAAACCACTGAAGTCTCTTCCAATTCTTAAATTTTTATTCTAGTTTCTTCTTCTACATTACACATCTCTATTTCCTCATTGTATCATAGATTTAGAGCTAGAAAGTTGTATAGAGGCCATTAGTTCCAATCCCATCATTTTATACATGAGAAAAATCAGGCTGAAAGAGTTTAACTGACTAGCCCATGACAATTTAACTGACTTACTTCACTGGTGTCTGATGTTGAATTCAAACTCAGACCTTCCTGATTCCCACTTGCTTTCACTCCTGTGTTAGATGTGACCCTTTGCCTTTTCAAGACCACAACTCTTCCTGAATTCTTGCTCCCATCCCCTTCCATTAATTGAGTAGATTATTCCCACTATTATCTCCAATCTATATACTAACTCCTTTGCTGACTAAAACATGACCATAATTACCCCAGCATTAAAAAAGTCTATGTTGACTCTACCATTACTGCTAGCTCTCATCCTATCTTTCCTTCCCTTCTTGGTTACACCCTGTGAGAGTGGTCTACATGAGGTGCTTTACTTCCCCTGTTCTTATTCTTTTAAACCCTTTCCAAGCTGGCATTTGAACTCATCATTCAACTGGAAGAGTTTTTTTCTTCTTTTTCAGAATTATGAATGAACTTTTAATTACTATGTATAATTGCATTTCCTCAGTCCTCATTCTTCTTTTGCTCTTTGCAGCCTTTGAAACTATTAATAATGTCTTCTTAGATACTCTCTCCTTTTTTTATGACACTGAACTCTCCTGGTCCTCCTACTTCTCTGATCATATCTGAGTTTCCTTTGCTGGTTTTTTATCCATGTCATTCTCATTTGTTTATACTGGTAACTTTTCTCTTTTCCCTCTATGCCACCTCACTTGCTGATCTTATGAGTTCCTATAGGCTAAATTATTATTTCTCTATAAATCAATCAACCAATTATCAAATGTCTGTTATATGCAAGCAGTGGGAATATGAAAAGAGGCAAAAATAGTCCCTGCTTTCCAGAAGCTTACAACCTAATTGGGGAGACAACATGCAAACAATATATACAAACCAGGCTATACACTGGACAAATAGGAAATAATGAAAAGAAGGAAAGCACTAGAATTAAGAAAGCATGAGAAAGCCTTCAAGGAAAAGAAGGGATTTTATTTGGGACTTAAAGAAAATTAGGGAGGTCAATAGGCAGAGCAGAGGAGGGCAAATATTCCAGACAAGGAGGATAGCCAGGAAAAAATGTCCTGGAGCTGAGAGATGAACCATCTTTTTTGTGGAACTGATGTTTCTCAGGTCTACATATATAGCCCTTGTCTCTTTCCTGAGGTTAAGTCCTGCATGACAAACAGCTTTTTGGAAATTTCAAGTTGGATGTTCTACAGGAATATCAAACTAATTATCTTTCACTCCAATCCCTCCCTACTTCTAGATTTCTCTGTTACCATCATCCTCCATTTACTTGGGCTGACAACCTTGGTGTTAGTCTTGACTCTGTACTCATGTTCACCTTCCCTCCCACAATATTCACTCTGTTGCTGAGTCTTGTCATTTCTACCCTCACATCTTTTCTCAATATCACCATATTGACATCAACCCAGTCACCACTCTAGATCAATTCCTTGTCACCTCTCATCTGAACTTGGTCCTTTTCAAAAATGAAGGACAAACACGATCATCTGAACTATTATAATAACCACCTAACTGGCCTTGTCTCAAGTCTCTCCCCACTCTAATCAATCTTTCACTCAAATATCAAAGTGATTTTCCTAAAGTGCAGGTCTGATCATATCACTCACCTTCCCCATCTCCAATTAAGAAACTTTAATGACTTCCTATTATTTCCAGTATCAGAGGCTAAGTCTTGTCTTTATCATTTAAGTCCTTCATAGCCTAACATCTTCCCAGATTTCCAGTCTTATGATTCCTTCTTCTTCCCACACTCTATGATCCTGCTTACATTGGCTTATTTACTATTTCTCACACATGAAAATCCTTCTTCACTCCCATGTCTTTTCACTGGCTTTTGGACAGCTCAGAATGCATTCCTTCTCCATTATATCAAATCCTCACTCCTCCCAGTTTCCTTCAAGATTCAGCTAAAATCACACCTTCCAAGGAAACCTTTTTCCCTTTCCTCAGACACTAGTGGCTTGTACTCTGAGATTTCTTTACATTTAGTCATCACATATCATATACATGTCAAGTTATTTATACATTTCCTCTGTTAGCAAAAGTTAACAACTTTTCTGCCTAGTACTTGAGTTGTAGAGTCTCCTAGGCTATAGATATGCCCCTTAGAGCACAGAAACCCTGCTAGAATGATTTAGGTCTCTACAAGCTCAAGTTTAATTCAAGACAAAACTGTAGTTCTGATGAGAATTATAATTAAACCATATCATCAACTTGTTCAGCTATAGGCACAAACTGATCACAGGACAGACAAACCTAACTGACTTCTAATGTTGGAAAGAAGGAAAGAAGGAAGGAAGAAAGGAAAAAAAGATGAAGAGAGAGAGGGAAGGAGGGGAGGAAGGAAGGAAGGAAAGAAGACAGAAAGGAAGGAAGAAAGGGAGAGGGAGGGAGTGAGGGAGGGAGAAAGAAAGGAAAGAAAGAGGAAGGAAAGAAGAAAGGAAGAAAGGAAAGAAGAATAGAAGGAAGGAAAGGAGGAAGAAAATAAGTATTAAGTACCTACATGACCAGTACTATGCTAAGTATTCTACAAATATTATTTTGTCTGATCCTCACAACAATTCCAGGAGATAGGTGCTATTATATATTTTATAGTTGAAGAAACTAAGGAAAACTGAGGTTAAATGACTTACCCAGGTCGCATAGTATGTGTCTTTAAAATTAAACTCTTCATGGCTCCATGTCTAGCTCTCTATCCATTGTATTATGTAGGCACCTTTATGGAAAACTAGAGGGATATTTACATGTATCCAGATGATAATGCTAATTTTTGCTCATGTGATATGAGCCTAGCATGCAATTATATATGTTAATTGATACACATGCTAATTATTATATATTTTGAATATGCATTTATTTATAATTTTCTTATGCTTATTTGCTTTTGTTCTAGTAACATGCATGTATTGAATCTACACTAATCTGCTGTTTATTGGCACATATTTATCGCTATTTCTCTGTATTTAATTGTTTTGTAGACTTGCTGATATTATTGCTTTACTTTATGCTCAGTTGCTTGTGTTCTATGGATATGTCTCCACTGCTGAGACATGTACATGTGCATATGTGTTATGTGTCCTGCTTGTCATTTAGACAAATAGTCACTGAAATAGTCTGCTGCATGTATTGTTTTTTT
>CM053583.1:187186534-187214034 GCA_028627135.1 Pseudochirops cupreus
AGGTGGTCCAATAATTCCTTAATTATCTCTCCTCAATCTATTTTCTGTTTTTCCAATGAGATACTTCACAATTTCTTCTGTTTTTTTTATTTTGTTTTATTTTTTTCTTAATGGCCTTGTGAAGTCATTTGCTTTGGTGTTCCCAATTATAATTTTTAAGGAATTATTTTCTTTAGCAAGATTTTGTACCTTTTTTTCCATTTGAGCAACTTTGCATTACAATATAGAAAAAACAATATATTCAATCATAAGCACTTATGCCAAATTTGCTTTTTAAGGACTTCTTTAGAGAATTTTTGGATCTCCTCTTCCATTTGACCTATTCTGCTTTTTAAGGGATTCTTTTCTTCAGTGAATTTTTGTGCCTTTTTTGCCATTAAGACAATTCTGCTTTTTAAAGGTATTATTTCCTTCAGCATTATTTTGTGCTTTCTTTATCAAGTCATTAATTCCCTTTTTTCATTTTTTCATAATTTCATAATTTCCTTTCAACATTCTCATGTATTTTCCCAATTTTTCCTCTACCACTCTTATGTCTCTTTTAAAAACTCTTTCAGGGATTCTTGTTTGGTTTGGTGGAAGTAGCATTTTTCTTTTTTTTAAATAAAATTAATATTTTATTTTTCCCAACTACACGTGAAAACAATTTTTGAGATTTTATAAAAATGAGTTTCAAATGCTCCCTTTTACTCCCTATCTCCTTCATTGAGAAGGCAAGCAATTTGATACATGTTATACGTGTGTAATCATACAAAACACATTTCCGTATTAATCATGTTGCAAAAGAAAACATAGCCCAAAATTTAAAAAATAACAAAAAAAGTAAAAAAAAAATGCTTCAATCTGCATTCAGATTCCATCAGTTCTTGTTCTGGCAATGGATGGCATTTTTCATTACGGGTCCTTTGGACTGTTCTTGGATCATCATGCTGCTGAGAACAGCAACGTCATTCACAGTTAATCATCATACAATATTGCTGTTACCATGTACAATTTTCTCCTGTTTCTATTCATTTCAGTTTGCATCATTTTATCTAAGTCTTTTCTGTTTTTTCTGAGAGCATCTAGCTCATCATTTCTTGTAGCAAAATAGTATTCTGTCATGATGTTATAACACATCTTGTTCAGACATTCTCCAATTGTTGGTCATTGACTCAGTTTCCAATTCTTTGCCACCAGAAAAGAGCTAGCATTTTTTTTCTTTTAAGCTTTGGTTGTAGCTATTTTCATGCCATTTTCTTCTTCTGAGTTTATGTCTTAGTCTTACCTGTCATTCTAACAACTTTTTATGGTAAAGTTCTTTTTTTTGTTCGTTCATTTTTTCCAGCCTATTTTTCGACTTTTAGTTTTATATTATAGTTGAGCTGTGTAGCCTGTGTGGCACTATCCCAAGCTTCAGGTTTCTTTGTGCTGCTGTTTCCAGAAACAGTTCTGGGGTGGGGTTGTCTGTAAGTTTTGTGTGCTTCCAAGGTACTGTGATCATGGCTCTCCTGGTATGCACTCTCGTCCTTACCCAGGAAGGGCTCCTCCTCTCCTGCAGTCACAAATTCTGCTCTTCTCTGCCCTGGAGTTGCAACTCTAAACCATGTATGGGTAATATAACAGTGTCCTACACCCCATTCAGGATCCCTGAAATTTCATTTTGACCAAGTATCTAACCTCCTTATTGCCTCTGGGTTAATAGCTCTAAAAAACTATTGCTGCTGCCACAGTGGCAGCTGCCTCTAAAGTCCACTGCTGATGCTTCCACCATATGGAGTCTGTGTGGTCACTGATCTTTGTGTCACAGACCTTTCCTTCTGATTTCTACATTGTCATGCATTGGAAAAATGTTTCACTTCAACTGTTTGTTGACTTTGCCACTCTAGAATTTGAATTGTATTATTTTAAAGTTGTTCAAAGGAGAATGTTGGGAGAGTTAGCTTGGGTTCCTGCCTCTGCTGAATTATCTCGGCTCTGATTGTGAACTTATTTTTTCCCCTATATTATAATTGCATTTAAATATAATTGGTTTTCTTTGTAATCCTGTGTTTTTAAAAACATTCTGATAAGAGATTCATAGGCTTCACCAGAATTGCAAAAGGGTTCATGAGAAAGAAAATTTTAGGAACTCTTGCCCTGGATTCATTGATCTATCACTATTTCATAACTTAACAAAAGATGTGTTTCTTCAGGGACTAGTCTGAGCATCATAAATTCCAGGAGAAGGACCTCCATTTAGGAGAGAGGATTCATTGCATAATTTTGAAAATTTATGTTTCAGATCTCTTTTAGCCTTTTCCCCTTTTCCTGAGCTCTGAGGGGTGATAAAGACAGTGGAACTTTTGAAGAGTGGGAAACATTTGTATGAAGTGTTGAACAATCTGTCCCATGACATGGGTTTCCTGGTTGTTGGCCACCTGATACAGAATTCCCCATAAAGAAAATCTCCTATTCAAAAGTATATTGGTCACCATTCTGGCTTTGGCCTTTCATGAAGGAAAGGCCTCCACCTAATCAGACATCTAAATTTTTCATATCATTTTAGAACTGACGACTGCAAAAAAGTCTAATTGTAGATGTTCAAATGAACCATGGTGAGGTTACTTCCATCCTTGTTCTTTTGTTCCACGTTGTAATAATAATGTAATCTGATCCCTTTGTATTGGCAAAACTAACATATTCTTAGCACTTAGTAATTAATCAAGCCTCTGTTAAAGAAACAGAAGGTATGAACCCTTGTTGCTGATGTAACAGGAAAGGGTTTAAACAGGGAATGGCTGAAACAGGAAGGAGCTAATGCCGTGTGTGTGTGTGTGTGTGTGTGTGTGTGTGTGTGTGTGTGTGTGTGTGTGTGTGTGTGTGTGTGTGTGTGTGTGTGTGTGTTTGAGGAGATGCCCCTGCTGGGTCAGACAGATCTTCTTGGAGCCAGGTTCTGGAGGCTAAGGAAGAGAGGCCCAGGCTGGAGAGAATGATTTTTATTTTGAGAACCTGGTTGAAGTGATTTTGATTCTGGAAAGCAGCTGAAACTTCTGCTGAGTCTAAGGGCCAGCCTGAGCTGCTGAGGAGCTGCTGAGTCCAAGAGTAAGCCAAAGTGCTGAGGATTTCTGAGGACCAGCAGGAGCTGCAGAAGACTGAGGAAGCATGACTGTGGTGTCTGTATTGTGTCTGTTTGTGGCTTTGTTAAGCTTTAACTTCCCAGGAACAGAGACTGTGGACGATTTAAGGTGGACTGGACATTGTAAGCTTCAGCATGGAATAGGAACTGCATGAAAAGATGGACAAGGAATTGAGAGCTGTCTGCTTTTGAACCCAGGTGACAGGTGAATTCAGGTAGGAGCTGGAACCATGCAAGGGTACCAAGGGAATCTGAGAGCCTACCCCAAGTGAAGCTGAAAGACGAATTTACTTGGATACTGTGTACTGACTGAGAAGATTATGATTTACTTGAGACCAAAGGGTAGCTGGCCTGTATATTTTCTGATGACTGAATAGTGACTGATTTATAACATAGTGTGCCCCATGAGTGGAGAACTTTGACTTTTGTATTTTGTGAGACTTAAAAAGGTAAGCCTCCTTAAGGATGATTGAATGATTGAGTTGATTGAATGACTGAGTTACTAAGTGATTGATTGAGTAAATGACTGTATCTTGTTCAAAACAATGTGACCACTGTGGTGAAAACTATGTGGCCATTTTAGCGATAAGTTTTTGTGAATGCTGTATTTTGATTTTCTGTGCTAAGTTGTAATATTTTGAATGCTGTATCTTGATTTTCTTTGAATGTTTTGCTCTGATTTATTATTGAATAAATAACATTTAATTAATTATTAATAAATATAAATATATTTATATATGATTTATATAAATGTATATAAAAGTATTAATAAATATTGGATAAATACTATACTATGTAGTCAGAACCTTGAAAGTTGTTCACAGCAGCAGTCTTCTGGAAAGCTGCTCATGTTGGCTTTACACAAGTTTATCAGGTATTCAAAAATTACAGACTGATGAAGAGGAAGTTACCCTACCCACTGCAACAGAAAACAATTGATCTAGGACCACCTTCTTAAAGATTCAGCCAGACCATTTTTGCCTGAATTGAAGAAGTTAGTTAAAGAAATGACTACTGGATGTACAATGGAATGAAGTGCCACCAGGTAACTATTCTTAGATCTCCAAATCTCATCCCAGACTTATTGTTTTGGATCCAGCTAAGTTTCCATTTAGTCAAGGCAAATCTCTGTACCTTTTCTGTCAGTCATCGGGTCTACTGGCATGGCTATGAAAATCTATATTTCAAAAACATGAATTGGAATTTCCCAAAAGCAGTACATTTGGCTGCTATATCTACCAGATTGATGCCTTACTATTCTCAATTTTTCATGAAGGTGCAACTTTCACTTTCATACCTACTATTTTATGGGGCAAAAAGATTCATCACTTGAAGTCCATGATTTATTGGACACCCAGGCTACGTAAAGAAGCTCCTAAATATCCAAAGCCTTCAAATCATGTATCACATCAAAAGCATATCAACAATCTCTGCCAACTTACAGTTTTTGTTTAAACCCCTGAACTCAATACCCTGAGCTTAGCATACAGGAAGAATCCTTTCTGAGGAATCCTATAAGGGTTGATATAACGTAACCTGAAGAAAATTTACCCCAGTTTTCTCTAAGGTAAAAATCATCCCCAAATTTTTGAAAGTCCATGTTTGTTGGCAGTGCCTTACTTGTCTAGTCTGGGTAAAGAAGTTGCATAGTGAAGTTGGAACAATCATTAGGAATCCCTTCCTCCAGTAGTGGATGAAGAGTAGTGGGATTTTCCATCTCTATCTTCCTTATTGTTTATTCAAGGTTGCCTGATGAAAGTAACAGTAAGATTTATCACAAAAGATGTGCATACCTCTTGCCACAGTCAGAGAAATTTGCTAGGAAGGGAGGGGGGAGATTTCCAATTTATTGTGTATGTAGTTTGATTTTATGTACTTATTTTCATGTTTTCTTACCCATTAGATTGTGACTTCTTGAAAACTGGGACTGCTTTTTACCTTTCTTTGTATTCCTAGTACTTTGCGCAGTGTTTGGGACACAATAGGTGCCTAATAAATGTTTATTGACTGATTTATGAGCTGTATCATAAAGTATAATGGGACAAAACTTTCCCACTGCTTGATTTCAGATAAATGTCTTAAATGCCATTTGGAATAGCCAATACATGCAATAGAACTCTATATATGCAAAGGATATAATGATCAGACCCATGAACTAAAGGGTGAGAAACATTTTTGCTTAGAGAGGAAGCAGATCAATGGGTAAACTGAGTTAATAAACTCCTTAAATTAGCTGTAATGGAGTTTGGCACATAAGCAGAGAATGTGAGATGAAATCTCCCCCCAATGGAAAAGTTGAAAAGTTGAGGAGCCTATTTTTGGGAAAGTCACAATGATGTGAAATAGAAGTGCCTTGGAGGGGCTGTAGAGTATGTTTAGATATTTTCTAACTGATTCATATATAACCACGTTTTGGGAGGAGGATTTTTTTGATTGGCTTCATGGCTGGAACTAGGGGCTTCTTCAGAAGAGTAAATCAGCTTTCTCTAAGCCCTATGGTCATTCTCTTTGAGTTGTACTCTTGGGGGATTTTGGGGCTTAGTATTAGGTGAGAGACAATGAGCCCAGGCTTTTGGTTGCTAAGATGAGGACTTATCAATCTGTCAGATCACGCTTAGAAGTGTTCCAACTTGGTTGGAACAACATTAAGTAGGAATTGAAGGAAAAGTATGTTTGTGATGTTTTAGGTAAAATGTATATTTATATAGACATTTATTATATCTTTGAAGTCAATATCCAGCTATAATGGCTAGTTGATGTAAAGTAGTTAATGGAACTGGTATGCTAAGTGCAAGAGATCAAAGCTGGGAGGAACATAGCTAGTGAACATTTGAGCCAATGGCAGTAGAAAAGAGACATCATAAACTCTTCAGGGTACCCTAGAAGCATGAGAGAGAGATGTAGCCTGATTTTGGAAGACAGAACCAGAAAAGAACTTGATATAGACTATTTTAACGTCATCTTCTCAACCTTGCTAGCAATTCATACCTACTTAACTGACTAGCCTTTGTTGAAACAAAGGCAATACTTCTAGTGAGTAGTCACTGATATTTTCATATACGTAACAGACAACAATTGTTTTAAAATTGTATTGCCTTGATTCAGAGGACAAATAAAAAATGACAGTTCTAAGACATTCTATCTCATAAAGCAATTTCCACTGTTTACAATTTTGGGCAAGATACTGCAAGTTGACATTAATCCCAAGAAGTTCACTGTAGATGACAGTAATTGCAAATATTCATCCTTTGTGAATACAAGCTCTTTCTGAAACCTTTTAAGTTTTTTCTCTTTTCCAGATTTTAATGTAGTCTGATGCAAAATAAAACTTCAGAAACCAATAAGATAATAACAAACCTGGGATTTTACAGAGAAAGTGAATGTATGATAGACATAGGAGCCTTGCAACCATTAATCCTTCTGCCCTAGTTTTCATATCCACTGTGTGGGGAAATAACTCATGTTGGTAAAGGTTCAACCATCCTCATCAACTGCTAACCCAAAAGCCACACATAAGGCAGGCAAGCCAGTGTAGCTGAAGTAATAAGGCATCCTGAGGGAAAGATAAGAGATGGCATGTGCTAAATAAGTCAGACCACCACCACCACCTTGATCACCGTCTCCCCTCAGATCCTGATGAAGACAGTCCAGAACCCTGAACCCAAGAGTCTTGACAATAACAATTTATTTATTTATTTATTTATTTACTTTTAGTTTACAGCATTCAGTTCCACAGGCTTTTGAGTTCCAAATGTTCTTCTCCACCCTCTCCAATGCCCTGTGCCCTCCATGACACCATGTAATCAGATATATTATATCTGATATATCAGATACATATAATCTGCAAATACCTTCACATCAAACATTAATCAAATTGTAAAGAAGTATTGTAACCAATGGAATGAACAATGAGAAAGAAGGAACAAAATAAAAAAGAGAGATAGAGCAAGTAGTTTGCTTCAATCTGCATTCAGACTCTGCAATTCTTTCTCTGGATGTGATATCCCTTTCCATCATGAGTCTTTTGGAGTTGTCTTATAGCCTTGCATTGCTGAGAGGAGCCCAGTTATCAAAGTTAGTCATCACAGATATGATGTGTCTGTAATTGTGTGCAATGGTCTCCTGGTTCTACTCTCCTCACTCAGCATAAGTTTATGCAAGTACAGATTATTATGAACTCCATCTGCTCCTCATTTCTTATATCACAATAGTATTCTATTACATTCATATAACACAACTTGTTTAGCCATTCCGTAATTGATGGGCATGCCCTTGATTTCCAAATCTTTGCCATCACAAAAAGAGCTGCTGTAAATATTTTTTGTACGTATGAGTCCTTTCCCCACTTGTATGAACTCTTTGGGATACAGCCCTGTAATGGCAAACAAAGAAATACTTTGCTGCTTATTTCAGCTATTTGAGTGCCTTTGAGCCTTGCCTTTGATTGCAGCAAGTCTTTGTTGGAAACAGTATACATTTGTGTTGCCCTTAATAGGCCTAAGGGATTTTGGAAACCTTCTCTGCCCTTAACAGACCTAGTATCATCTCATAGATCCCATGGTGGGAGGAGCTTGCCAAAAGAACTAAACAGGAAGGGTGGAACAGGAAGGAGCAGGGCAGATAAAAGCTTGAGCAGGAGCTGGCACCAAGCAAAGCTAAGAGAGAGAATGTTTGTGATGTCAGCATTCTGTCTGTTGTTCTGTTGCTTTGTTACTTTATCAGACAGAAGCACTCTGTTGATTTGTGTTAGTGTTACTTTGTCAGACAAAAGCACTGTCTATTGATATGTGATGATTTCTCAGACAGAAAGTGAATTGAGAGGATAGTGTTGGCAATGTGTGTAAATTACTGTTGTAGCACTGTTAAGCTTTTTTTCCCCTAGAAACAGAAACTGTGAAAGGCTTGAAGTGGAATAGTTCCCATGGGCTGAGATATAGAACCAGAACTGGAGGAGAGAACTGCCTGCATGTGAATCCAAGCAAGAACTAGGAAAGCTGCCTACCTGCAAATCCAGGCAACAGTTGGGTGAATCCAGGCAAGAACTGGGAGCATGGAAAAGAAGCCATTGGGTTTGGAAGCCAGCCTTGAGTCAAGATGAAAGAGAATTTTGATTGGTTATTCTGCACTGATTGATGAGATTGCGACTTACTGTGACCTAGGGGTGGATGGTTTTTGTAC
The DNA here is from genome assembly GCA_028627135.1 of Pseudochirops cupreus. Lineage (NCBI taxonomy): Eukaryota > Metazoa > Chordata > Mammalia > Diprotodontia > Pseudocheiridae > Pseudochirops > Pseudochirops cupreus. The sequence goes on from CM053583.1 coordinate 187,194,810, forward strand.
TTTACACTACCCCTTAAGGATGATTGGCTTAAGGATGATGAGAAGCCTGTCTGGGTCAAGATGAAAGAAGACTTGACTTGAGCACTCTATATTGATTGAGGAGACTATAACTTACTGAATAATATATTTTGTCCAAGACTATGTGGCCATCTTATTAATAAGTTGCTATGTTATATTCTTGTGAATGTTTTGATTTAGTTTATTGCTGAATAAATACTATATGTGATTAGATCCTTAAAGTTATTCACAGCAGCAGTCCTCTGGAGAGATGCTTGTGATGGGCTTTACAAGCCCTACAAGTGGTATTGCTGGGTCAAAGGGCATGCACATTTTTGTGGCCCATTGTGTGTAGTTCCAAATTGCTCTCCAGAATGGTTGGATCAGTTCAAAATTCCACCAACAATGCATCAGTGTTCCAATTTTCCTACATCTTCTCCAGCATTCATCATTTTCCTATTTTGTCACGTTAATCAATCTGACAGGTGAGATGTGGTATCTCAGAGTTGTTTTGATTTGCATTTCTCTAATCAATAATGATTTAGAGATTTTTTTCATATGATTATAGATATTTTCAATTTCTTCCTCTGAAAACTACCTGTTCATATCCTTTGACCATTTATCAATTGGGAATGACTTGTAGAGAGTGACAGCACTTTTAGCATAGTGCCCTAAGCCTACATTCTAGTAATTATCACCAGTGGAAATGCAGGCTGGGAAATAGACCATTATGGCACCATGACCACAGCTACTAAAGACCCTCCAAAAGAAAGTTCTAACCAACAGTGTCTTTGGCACTATCAAATAGTCCAACATTGTGGACTATTTTATGATGTCATTTAATGAGTCAAAATGATGTTGAAGAAGAGGTATTAACATCTGATACTTTGCCTCTGCACTTGGAGAACAATGGGACTCTTCAACTGGGATTGCAGATGAAGACTTCCTTATGTGTTGTCATCCTCAATAAAATATGAGTTCCTTGGGAGCAGAATCTGTCTTTTCTATTTATATTTCCAGATCTTAGTATAGTGCTTTACACATAGTAAGTGTTTAACAAATGTTTCCTTCCTTCCTTCCTTCCTTCTTTCCTTCCTTCCTTCCTTCCTTCCTTCCTTCCTTCCTTTCTTCCTGCCTTCCTTCCTTCACCTTCCTTCTTTCCTTTACCTTCCTTCCTTCCTTCCTTTACCTTTTTTCCTTCCTTCTTTCATCCAATCATCTATCCATCCATCCATTCATTCATTCATTCATTTATTCATAATAGTTCACTTAAAACCAGAAAGGCTCCAGTCCTCCAGTCACAGGTAATACAGGTGGCTTAATATATTGACTACAACACCAACTGCACATGGATTTTAAACTAGGGCCCATAGATCCAAAACTGAGTTCCAAGGCTCATGGTCTTGAGTCTCTGAGAAGTTCCTTCCTAAGGACTTTCTTTCTTTTTAATGACATGAAATGGAGAAATTCTAATCTGAGAAAGAAAATCCTTTGTGTATAACATAAAACTCTCACAGAAACTAACAAACACATTTAGGCTGAAAGATGTAAAAGTGGTCTGCTATTTCATTATTTCACCCAATTTTACAACATCATCTATCTAACAGATGGAACAGTAAGAAATTATGATGCATAACAATCAACCTCTAATTTATCTAGTTAACTTCCATAGATTCCATAATAATCAGTAGTTACTCAAATCACCACATAAATAATTTATATACTGTATCTAAAACTATAGCCATCCTCCTGACAAATTGTCACAGGTTGCCATTTAGTTATTCAAATGTAAGTTCCATTGGTCAATTACATAGTCATAGATGAAGTTGACTAGTTTTTAATAAATCATACTTTTCCTATGTTTGAATTACTTTAAATATTTGAAGCTATAAAACCATCATATCCCTGTTATGTTTCCCTTATACTTTAGTAAATGGATTATTTGAAAATTATCCAATTTGAAGATTACACGAAGATTTTTCTTTACTAAATTCTATCTCTTCCAAAATAAATTATGAATAATACCTATAGACAATGGCAATTAGTCATTCAAATTCCAAATTAATTGCAGAAAGCTCAGTGAAGTGAGTAATGATAGCCATCATACATTATATTTGTCTATCTGTCTGTCTATTTCTTTTTGCATAATGGCAAAACTATGCAAATTAAAAATAGGCCTACCACAATAACAAAATATGTGTAATCATAAGCACACATGCAAATAAAATAGAAACACAATAGTATTACTAAGAGATGTAGCTGCCAAAAGTGGAAATTGCTTGATCAAACAAAGAAATTGAAAGCACAATAAAAAGTATTGACAATTTGAAATGCATTAACATTTGCATCAATGACTATGTATAATTACATGTAAAATACATACTCTATTTGTAGATAATTGGTTATAGATGTAACCACTTCTCCAAGTTTACCTATAACATCTTGTTAGTCTGGTCACAAACATACAAGTATAGATTTCTTGTGATCTGTCCTTATGGTTGAACATAGTAAAGGGCTAATGGTAATCTCTGTCACAAGTTCTACACCTGAATTTGTTGAGGACCCCTGTCTATGGTATTTCTAGGTTCTGAGCATTACCTCTATACCACAGAAATCTATTCAGGGGAAGAAGTTCCAGGCAAGAAGATTTGTCCCATTTTCTGAACTGGAGCCCACTTCAATCCAAGGCAAGGTTGTTGGGTTTCAAACCGAAAGGTCTTCTTCACGTGAAAGATCTCTCTTCTGATTCAGTGTCTCGTTCAGACAGTCTTTGTATATGTGTCCATAGTTCTTCCCTCCTGCTTCTCAGAGAGTCCAAATACCTTTTTTTAAAATTTTTTTTATTTACTTATTTACTTTTAATTTACAAGATTCAGTTCCACAATCACTTGAGTTTCAGATTTTCTCCCCTCTCTTCCCCTTCTCCCCCCATGGTGGCATGCAATCACATATAGGATCTGCAAATACTTTCACATTGTACAATAGTTTGGTCATATAGAAGAGTTGTAACCAATGAGTGATCACTGGGAAAAGAAAAAAAAAAAAGCAAAACCAGACATGAAAGAGAACGATAACGTGTTTTGCTTCAGTCTCCACCAAATACCTTTTAATGGGTAATAGGTAGCTGAAGTGAATTGTCTTTGCAGGGCCCTCACGACTCAGAGGATACTCTGTGAACATACAAGTTGCCTAGTCTCTTTACATCTTGTAATATAATAATTTTCTGTCAATCTGATAACATGTGTGTCTCTTGAACACCAAGGTTTCTCAGCAAAACTCTGTCTCCTTGTTGAAGATCTTGATAATGAACTTTTAAATTATTGATGTCCATCAGAATCCTTTTCACCCGAAGACCTAATGTGCTTCCTTTTGGTGGAACAATGGATAGATAGAGCTCCTGGATCTGATATCAAGAAGTCCTGAGCTCAAATTTAAACTCTGATACTTCCTAGCTGTGTAACTTCGAGCTATTCACTTAACCTCTGTCTGCTTGAAATGGGAATAAAAATAGTGCCTATCTCACAACAGCATTGTTATGAGGATCAAATGAGATAATATTTGTAAAAAAGTTTTACTGAAATTAAAGCTTTATATAAATGCTAGTTAATATTAGTGGGCATGAGTGTTCACATTCCCTCTGCCTCTAGAGTCTCCAAATCACAAGTATATAGGCATGTATCTCACTCAAATATTACTAAGGTTGATATGAAGCCTATAACTTCAGTGAAAGTGAAGTTATGCACTTGTACTAGAAATGCCATATGTTGACTCCACCAAAGTTTTTGTTTTGGTCTCAGTGTTCCTAAGTTATTCAGCACAGTGCTATTGATGATGTTGTTGACTGGTGTTTCTTTAAGATCATTTCTGAGAATTTTAATGTTAGATAAAAGAATTATTCTAGATTATTCCCAGGAATTGTTGAGAGTTGCTTAGGTGGATTCTCTGAGTAGCTCCTTGGGCAAATCCTGCTCATGCAAAAAGAACATACTTGGTATACGTACATGCGTGCATATATGTGTATATGTATATGTAAGTACATATACATATAAGTACATTAGTGTATGTATAATTTGAATAAAGCTGAATTTTTTCAATAAACAAAAATCTATTTTCTCCTTCAACTTCCCCTACCATAGGAAAAAAATATAAATAAAATTCTTTAAGAAATATGACTAATTAAGCAAAACAAATTTCCACATTGGCCATGTTTAAAAAAAAAAGTCTTCTTCTGTACTCTGAATCCATCATTTCCCTGTCAGGAGACGGGTTATTTTTTGATTTTTGATATTTGATCTTCAGTTCTCTGGAATCCTGGCTAGTCATCGCATTGATCCAAGTTGTAAAGACATTCATAGTTTTGTTTGTTTGTTTTTTACAGTGCTGTTTTTATTGTATATTTTATTCCCTTGGTTCTGCTTTCTTCACTCTTCTTCATTTCATATCTGTCTTCTTGGATTTCTTTGAAATCAACTATTTCATTATTTCTTATAGCATAATAATATTGCATTACATTCTATGAATTTAGGAATTCCCCTTTAGTTTCCAGTTCTTTGCTATAACAAAAAGATCTGAAATACATACACATATTTGTTCATATGGGTTTTTTCTTTTATTTCTTTCTGGTAAAGGATTTATGGTGACATGTCTGAGTCAAAGGGTATGAACAATTTAAGTGACATTTTTGAGAATGTTTCATCTCACTTTCCAGAATGACTTTACCTTACAGTTCCAGGAGCATTACATCAGTGTGCCTATTTCCCCACAGCCCTTCCAAGCACTGACATTTTCCCTTTTGGTCAACTTTGCTAATCTAATGAATATGAGGTTAAAAAAAAAACTCAGAGTAGCTTTTATTTCATCTAAATATTAATGATTTGAAACATTTTATATGATAATTAACAGCCTGGTTTTACTTTGAAAATTATCTTTCATGTCTTTTGATCATTTATTTTTGGGGGAATAGCCCATTTTCATAAATTTAAATCAGTTCTTTCAGATAACTTTCATTATAATTTTTCTAGCTCTATAAGCCAATCCTTTGGTAATTTGATTGGCATGGCACTGAGTAACTAAATTAATTTATATATTTATGTGCATATACATGTATATACTTTATTAATTAATATATTAAATTAATTTGGATACTTTTATGCAAAAATAGTTAAGTGGTAGTGATCATAATAAGCATACTCGCTTTATTCTTGATATTATTGGAAATGTCTCTGACCTTTCTCAATTACACATAACGTTTGCTCAGATTTAGATCCATATCATTTATTACATAGCTTGATCAGTTTTGTTTTCTGTTTTGGGGTTACTTAAGTAGTTTATTTCTTCTTTTGTTATGCAGGACATTTTATATTTTTGTAAGGACACATATATTTTCCTGAAATGATCACTTTTGCTAACATATAATTATACAAGGTAATTTCAGATAATTTCCTGCATTTCCTCTTCATTTGTTGTGGGTTCTTTTTAATTTTTTGATATGGTTTGGCCTTCTCTTTTTAGAAATTAAATTAGTTAATCATTTATCTATTTTATTAGTTTTTGAAACATGTATTTCAGTTTGGTAAATGTAATAAACTTTTTCTTTTCATTTTCATTAATCTCTTCTTTAATTTTCAGAATTTCTACTTTGCCATTTAGTCAAAGATTTAAAAAATATTGTATATATGTATTTTTAAATTGCATGTTTAATTAATTTATTTGGTTTTTATTTTTGTTGATGAAAGCATTTAAAACTTCACATTTTCTCCTTTTTTAGCTGTATTTCATGTTTTGAATTTTTCAAATTATTTTCATATTCTTCAATTATTTTTATTATTTCTGTAATCTCAATCTACCAGTTCTTTGTTATTGTTGTTGTAATTTTAGTTGTGTCTGACTCTTTATGACCCCATTTAGGTTTGCAACTTCCTTTTCCACTGGATTAAGGCAAACAGAGGTTAATCAACTTGCCCAGGGTAACAGAGCTACTAGGTGTCTGAGACTGAATTTGAATTCAGATCTTCCTGACTCCAGGTCCAGCACTCTATCTATTGAGCCACCTAGCTGCCTCAGTTCTTTAGAATTATGCCATTTAGTCTCCAATTAATTTTTAATTCTTTCTTTAAGGACTCATTAGTAAGCAAAATTTTAATTGTGTTGTGATTTACAAATAATGCATTTGGTATTTCTGCTTTTCTTTAGAAATTAATGGTCTTTTTTTTTAAATTAAGGCTTATAGCTGAATGATAGAGTTGTATCATTTTTAATTTTTCTAAAGTCCTCTTCAAGTCATTAACTTCTTTTTTTTTTTTTTTTTTGCTTTTTGGAGGGTAATTGGGGTTAAGCAACTTGTCCAAGGTCACACAGCTAGTTAAGTGTCTGAGGCTGAATTTGAACTCAGGTCTTCCTGACTCCAGGGTGGGTGCTCTATTCCCTATACCACCTAGTCACCCCCTGGTAATTAACTTCTTTATTGTTTATCTTGTTTTTGGAGTTTTCTAGTTCTGAAAAGGGTACATTAAGGTCCTCCCTTGTGGTTATTATTATCTATTTATCCCTCCAATTTAATTGACTTTTCCTTTAAAATGCTATGCTATTATGTGTGTGTATCTTATATATATATATATATATATATATATATATATATATATATATATATATATATATACATACATACACACACATATACATACATACACACAATATATGTATATACAAACACATAAATTCTGTTACATATATTGTTTCCTGTGACTGTGGCCTTATCTGAAATCATGATTGCTTTCCTGAGGTTTTTCCCTTTCTTTCTGCAGGGAAATCTGTAGGAGGCAGGGGATTTGATAGTTCAAGTCCCTCCTTTGGGCCAGCTTCATGGCAAATATCACTGTTGTGTTCTGCAAAAGTCTAGGAAATTTCCCTCCTAGGAAACTGGAACAGACAACAGTATGATTTGGGAAAGTTATGGGTATATTTGTATGTGTATATGCATATACAGATACATACAACATAGTGCATATATTTGACCACATTACCAAAACATAACCAATGATTGGAGACTTGTATGAGAGAAGTTATTTAAAAGATACTACCAAGTACATTTATAATCAGAAGAGGAGAACAGGCCAGTTTTTAAAAAAATGAGGCACAACAGATGGACAACCCAACTGTTAGCACCCAAAGGTACTAAAAGAACCAAAGAAAGGCCTTCAGTCCACTAGACAAATTTTCCTTAGATAATTTATTTAAACAAACATTAAGATGCATCTCACAGAAACAAGAGAGAGGGGTTGAAATCAGATCTGGTGGAGGTAGTGTCCATATCAATGCTTTTGGGTGCTAGCCCTCAAAGAGCAGAGTAACTTGACTTGTCCTAAGAGAAACTATGTCATTATTTTTCTTCCTTCACTCATGCAGCAGGGCAGGAGGAAACTAACTGCCTCAATTTATCTAAGAAAATTCCCAACCTTCCAAGAAAGGTTCTTGTTCATCTCACTACACTTCTAGAATGTTCTATGAGGTCTTAGATTGTTCCTTCTGGAGTCAAACACTTTTATTCTCATATAACAATATTTTTGGAGGGGACTGGACCTTTAATTTCATAACTATATGAAATTCTTAGTAAGAAACTTGCCAGTGGAGATCACAATCTGCTCTATAACTTATAGTCTTAGAGAGTTGCCTAGACATCAGAGAAGTTGTTTAATTTGTCCTAGATGAGACAGCTAGTCTTAGTCTTTGTAAACCTGAAGTTCACTCTATCCATTACCATAGGTTGCCTCTTGCAACATAATACAGTGTAACTATACATATATATATATATATATATATATATGTTCTCACCTAAAACATAACATAAAACCACATTTCTTTGAGGCCTCAGTTACATTCTATCACAAACCAATGAAATCATAGATCTGCCAAAGCACCACTATCTTGGGATCTTAGCAAGAATAAAGAATAACAGATGGAGAGTTTGAGTGTTGCACTTGGAGCTATGAAATTAACAACAGAAAAAACCAGATGAAGGCCTATAGCACATTATGGTTTTTCAAATTAAATTAATTTTTTTTCAGTTAACAAGCACTCATTTTCTCCCCAACTGAATAATTAAAAATAAATAAATAATAAAACTTGTAATAATTATGCATAGTGAAGCAAAGCAAATTCATGCATTGGCCACGTCCAAAAATGCATTTCTTGTTCTGCCTTGAGAATCTATGCCCCCTCTCAGGAAGTGGTATCATATTTCATCTCCAATCCTCTGTTGGGAAAAAAAAATTTTTTTTCATTGTACTATCAGAGTTCTCAAGCCCTTTAAAGTTTTATACACTCACACACATTAAAGATACATATATGTAGTATATATGTTATTGTTTAAATTCTTCCCTTGGTTTGGCTTACTTTATCACAGGCCTTTCCAGTTTTATCCGAAACTATCCATATCATTATTTCTTATTTCATAATAACATTCCATTGCATTCATATACCATAAATTGTTGAGCTATTCTTCAACATATGGGCACCCCCTAACTTTCCAATTCTTTGCTATAACAAAAAGAGCTACTATAAATATTTTTGTACATATGGGTCCATTTCCTCTTTCTTTGATTTCTTCAAGGCTTAGACGTAGTAATGGTATCATTGGTATGCATAGCGTAGTGACTTTTGGGGCATAGTTCCAACTTGCTTTCCAGAATGGTTGAACCAATTCCCAGCTCCACCAACAGTGTGTTGGTGTATCTGTTTCCTTTAGCTCCTCCAACAATTGTCATTTCCCTTTTTTCTCACCAGTGCCAATCTGATGGGTGTGAGGTAAAATTTCAGACTTGCATTAGTTTGCATTTCTCTATTAATGGAACACTTTTTTTGAAAAAAAAAATTTGTTGATAGTTTAGATTTTTCAATTTGAAAGTGATCTATTCATGCCAATTGGGTGAATGGTTATTGTTCTTATAAACTTGAATCAGTTATTAACCTATCTTATGCTGTTATCATAAAAAATTGCCACAATTTTCTCAGTTACTTGATTCTCACAATTTTAACAGCATTTATTTTGTTTGGGCAAAACCATTCTTATTTAATTAGAATATGGAATTCTTCACAAATCTGTGTGTTAGTTTCATGTAAGGGTCATTTAAACTTTTTCTTTGTTGTTCTTATTTTAATATATTTCCTGAAAAAATGAGTTACCTACAGAATATTGGACAAATCCTGTATGAAGAATTTATAGAAATACAGGGAAAAGATTTTCACAGTGATATTGTGAATGTGTTGCTATCTTCACAAAGAGAAGAAATACCCACAACTATGTGAGATCAGCTCTACTGAAGTAGTGAAGAATTCTTTTTCTCAGCAAAGAAATGCTAAGATGAATCTGTGATTTAATTGATTTGAATCTTCTTCCAACAATGAAAGTTGTAATTCATCTGTGCACATCTATTCAGTCCATAATACTCCTGTCCATATTCTTCTAAATGGTTTCTACAAGGAGTCCACCCAGTGTGTTGAAGATGTTTTCTGTTTTCTCTTGACCTCAAAAGTTCTTCGACTGCCCACCTTCAATCCTTCATTATCACTACATTTATAGCCTGTCTTCATTTCCCTGACGACATCTTTTACTCTCATTTTTCTTTGAAATTTCTCATTGGTTATGTGTATTGGCCTACACATATCCATCATGTACTCTTTTTCCCTCTTAATTGTGATAATAATTTTCAATAATTGAAAGCAACTAATGGGTTACTGAAGAAAAATAGTACTTTGGATCCATCCTTGTCCTTCTGAGGTTAATTTCATTAAATACTATATTCTCTCAATATGCTCTATGGTACCAGTAATTGGAATATTCATTGGAATATCTGGATAAGAAATATGACCCAGTTTATAATTTCTTATATTTCTATGTTTGTCTAAAATTTCAATAAAAGTATTCCAAATCAAAACCTTCATAAACAGAGACAATAAAAATGGATATATATATAATTATTTATTTCTTCCATTCTTACTCCCCAATAATAATCATAGCATGATTGATTTGGTAGACATATTACAAAATAATCATGCTTTCAATTTCAGCTAATTGTACTTTGTACCTAAAATCCTCCTACTCTGTGACAGTGGTCATAGGAGCACTGAAAAAGTACTTAAAAGTTGTCAGAAGTATCACATTTATCTCATAGGAAATTTGGTACTTTCTCTTTATGTATTATAGCAAACAATTTAGATAAAACAGGAATTATTTATGCTTTAAATGTTTGATATCATTCATTTATAAATTTATCCAATCCTGCATATTTTTGTTCTGCAAGTTTATTTATTACTTGTTATTTTCTCTCCTGAAATTTGGTTATTTAAATTATTATTCTACCTGGATACTTTACTTTTTTGAAAATGTGCATCCCTTTCATTTAAGTTATCAGTTGTGTGGGCATAAAATTGGGCAAAAATAGTTTCTAATAATTTCCTTTACTTCCTCTTCATCTATTTATTGTGAATTTTCTTTTAAAAATTTTTTGATCACAAAAATTGGTTCTTCTCTCTCTTTTCTGGTAACAGTTGACTATTTTTTTTTGCTACATTCTTTTTTAAAGTTAAATTTTGTTTATTTTTAGTTTATATCATTCATTTCCACAAGATTTTGAGTTACAAATTTTCTCCCCATCTTTCCCTTACCTACCACCCCAAAACAGCGATCCCACTGTATACCCTCTCCCCCAACCTGCTCTCTCCTATATCCTCCCCCATCACCCCTCTGACTTTCCAGCAGGGCAAGATGGATCTCCCTTTCCCAGTGCCTGTATATCTTATTTCCCAGTTGCATGTTAATAATAATAATAATAATAATAATAATAATTTATATATATTAAACATTTTATTTTAAAACTTTAAATTCCAGATTCTTTCCCTTCCCCTCTCATCACTAACCCCCACTGGGAAGATAAACAATTCAATACAGGCCATATATGTGTAGTTATGCAAAACATCTCCACAATGGACATATTGTGAAAGACTGACTAGATTTCTCTCCATCCTATCCTGCCCCCCCCACTTGTTCTATTCCCTATTATTCCCAACTTGCCCTCCCCTCCATCATCCCCCCTCTAATCACCTCCTTCCTACTTTCCTGTAGGGCAAGTGTTATGGGAATCTGAAGATCTTCCCTGCCCCTACACCCTTTGATAGGCTTAATTGGCTCTCAGGTTGGCTTCCCTGATTTGAAAGTATACTCTGCCCCCTAATAGGCTGAATGTGGTCACATGGAGCCTGTTGCGGGAGCCTTGTTCTTCAGGAATGCCCACACCTTGTTACTCTGTGATTGGACAGTGAGTCAAGAGAGTTGTGATATTCTCTGATCCAGGAGAAGGCTATATATACCTTGATGTGAGGTTTTGCTCTCGGGCTCACTTTGGAAAGCGTTGTGTGATTTGGCCAGACGAGACTCTGGGCAGCCATTGAGCCCCTTGGCTTTGAAAACCCAGATATTGGTGCTTCCCTCTCTGGTAACTGACTAGGTATGAACGTAATGGCCAGATGACTGGAAGCCCATCTGCTTACCTATTTCTTTGTCTGCTTGTAACTTCTGTTTGTATTCTGTTTGCGTTCCCTGAAGTTCAGGATGCTGACTTTTCCCCCTGAACTAGGAAAATGATATATGATTGATTAAAGTAAGATTGTTAACTCATTTTGAGTTGCTTTCCTTTAGAAAAGCAGATCTAAGAAACCGTGCTAGCAGCCATCCTGAGTATGCTAGGGTGCTTGCTGATACAGTAAGATACCCAATATAGAGTGTATGTCATTCCTTCCCTAAGCCAAATTCAATGAGAGTAAGGTTGACCCATTCTCTTTTCCCTTCCTGTTTTTCCCCTCCATTGTAACAGTTGTCTATTGCCTCTTCTATATGAGATAATTAACCCCATTCTCTCTTCATTTCCTCTCATTATATTCCTCTCTCACCTCTCAATTTCTCCTTTTAAATATCATCTCTTCCTATTCAATTGATCCTGTGCCTTCTGTCTATGTATACCTGTACACATATATACACATTCATATATGCATTCATATGCATATATATACCCTACTATATAGACATATATGTATGCATACATATATGTGTATGTGTGTATATGTATATGTATATGTATATGTATATGTATATGTATATGTATATGTATATACACATTTATATTCCCTTCAACTATCCTCATACTGAGAAAAGTTTCATAGGTTACAATTATTGTTTTTCCATGCAGGCATGTAAATAGTTCAACTTTGATAAGGTCCTTATGATTTCTTTTTCCTGTTTACCTTCTCATGCTTCTCTTTTTTCTTGTATTTGAATCTCAAATTTTCTATTTAGCTCTGGTTTTTCATCAAGAATGCTTGAAAGTCCTTCACCTCATTGAATGACCATATTTTCCCCTGAAACATTATACTCAGTTTTGCTGGGTAGGTGATTCTGTGTTTTAATCTTAGCTCCTTTGGTCTCTGGAATATCACATTCCAGGCCCTTTGGTCCCTTAATGTAGAAGCTGCTATATCCTGTGTTATCCTGATTTTGTTTTCCACAATATTCAAATTATTTCTTCTTGGCAGCTTGTAATATTTCTCCTTGATCTGGGAACTTTCGAACCTGGTTATAAAATTTCTAGGACTTTTCTTTTTGGGATCTTTCTCAAGAGGTGATTGGTGAATTCTTTCGATTTCTATTTTGCCCTCTGGTTCTAAAATATCGGGCAATTTTTCTTGAGAATTTCTTGAAGGATGATTTCTAGGTTCTTTTTTTTAATCACGGCTTTCAGGTAGTCCAATAATTTTTTAAATTGTCTCTCCTGGATCTATTTTCCAGGTCAGTGGTTTTTTTCAGTGAGATATTTCATATTGTCTTCTATTTTTTCATTTTTAATCTATTTTATCATATCTTGATTTCTCATAAAGCCATTAGCTTCCATTTACTTCATTCTAATTCTGAAGCAATTATTCTCTTCAGTGAGCTTTTGAAATTCCTTTTCCATCTGCCAAATTCAACTTTTTAAGACATTCTTCTCCTCATTTGTTTTTTGGGCCTCTTTTGCCATTTGAATTAATCTATTTTTAAGGTGTTATTTTCTTCAGTCAGCTTGTTGACTCTCTTTTCATGATTTTCTTGCATCATTCTCATTTTTCTTCCAGTTTTTTTCTACTTACTTGATTTTTGAAATCCTTCTTGAACTCCTCCTCCATGGCCTGTAATCAGTTCATATTTTTCTTAGAAGCTTTTGATGCAGGAGTTTAGACTGTGTTGTCTTCCTCCTGTTCCATGCTTTGATCATTGTTGTCCCCCAAAAAGGAATCTAAAGCTGGATTACTGTGCCTGCTTTGCTTCCTTTGCTTGCTCATGTTGCCAGTCAATTACTTGGCTTTTGAGCTCTTTGCCATGGTAGAACTGTACTTCCAGAGGGGAGAGTTTTGTCTCAAATTGCTGGGGTTTTCATAGCTGCCAGAGGTATAAGGAGGGTGCCATCTCTACAGCCCCCACCAGCTTTGACTCACTGATGACACACCTCAGGACCACCACCCAAGACTGTGATCCAGATCCAGGCAGGTTAAGGCAAGAGGGCTTAGTCCCTGAATGTTTGCTTGGCCCCCCTACAATCTGCTGGCTGGGAGCTCTGAAACAGCCACATGGAGGCCACTGCAGGGCCACCACTTCCTCTGCTTCCACCACTTCTGCCTCTGGGGGTAAAAAGGCCAGACCCACTCCTCTATCCCCTCCAAATCTGACCAAGTTCCACTGACCTTTTCCTTTTCTTTGGAATTTATGGGATGATAATTCTGGAAGTGGCCACAGCTGCTGATGATCCATTCTCCCAAATGCTCTAGCTGTGGCTGGTCTGAGCCACCCTGGGGCTAAAACCATGGGTTTATGCAGGCTAGGCTTGGCTCCCAGCATGCTGAGATGAGCCCTTCCTGTTTGCCTGCTGGGCTGTCTTCATCAGCAGCTTTGTTTCTCTGTCACTTTGTGGGTTCTGTAGCTCTAAAATTTGTTTAGAGTCATATTTTATAGATATTTGAGGTGGTTATGGGGGAGCCATGGAATTTTCCTGCTTCTAAGCCACCATCTTGACTCTGTCCCCTCTTCTCTCTTTTTAAATTAAGTTAGCCAACTAGATGATATTCTGTTTTATCACTTTCTCCCTCAAAACCAAGCTCTTAGGTCAATTTACAGTTTCATTTTGTATTTCTTTGTTTTAGGAATTCTTATTTTGTGTTTGGTTAAAATTTTTAAGTTTATTACTTTTCTACTTTTTAAAAGTTGGATACTTAATTCAATGATATGTTATTTCTTTCTTTTACTGATGAAAGAGTTAGAGATCTAAATTTTCTCCTACACATTTCTTTGGATTCATTGCACAAGCTTTTTGGTATTTAGTCTCATAATTTTCATTTTCTTTTATGAAATAGCCTATTGTTTCTATAGTTTGTTTTTTGTCCTATCAATACTTTTTTTCTTTTTTAAATGGCAACATGATTTTATTAAAATACTTTAGCACAGTATTAGTGTAAATAACATTAAACTAATTTTGTAAGAAAGATCTGATCAGCACCGGCACCCCAAATGAAATGATTCCTGGGTTTTTAACAATAGTTAATAAATTAAAGTTATGACATAAATACTTAATGATTGATAAGATAAAATTTTGAGATAAGTAACTTCTGTAGGATCATAGTTCCCTAGTCACATTATTTGGACAGAAGAAATAAGTAAGCTCTACATACATGTATAAGAATTGGATGTAGCTGAAAGATTTTTACTAGTTTTATTTAGTATAGCCAACTTACATAGACCTATGAGAAGCAGAAAATATTTCTATATCTTGCTATCAATAGGAATATCTTCTGCTCGAGGCAACCTTCATGGACTAGTAGATCTTAAGTGTATCTGATTCTAATGTATGTATGTATATGTATATATATATATATATATATATATATATGTATATATGTATATATATATGTGTGTGTGTGTGTGTGTGTGTGTGTGTGTGTGTACACACATACATATATATATGGAAGCACAACCATATTTAGCATTACAAATTTGTATTTTAAGAAGTTAAAAATAACAGTGAATAATCTGCTTTATAATCAATCCTTCTATGCTCTTCTGTTTTATGGGTGAGTTAATACCATTTAAATTGATAATTGTATTTCTTTTGCCATCATGTATTCTTGTTTTTCCCCATTCTTTGCATCCCATTCTCTTCTTTATAAATAAGAAAGTAGTAAAAAAATTGTTATCATTACTCATGACTAAATCCAGATCCTTACCACTGGTTCCTATACTTTCTTTCTCTTTTTCTGATCTTTGGTTTTTGATCCATCCTCTTGTAAAGCCAATTGTGGCAGCTCTTCTGAGGACTGCTGCTGTGAATAACTTTAAAGGTCTAATTGCATAGTATTATGAATTCTCTATTTGGCAATAAACTAAACCATTACATTCAAGAAACTAAAGCATAACATTCACAATAACATAACATAATAACTTTTTACTAATGTGGCCACATAATCTTCAAACATTTCATTCATTATATTTTATAGTCATCTTTAAGGGGTAGCAAACACCATTCACTTCTAGGTCATAGCAAATTACAATCTCCTCATTCAATACAGAGTATCCAAGGAAAGTCCTCTTTCATCTTGACTAGAGACTGACTTCCAATCACCCATAAATCAATAATCCTTAAGGGGTAGCAGAAGGTACAAACATCATCCATCCCAGGTCATAGCAAGTTACAAATCTCATCAGTCAATGCAAAGTATCCAAAGTAAAGTCCTCTTTCATCTTGAATCAAGGCTGACTTCCAATCCCCACAGCTCCTCCTCCAAGGAGTTAAACACTCCCAACTCTTGCCTGCCTTCACATGTAGGCAGCTCTCTGCTCCTACTCCATATCTCAGCTCATGGACACTGCTCCACTCCAAGCTCTTCATGATTTCTATTTCTAGGAAAATAAAGCTTAACAGGACTACAGCAATATTTACACACATTAACAGCACTATCATCTCAATTTACTTTCTGTCTGAGAAATCAACACAGAACAACAGACAGGGCTTCTGCCTGAGAGAGTAACACAGATAAATAGACAGAGTGCCAACATCACAAACATTATTTCTCTCAGTTCTGCCTGCTCCCAGCTCTGCTTATGCTCATATCTGTTCCTTCTTGTTCCACCCTTTTTGCAAGTTCCTCCCACTGTGGGCTCCCATGTGATTACATTTGGCCTATTAAGGGGCCAGGAGAGATCTTCAAATTCCATTAGGCCTCTTAAGGGCAATGCAGTGTATACCCTTTCCAATCAAAGACTTTTGATACAATCAAAGGTGAGGTTCAAAGGCACTTGATTAGCTAAAACTTAATCCAGAAAAAAAGCAAAAATCCTATTTTGCTTGCCATTACACCTCTGAAATTGAAGTTTGTTTTATTTGTAACTCTTTTCTTCCAAATTTGGTTTTCTCTCTTAAATTACCTCAGATCCCCTTTCCCTATTCTCATTTATTTCGTGATTGAATTTAATATATTCCTATACCAAATTATTTGTGTTTACAAATTCAACAATCCTTTGCTCATTTTAGATGAATGAAGTTCATTAAATGCTGTTTCTCCAGACTCCTTCCTTCATGCTTACGTACTATTTCTTTTTCAGATGCCAATTATGAAAATCAGCAAGTTCATTTGCCTTCTCCTTCATTTCATTCTATTATATTCCCTCTCTTCCTTTTCTTTCCTCTCTTAAAATCAATGCTATGGAATCAAGCCAATGCCTATCCCTGCGTTTGTCTTTCTCTAGTCCCTCTGTGATTCTAGAAGTCAATAGGATTCTGAAGTTACACTATTCTCCTCCACCTCTATGAAAATATAAGTATTTCATCATCATTTAGCCCCTTTCCATTCCTCAAATGCATTTACCTTTCTAGGGCTCTTTTATAGTGTGTGTACTTCAAACTGTCTCTGATCTTTTCACTGAGAATGCTTCTTAGACATCCTTTTTCCCATCCTATAGTGTTATACTCAGATTTGCAGGGTGAGTTATCCTTAATTTTAACTTTTTCTTTTGCTTTTTGGAGTGCTGTATTTATACATTTTCTTTCCTTTTTTAGCAGAAGCTTCTAGGTCCCATGTGGTCCTGATAGAAGTTTCTTCATACCTGCACTGCTTTGTTGTTGTTGTTTCTGTTTATCTACAATACTTTTTTCTTTGACCTAAAAACTCTGGATGTTGGCTATGATATTCCTGGGTATTTTCAATTTGTGGTTCCTTGCATAAAGTGACTGATGGGGTCTTTCTTTTTTATTTTTCCCTCTGTTTCTAGTCAATTTGGGTAGTTTAAGAAATGTTATGAAAGGTCTTTGGTTAGTTTCAGAATCTGGTGATTTTTAAAGTTTTGAACCTCATATGTTCCATTTTTTTCTTCACTTTAACTTTTTTCTATGATTTCTTGTCTTATGGATAACAACAATAATAATTATAAAATTTATAGGTTAAATATATAATATTATTTTAATAACATTGCCATAACATGATATAATCATGATTATTTTCATAACTAACATTTATATAGCACCTATTATGTGTCAGGGAGTGTGTGAAACACTTGACAAATATTATCTCATTTGATCCTCACAACTCTGGAAAATAGATGTGATTATTATGCCCATTTTACAGTGAGAAAACTGAAGTTAAGTGATTTACTCAGGGTCACACAGTTAGTAAGTGACAGAGATCTAATTTGAACTTAGGACTTTTGACTCTGAGCCTAATGCTCTATCCATTGTGCCACCCAGTTACTTTCTTGTGGAGTCATTACTTGTTTACTCCATTTTGTTTTGGAGGAAGTCAGTTATTTGGGTGAGTTATTCCTAGTTCGGTCCTGTCTCCTGGTTTGACTCTGGCATTGGATTGTCTGGTTTTGATCATTTTTGCGTGCCCTACAGTCCTTGTTTCCTGCTGTGGCTCTGGTGCAGTGTGGTAAGCCCTCTGTCTTCCCTCTCTTGTCCCCACTCAGAGTATCTGGAAGCTTCTGGCTGTCTTCTCATGTGGGTCTATATTGGGTAGAAGAATTTTATGTACATTTGTCTTTGATGTTCTTTATTCTTGTTCCTTATGGTGCATTATTTTTAGTACTTTATTGGAGCATTTATGAGAGATCTATGGTCTTTTACCATATCAAATGGAAGTCTTCTTTACAACAACTAAATCACACATTCAGGATTTCTCAATTTGCCTGCTGTATCAAGTGAACTTTTTTGTTTGTGGCGGGATACCATCCTGGTGTCCCTTTTCTTCTCTGGACCAATTGAAGGAATTACAAAGCATAAACAAACACACAAATGTGTATGTATTTGGGTTGTATGAAATACTCTCTCATAAATCAATTCTTAATTTAGTTTATCTTATATATGCTTAAGACCTTTTCCCATAATAGTTTAGTATTCTGTTCCAACCAAACTTGTACTAAGTCAGGTAGCCAAGGAGCCCTAACTAGATAAGACAAAGAAAACTCTAGAGTCAAAGGTAGAAAAGAATTGGAAAATTAAGGTGAAAAAATGATTTGCTTCATATTACATGTGTACATAAAAGCATGGAGTCTCCTATGCTATGGAAATGTATGTTTTATTTCATAAATTAAAAAGAAAATAAATAGAAAGGTTAAAAAAAAGAAAATGCAAGAGAGACCATCTGTGTTTTTATGTCCAATCTACTTATTCCAATTCCTAGACTTTATTTTAGTCCATACATTTGAGGTGGACCTGACCCATCAGATGTATCTTTTCCTAGTCATGCTGAATGCTGTAGAATTAAAGGGAAGGCTATTTCACACAATAGTATGCAGATTTATTAGTTCCTTATTTCTAGCCACAGTAAATTTCCTTGGGAAACACACACACACACACACACACACACACACACACACAAATGAATGCCATGTGTCTTGACTGCAAAATGAATTCTCATAAATGGAGAGTAAAGTAACAGACTTGTTAATCAGAATTTGGGATAGACTTATATTTTCACAGTCCATTTTCTCGCTCTCACTTTCTCGCTCTCTAAAGCCTGCATGCCTGCTTCTATATTCTCACAACACACATCCACACCCACGCACGCCTGTCATACTTTCTCTACCCAGATGGATATAATGGACTGAAGTTGGGAGCACCAATGTGTCTTTTATAATCAGTATTCACTGTCTCAGAGTCAGACA
>CM053583.1:187216072-187235206 GCA_028627135.1 Pseudochirops cupreus
TATTCAATTTTGTTTTCTGAGAGTGGTTTAAAATTTTGATTTTATTAATTTATTATTATTTTTATTAATTATTATTTTTTTACTTTGATAATAACTAAATAAATAAAATAATTATTTATTAATCTTGACATTTTATATTTTGGTAAATATTTATCCATTTTTGTAAGTTATAAGTTTTGTTGTGGTATAATTTGTTAATATAATTTCTTTTTTTTTACATGTAAAAACAATTTTTTAAACTTTTATTTATTTTAGTTTATATCATTCATTTCCATGAGATTTTGAGTTACAAATTTTCTCCCCATCTTTCCCCTACCCACCACCCCAAAACAGCCATCCCAGTGTATAACCCCTCCCCCAATCTGCTCTCTCCTATGTCCTCCCCCATCACCCCTTTGACTTTAATATACTTTCTAATAACATCCTTTGTTTCCTCTTCATTTGCTGTGAGTTCTCTCTTCTTATTTTTTATATTAGCAATTTTGTTTACCTTTCTTTCTGATTTATAGTCACTACCTATCTATATTGTCTATTAGATTTTTATTAAAATAAAGTTCCCAGTTTTATCAATTCTTTTTGTTTTGGTTTTCAATTTAATCTCTCCTTTAATTTTTAGATTTTCTGTTTTTGTATTTTGATGACATTGGGGTTTTGCTGCTTTTCTTTTTTATATTGTATTCTCAATTTAGTCATCTTTTTTTTCCCTATTTTTAAAATGAAGATGTATAGAGATAAACTTTTCTCTAAATAAGACAGCTTAGCTGCATTCCAAAAGTTCTGATAGATTAATAACACTAATAACCAATATTTACCTAGCACTTTAAAGTTTGAAGTTCTTTTGCATTTCTTAACACATTTGATCTTCATAACAACATTATGAAGTAGGTATTATTATTATACTTATTTTAAGATGAGGTAACTGAAGCATAAAGGTTAAAATTTAAGCATTCTATGCTCTGTACCTTTAACCTTTAAGAGCTCTTCCCAAAACTTTTTTTCACCATAACTCTCATTTCTTTTTCATTTTTTTGTCAAGTACTCTCATTCCATTAAAAAAAAAAACAAGCAAACTCTTGTTACATCTCTTCCAGAAATTCCATTTAAGTTTGTGCTTAAGTTACATTTTTTCTCTAAGGTATTGCTTATAGATATTTTGGAGGCATTGTCATCAATTTGTGTTTTTAGTGTCCCTGCCACCATGATAGCTTGTTATAATGTGGTATTTTTATTGTTTACCCATTCTTCTAGGCTACTTCCTGACTTTGGATTTAATGTTACCATTAGACTTTGGCACACATTTGGATGGAAGGTCCGGGCTGATCCTGTTGCAACTTTCTTGGGAGTATTGAGTGCTATGTTATTCCAGAATCTCAAAGAAGGCTAAAAATTTACAAATGTTAGTGCTTCCATAGAGTTCTGATTCAGGGTAAACTCTAATTGCTGCCCCACTAATCTGATTTCTGCAGGTTCCTGCTCTGGATTTTTGATCTGTACAAGCATAGAGTTCTGATAAACTTTCCCTCTGTGAAAATCTCTGTTCAAAGTAGCAAAATTGTAGGTTCTCCTTTGATCTAGGTTTCCTACTTTGGTCATTCCTCTGATGGCTGGGCTAGATGCTGGAAGAAAAACCTTAATCTGAGCTTGGAATCTGAGCCACACAACTGCTATTGGCTTCCAAACTTCCTCATTTCTCAATACTGCTCAAGGCCTCCCCACCTGAGAAAGACAATGCCACTGCTGTGCCTTGTATCTGTATCCATGGAGGTCTCTGGTATGGGTCTGGGGCTTCTGTCTGTGCTGGTTCATAGTTTCTCTTTAGGTCATAGATCACTCCTTGCTTTTGTGCTCTTGCCCTGATGCTGTCCCCAATGTCAGCAGACCTCTCTGCTGCCTTGTATCAACTTGGGCCCGATGAAAGACTCACTGTGACTTTTTGAGATTTCTCCATCAGGATTTGGTCTGGTGCATTTTATAAATCTATTTGGAAGAGTTGTGGATGGGAACTCAGCTGTATTACTTCCTTCAACTCCACCATCATGATTCTGAACCCTTCTGATTGCTAGCTTTTCATTGCCCACAAGCCCATTGAAAACTTCAGTTGCCCCAGAGTAGTCCTGATCATAATTACGGCAATCTACCAGTCAATCTACCTGTATTCATGCTAATTTCACTGTTAGCATCTCACTTCCAGTGATTAATCTCCACCCCCCCTGATCTTTTTTGTAGTCCTAGAATGACTGAACACATTTAATGATTCTTTTCAGATTTCTTGAGCATTATTCAATCTTGTGTCAGTTTTGAACGTTTGCTGGAAGATCTCTGAGCTCCATTAGCTGGGCTCCTCAGTGATCATTTCTGTGTCCAACCTAACCAGAAGATGCTCAGAGTTTTGCCCTTAATTTGTACTTCTCTTAGAAACAAGAAACATTTTCCTTTGGCACACATTTAACTTGAGAACTGCTTATTCATATCCTTTGATAACTTATCTACTGTGAAATGGCTCTTATTCTTATATATTTGTATCAGTTATAAATCTTGGAGAAGAATTGTTCTTTCTTCGGTGTAGAAAATTCCATTTGAGGAAACATTACTTACCAATGCAGGTCAACACTTTCTCTGTAACTTATAGTCTTTGAGGGGAGATAAGAGAGAAGAAAACAGAAGGGGTAGGGAAAGGAAATACTTATTAAGCCCAAGCACCTAATACTTTCTAGGACTAAATATTTTAGAAATATCTCATTTAATCCTCAAACCAATCCTGGGAGGTAATATTATCCTTAATTTATAGGTGAGGAAACTGAGGCATGTACAGGTTAAAGGACTTGCCCAGGGTCATTCAGTTGGTAAGGGTCTGAGGTGAGATTTGAACTCAGGTCTTTCTAACTCCAGGCTCAAAACTCTAACCAATGATCTTCCATCTGCCTTTGAAGGTTACTTGGAGCACTGAGAGGTGAAATAATTTGTCTAGGGTCATAGTAATTATGCATCAGAGGTGGTGTTTGAACCCAGACCTTCCTGGTTTTGAATTCAACTTATTACCTTTATCTGAGAAATTGCTGTAAATTTTTTCTACCAATTAATTGTTTCCTTTCTAATTTTAACTGTATTTATTTAGTTTGTGCAGATGCTTTAAAATTTTTAAGTGTATTTTTAATTTATTTCCGCAACATAGCATGATTTAAAAAAAATGATTTCATATGAAACTGCAAATCTATTATGTACACTTTACTCTTCCTTTTAAATATATAATAAAGTCATCATATAAATTTCTTTTTCCCTCTCTTTCCTCCCCGCTGCCAGAGATGGCTACCATTAGACACAAATGTGTGTGTATATGTATATGTATGTGTATGTGTCTGTATATGTGTATCTATGTGTGCATGTGTAAAATAATTCTATACATACTAGTATTTATCAGTTCTTTCTTTGGGTGAAGATAACATCTTCCTTCATACTTCTTTGTAATTATTTTGGGTATTTATAATAGTCAAAATGACTTATTACCTGAAAGCTATTCTTAAAACAATATTGCTATTACTATATACCATATTCTCTTGGGCCTGCTCATTTCACTCTTCATTATTTCACGTAATTTTTTGAAGCACATAGCATCCATTTTCTCTCTCAAAATTTTCTCTCTTCCTTGATTAGGTAAGAAGCATCCTCTAGCCATAGCTGTGAGAGATCTCTCATTTGTTTGGTCTTTATTTTATTTTATTTTTTTGAATGATATCAGCTTTTAAAAATATTTAGGATACACAACAATTTGGAATTTATTATGATATAGCTTGTAAGATGTTGGCCTAAACTTACTTTCTGGCAGACTGCTTTCTAGTTTTTCTAGATGTTTTTTTTTGGGGTGGGGGTGGGGGAGGGAGTGTCAAATAATGAGTCTTTACTCCCAATGACTGGTGTTCTTAGATTTATTAAACATTACACCATCATACTCAATTGGTTCATTCTAGGTATTCTTTAATTAATTACATCAATCAGTTTTTGTGAACTTTAACTAATACCAAATTGTTTGATGATTAGTGCTTTATAGTACAATTTGAGATGTAGTACTATTAGATCACCTTGCTTATTCCTTTTAAAAATTTATTTCCCTTGAGATGCTTGACAATTTTTTCCCTCTGGATGAACTTTGCCATTATTTTACCTATTTCCATAAAATAACCTCTCAAAAACTTGATTGGTATGGCATTAACTCTAGAAGTTAACTTGAGTAGCATTAGCACATTAAAATATTAGCATAACTCAACAATGAGTAATATCTCTCCAATTATTTGTCTTCCTTTACTTCTTTTAAATGTTTTGTAGGGTATTCATGTAAAATCTGAGTGACTTGATAGTTGGATCCTCAGTTGAAAAACTTTCAGTAGGAATTTTAAAAATTCCTTCCTGGCTAAATTCTTGCTTTTTTCTAGTTATATACACTCATATATGATTTCGTGGATCATTTTATGTCCTATTATGTTACTGTTATTATTAATTATTTAAATTAATTTTAGTTGGAACTCTAAGGTTCTGCAAGTAAACCATAATATTACCTACAAGTATTGGTAACTTTGTTTCCTCTTTGCCTATACTTATTCCCACATTTACTTTTTCTTTTATAGCTAGCATTTTAATATTTTAATTAATAGTTGTGATAATGGATATTTTTGCTATAGTATTTCCTCCTTACAAAAAATTTGAATTCTTTATTTTCAGTAGATGCTGGTACCATTTAAAGAAAGATCTGCTTATTCTTATGCTTCCAGTGTTGTTATTTTTTCAAATAAAAAATTAATATTGTATTTTATTAAACACTTCTCTTATTTTTTACAGTCTTCCAAAGAGCACTGATACAGTGATACTCAGCTATCAGATTTGTCAATTCTTCCCATACAATAGAAGGTAATGCATTTGAGTCTGGAAATTTGAACTCATTAATGCTTCTAGTTGTCTTCCTGTTGCCTCTTTACTTATTTTTTTGTGTCAACTCCCTATTAGTTTTTATTTTGCCTTTTCTAGTCCAAAGATCATTCCCCTTAATAGAAAGAAGAGGAACAAAATCAGACTTAACTATTTTAACTTTCTCTACATCATTCACTGCCTATCCATCCCTAAAGAGTTGTCATATTATTTATTTAATCCACCACTTTAAAAAATATGACATTGAAAACATATCGATTTCAAATACTTTTTGTTGTACTTAGTGGTCGTTTTTATTTTTTGCTAGCCTCAATTTAATCTGAGCTTCAACACTCTTAACATTACTTTTAATAAATGAAGTAATGCTGTCATATTACCTGCTCCTACTTTCACATTCTGAGTTTGAAAAAAAATGCTTTACAATATCTCTATACATCTATATTAGTCTCTTTAGGCAACTTTTCCTCTTTGTCTGAATTATTTCTGTTTCTTCAGAATGTCATTCTTGAGAACTTCTAGAGACAGATAGGTAACATAATAAACAAAGCAATTGATGTAGAGTCAGGAAGTCCAGCCTCAGACGCTTAGTTGTGTGACCCTGGCCAAGTCACTTAACATCTGTCTTCCACAGTCTCTTTAATTGTAAAAGAGGAATATTAATAGCATCTACCTCATAAGTTACTTGTGAGGATCAAATAAGAGAATATTTATAAGTCTTTAACAATGCCTGACACATAGTAAATGCTTAATAATGGCTTCCTTAAAGATCAATAATTAGATTCCAGGAAGAAATTGGATCAGAGTGTTTATTGTCACCTTTAGAGAAAGCACTATATTTTAAAATGTAGGGCATATATGAGGCTATGCTCCACTTTACTATTCTAGCATAAATTTTAAAATGGAATTACTTGCTCCAAAACAGTTATTTATTTTTAGTTAAAATTAAATCCAGAATAACAATTGCTTCCTTTGATTCTTCTACCTCTGAAGGATGAAATCATCAGTAGAAATCCTCAAGGTAAATGCCAGTTTGAGGCATTCTGTCTTATCGTAACCCCTATTCTCATCTTACTAAAAAAGAAATGTGCCAAATGAAGTATAAGCCGAATGAGAAGTAAAGAAAAGAAAAATCCTTCCCTCTGAGATATTTCTTATTGAAAAGAAGCAAAAGATGGCTCTATTAACAACTTGCAACTCCTACCCATACTTGTGGTCATTTCAACCAACTGGTACTTTGAACTTTTTTTGGCTATGGTTGCATATGTCCTGTCTCCTTAAAATTTCTGTTTTTCAGTGACTCAATCTGATTCACACTGAACTCTTCTCCGTTAGCACCTCTTAAAGCAACTCATTTGGTTGTACAAGGAAGAAATCTAGCAGCTGTGGGGCAAAGGAGGGGCAAAGCAATTCAGATCCTGTGGAAATGTTATCTTGTGTGATTGGGAAAGGGTTTCTGGGAAGAAGGCAAAGGAAAAGGTGGGCATAAGCCCAGATGCCACAACATCTGTCATATCTCCTTAGAGTGTCCCCTTGGCAGTGATCTAGCCACCCCTTAATTGAAGAGGTTTGTTAAAGTCCCCCAATGTGGTAATTTGGACAGGAGAGAGCAGGTGGCAATTGATGAAAACAGCCTTAACAGTGTGAGCTTTCAATCAATGTTATTTGGATCACAACAGAAAGGGTTGTCATCAAGAAGGCTGAGAAGTTTGAAGATAAACCCTAATTCCATTCAGATAATTCATCTATGAACCTGATTGCTTTTTTGAAAGGAAAGATTAGTAAATATTCTAGAAAAAGATGATACATACAATACAATAAATAAATATTGTACCACAAAGGATAACAACTTGAAAATTCCCAGTGAAAGGGAAAACCTGAAAGGAACCGCAGAAGATCAGACATGATAATGAAATAATTGCTGTAGGCTTCAGAAAGATTCAAAGAAGAAAGAAAAGGATTAAAAGAATTAATAGAGGTAGTTACGTGGCACAGTTGATAGAGAACAGTAGTCCTGGAGTCATGGACCACTAGCATTCAATCTGGCCTCAGACATTTATTAGCGGTGTGACCCCAGGCAAGTCACTTAACCCCAATTGTCTCAAAATAAAGAGAATTAATGATGAAAATTAGTTAACAAATAAGAGCTCTTAAAATAAATTAAAAGACAAGACTGAGAAGAGCAGAATGTGCAGTGGAGACTTTTCAGTGTCTGAGAATAATTTGGATATAAGGAAAAGAGTGACATATTTAGAATAAATAAAAACAGAGGTTAAAGAAAATTTGACCAAACAAAAGTAAAAGAAAAACCTTAAGTTTTGATCATCAAGAAATACACTTATGAAACTTTAACTTCAATATAAAAAACAGTATAGAAAGTTATGAGAAAGTGCTTCACCTATGACAGAAAATCAGTTTGAATTACTTACCTTTTTATTAATAAGAAATTAAATAAAAAATGAAAATATGACACTTCAAAAAGCAAAGGATATTTTGTGACCAATATGACATATTCCTGCAAAACTGAGTCTAATTATCAAGTTAAAAAATATATACTTTCATCAAAAGGAAAGACTTTGTTTTATTCCTTCAAATAAGATCATGGGGAACAGGACATGTAACTTTCAAACACTGTAAACAATGGAAACCCAAGGAAGGAAAATAGGTATCCTTCATATGTAGAAACCTTCTCTTCCTTCAACATGCAACTTTTGCAGTACATTCTACCTGAAATCTTTTTTGATTCCCCCAAATAGGGCATTCTCAATTGTCCATATCTCCAAACCAAACTACTTTTGGCTGTATTAATAAAACGTTTTGACCCTTTTTAGTATTGCTTTGTGTCATTTACCCAAACTCTACCCTAAATTTGTACAATACCTTTCAGAACCCTAACATGATCGAGAGTCATAGAGGAAGTTAAGCAAAACAGAGGCCCTTGGATTATTTTTATGTTTAGTACTCCAAAAAGACCAAATAAAAGGGAGGGAAGAAAGAATGCTCTACCAGATAAAGGATAGGGAATTTGCCACTTTATATAACCTGGGTTGACAAGTAAAAGACTATCCATATAAGAAGAGTGTGAGTGTGTAGAGGTGTGAATCATCACTTATACTCCATTTTTATCTGAACTTGTTAAAATATATAATACATATTTGATATGGAAATACATTCAACTCAACTTAGAAACAAATAGGAAGGGGAAGAGAGGGGAATATGAGGGAAAGATTCATAATCATAATCAAGAGAAATTCAATCTCAAAGGATGAATCATGAAAGAAGTTTCAAAGAAAAGTTAAAAGGCAATTCCAATTGTTGTATAAGGGAAAGAAAGAACAGAGAAGGGGAGCAGAAGTAGATTTCATCAAGTATAAATCACTAATGCTATGTACTCTCCAGTTATATAGTACTCTCCAGGCTGTACTGCTAGTTCGCCTACAGGACTTCCTCTGCTGACCTGCCCAAAATCTTGCCCCACTCCCTAACCCCACACACCTTTTTTTTTATCTCCTTTCCATAAGTTGTCTTTCCCACTAGAATGTAAGTTCGCTAAGGTAAGAGATTGTCTTTTTTTTCAGCTTCTGTTTGTACGGTTAGCAATTATTAAGCATTTAATGAATGCTTTCTAACACTACGCAAACTCCTTGTCTACCCTCTTCTTTGTAAAGAGAAAGATGAGGAGCAAAGAGAAGAAAATCTTTATAAAATTAAAAAAAACCCCACAAACAAAATAACCAAATGCAATTAAAATTACAAGGGAAAATAGTTAAATATGAAAAAAATTCAATATTTCTCTGATAATACTGTTATTTCTAAGTTACATAAGGAAAGGTTTCAAATTTATAAGAGTAAGCACCACTCCTCAGTTGAGAAATCATCAAAGGATATGAATAGGCAATTTTCAGACTAAGCAATCCAACCTATCAACAGCCACACAGAAATGTTTTAAATTACTAATAATTAGAAAAATGCACGTTAAAAGAAGTTAATGTTTCAATTCACACTCAGAAAGTTGGAAAAGATGACAAAAAGGAAAAACCACTGTTCTTGGAAAAGCTGGGGGAAATTAGGCACACTGATGCCTTAAATTGGTCTAGTCATTTTCAAAAACAATTTGGAACTCTTCCCTCAACAGTCATTAAACTGTTCATTTCTTTTGATCCACCAATACCTCTACTAAGACTTTGTCCCGCAGAGAAGAAGAAAAGAGAAAAACAGCTACACGTACATAGTATATTTATGGCATTTCTTTTTTGTCTTGGCAAAGATCTATTAATTAAATAGATACCTATCAACTGGGGAATGGCTGAACAAATTTTCATCTGTGAACATAATGGAATATTATAACATTGTACAAGATTACTAAAAGAATACTTTTGTGGAAACCTTTAATTGTGCAAACCAATTCAGAATGAAGTGACAAGAACCAGAATATCTTACAGAATAACAAAATTTTAAAGATGAATTTTGAAAGACTTAAGAACTCTGATCAATGCAAAAGGAATAATAGTGTGGAAGATCAGAGTGGTGTGAGAGGAAGAAGACAGAAAGGAGAGATTGTAGTGAATAGCCTCCTTTTTTTCAGTAAAGTAGGAGGTCAGGTCATCAATTTAGAGAATCAGGAAGACAAAGCCATGGGAGGCTTGAGGAAAGTTGAAAGTTTTTGAAATTGCTTCTGAGAATAATCTAGAAAATCATTTAGGGAAGAGTAGACTGATTGCTTTGTTGCAACTTATGAAGACTATTAGCACCAGCAAACCTTAAGAAATCATCTGTATTGACTTTTTATATTGCAAAGGAGAGAGAATGTCACATGCTGGTGGTAACTGACCATTTCACAAGCCATGCACAAACATATCAACCAGGGAACAGAAAGCTTCCATGACTGCTAAAATTCTGTGGGAAAAGAATTCTTTGTTACAGTGACTTCCTGCCAGGAAACATTTGGTTCAAAGCAGAGACTTTGAAAGTATGCTGTTAAAACACTTGTAGTAGGAAAGAATTGGGAACAAAGTAGACACTCATCAGTTGGGGGATGGCTAAACAAACTGTCTAAAGGAATATTGCTATGCTTTAAGAAATAATGAACACAATGAATTCAGAGAAGCATGGAAAGATTTACATGATCTAATGCAGTGAAGTAAGCAGATCCATGAAAACAATACGACAACATAAATGGAAAAGGCAACTATGTATCAACCAAAAGTGAATGCTGTAGAATTTCAGAGAATGAGCATGCCCCTAAGGAGTATATAGGAGAAGATACCCCATGGAACTTCTTTGGAGAGATGACAAATCATAGGTGTGTTGCATAGAATATATTTTCAACATATTGACCAATTTTTCTGACTTTTAAAAATCTATTCTTTCTTTTTCTTCTTTAAAAAAGTGTTACTATATGGAATGTTTCCCTGGGAAAGGGAGGGGTTCTAGAAGGAATTCTAGTTACATACAAACCAAAAGATATCAGATATATATGTATATATATGTATGTATGTATGTATGTATGTATGTATGTATGTATACACACATTTTATATGTATATATTCACTAAAAATTATCCTCTTTAAGATAATGTTAGCTTGAACTGGCATTAAAAGTCTAGAACTGCACTTTACCACTGTTAAGATTTCTAACAACTTGGACATTTTGACCGTACATTGCTGAACAAGTTAGATACCCAGAGACCAGAATAAAAATCTCAGTAGAGCCAACGTGTGCTTTTTCTAGGTAATACATAACACTTCACCAGGCATGATGCTACTGGATTACATCCTAATTATAGATATCTGATCATGAGTCATACCTCACCATTTCTTTGTAGTTCTGAATTCATGAAGATGGAGGGACCACAAAACCCAATAGTATCATATGACAGCAATAGTCATTCTAGCAAGGCTTGGACTCATTGCATTAGAAAGAGTGTTTAGGTCACTTAAGATTGGCAATTGTGTTTCTTTCCAGTTCTAGAGAAAAGCGAGAGAAAAAAGAGAGAGAATATTTTTTTCTAGAGAAAAAAATATATTATATTTTAATATAAAAATAAAGGGAGGAGTTCTGTTTTGGTTTTTGTGATTTATCTTATCCCTCCACACTACAGTGGGAGTTTTAGTGATTTGGAAGGGGATAATGGTCATTTATATATGTGATTACAAAATAGTTTATAATATTTTCTTTATTCTGTGTGAATCTTCTTTTTTTCCCA
Organism: Pseudochirops cupreus; assembly: GCA_028627135.1. NCBI lineage: Eukaryota > Metazoa > Chordata > Mammalia > Diprotodontia > Pseudocheiridae > Pseudochirops > Pseudochirops cupreus. Next base: position 187,227,192 of record CM053583.1, read on the forward strand.
TTTTTTGCAATGTGTTTTCCTCCCCCTCCCCTTTATTGTTATATAGCCTAATTCATAAGACCACTACTTATCCTGAAATGCTCCTGCGAACACATCTCTTCAGACTCAGAACTGGGTATTAAATGACACAGCTGCCAATTGAATCCTATTTCTGCATCCTCCAAAAGATTAGGCCTCTCCATGTGTCCAAGAAGCCTTGGTGCACTAGTTGATGGCCTTGGTTATCTTTCAGTTCATAGGCTGGAATGTTACACTGGGTTCTTCCTAGGTCCAACTCTAGTGTCCATAAAATTCTCTCTCTCCTTATTCCAATGTGGGACAGAATAATGACTTCCTGTGATTATATCTTGGATTTTCTGATCAAGAATTAGTCTGCTGTATTTTCTAGGTCCTTGTACGTTCTGTCTGCATCCTAATAGATAGGTGATAGGTTTGAGGTGTAGAATAGGTACACACACAAACACATATGCATGTATGTGTATTATATATACATATATATATGCACACACACATACATGCGTGCATATACATATACACATATTTTATATATGTGTGTGTGTATTTAATGGCCAGTGAGTGAATTTGTTTTGTTTGAATACATATATTGTTACAAATATTTTTTTTCTTTTGGGGTTGGGTGGTAAGAGGAAGAGAAAATAGATCTGGTTTTTTTTTTAAGTAAAAAAATATTTTTTAAAAGAGTTTTATAGAGAAGTTGTTCGATAGATCTCAGCAGTATCTGCTACTCCATCATCTTGGCTCTGTCTCTTGCAGGAAACTTTCTCTGGAGGCACACACAATATAGTGTGTGTAAGACACACACACACACACAGACACACACACATACACACACACAGACACACAGACACACAGACACACACACACACACACACACACACACACACACAGAAAACCACCCAACTAACTAGACTAAACTAGCTGGCTACTCAGAGATTATACTTTTCTTGTTTTCTCTCCTGACAAAACAATCAGCTCTTTAGTGGGAGAGTCAGTTTAGGAGCACTGGTCTAGAAATCCAGGATATCTCCACTTCTATTGACTGGCTACAGGTAGCATCTGCAGAGAAAAAAACTTGGACCTTAATCAGGGTTCCTGGAAACAGCTTCTTCTTTTGTGCTCCAGATGAAATGTATAATGTTTTGTTGGTATTAATGCCATAAAAAGAAATGCTTTTTCTACATACATGAAGCATATAGGAAAAATCTGTATAAAATGATCAATAATGGCAGCCTTGAACAACAAAACTCAGGTTTCCTGTTGTTTTATTCAATAAACATTTACTAAATGGCTGTGTACAAGGCACAGAACTGGAAGCCCTTTTGCCTCAGTGATTCCATAGATCTAGGTCTTACTCATGTAAGTAAACTAGGACCATAGTTTATGTAAGAGATCTATCCTTATTGTACAGCTTTTTTCTATATCTTCATATAACTCCTTCACAATATGTCAATCCAAAATGCTGAAAGTCCTTTTTTACATTTTTGACATTTTGTGAATTTCCTTATAACACGTAAACTCTCCATCATTTATCCTTCTCTTACTTCATAAATGGTCCATCTTCTTTTTTAGGTTTATTTATCTGTAAGAAACACTATAATGCTTCCACACAATTCCTTGTTGATAAAATTTTATATACTTATTGTTCATGTCCTTCATGTGCCACTCCAGTACCCTTTGGACAAATCATAGCTTTAATTCTTTGGAGACTGGTATTCCATAACTCATAGTCAAACATCATAAGATATGTTTCAGGAAAAATTATTTCATTATTTGAAATAAATCATTATTTATTTGAAAGGTCGATTCAAGACCTATTTGATAATGGATCAGGTCTTTGTCTTAATAAGCCAACTGTTTATAATAATATGGAAAAAGGGAATTGGTTTTTCAGTTACTAAGTAAAAAAATATTTATTAAGCCGCTATCCTGTTTCAGGAATGACATTCAATGCTAGGGATGCAAAGATAAAAATCAAATGGTCCCCATCTTTAAGAAGTTTAATTCTATTCCAAGATATAACATATTCAAATAATTACATAAAAATATATATATAAAGCAAAATACAAGCTAATTTTCTAGGGAAGGTGCTAACAGCTGAGTGGATCAGGAAAGTCTTCCTATAAGGTTGTGTTTGAATAAATAAACCTCCTGATAAATGCAATTAATAAATAATTATTAACTAGTTTTAATAAATAAATATTATTTATAGAATAAACACCAGCTTTTATTTATTTAGTTAGTTATTTTTTTTGCTTTTTTTTTTAGAGGGAGTAGGGCAGGGCAGTTGGGGTTAAGTGACTTGCCCCAGGTCACATGGCTAGTAAGTGTTAAGTGTCTGAGGCTGGATTTGAACTCAGGTCCTCCTGACTTCAGGGACGATGCTCTATTCACTGTGCCACCTAGCTGCCCTGCCAGCTTTTATTATGGTTGCTGTTATTCTGTTGTATAAAATGTTATCTCATCTCATTTAAAGTAAGTGAAAGAATGTTTTGCTTTGATACCTTAACCAGGTGAGAACATGTTTCAATCAATCAATGAACTTTTTTTTATTAGCTTTTGAGATCTTCAGGAATTCCAATCTTTCCCTTGTCATCCTACCAACATACCCCTATTTGCTGATGGCAATATCTGCATTGAGCCCAAAACAGATTGGCAACAGGTCCAAAGCCTTACAAAAAGTCCAGCAGAAAAGCTATGTCTTGATAAGGAAAATATTTTGATGATTTCAGAAAAAAAAAGCCTTCCAGAAGTGTGTTACCTGCAATCTCTAAGCTTTTGTCAACGTTCCACTGGAATTTATATCTTCTGGTGGGAGAATGTGTCACAGACTTTGGAAAAATGTATATACTTCTGTTGTTGTTAGAACTTCTTCCCATATATTCCTTTGTAAAAGTGAATTGATGTTAATTAGTTAAATGGTACCAGGACACTAATCACTGGCAATTGGTATTGGGAAAAATGCTACATTAGAATGAGAGCTCAAGCTGATAGCATTAAAATGACTCCCCAACCCCTCAGCCATATCTCTTGAACTTCGAGGGGGTGGAAAATGGAGTGAGTCCTTGTAGGGAGCCCAGTTCACAATCGAGAAGAGGAATTAGGATAAGTTGACTGCATTCATATTGAAAGTGGTGCCTGAACTGTATTTTGAAGGGAGCAAAGTGAAAGTAAGGAAGGAGTGCATTCCAGGCATGAGGAACAGGCAGTGTGACACAAGGAGATAGGAGACGGAGTGTTGTTTGTGAGGAACAGCAGGGACAGTTGGGTTATACTGCAGAATGTGAGGAGAGGAGTAACGAACAGCAAGACTGAAAAGGTAAGGACAGGTTATCAAGTACTTTAAAGTAGCAAATAGTGCAATTGATAGCTGGTTCTAACAATAAGGAATCATTGCAGACAGGTAAGCAGTGTAGTGAATAGAGTGCTGCACCTGGACTCAGGACGACCTGGGTTCAAATATTGTCTCAGATCTTTACTAGATGTGTGACCCTGAGGAAGTCACTGACCTGCCTCCTACCTCAGTTTCCTTATCTGTAAAATGGGGACAATAATAGCATCTACCCCTTGGAGTTGTCATGAAGATAAAATGAGATATTTGCAAAACTTAGCAAACCTTAAAGCATTATACAAATGCTAGATATTATTATTACTATTGTTGTGCTTGTTATTCAGCATGAGTGATGTGATCCGATCCATGCTTTAGCAAAATCACTTTGGTAGCTGTGAAGATAGGAGAGTTGAGGCAGGGTATTAAATTAGGAGCTCACTGCAATAACTCAAAAGAGAGATGATTAGGGTGTGAATGCTGTGGTCATGAGAAAAAGGAAAAGACGTGAGCGATGTGTTAGAAGTAACAATGACAAGTTTGACCATCTAATATTTCAGGGGCTGGGCTAAAATGAAGAATCAAGAATAACACCGAAGTTGTAAATTTGGAACACAAGGATGACTGAACGAACCCTTGACAAAAAGTGTGTCACAATAGAAGTATAATCAAAGAACCCGAGTTCAAATTCCAGGTCGGATCTGACTGATATTGGTCATGTCATAGAAATCTCTAGGCATGAATTTTTATGTAAAATGATGGGATTGGCTTATATGACTGAATTCTGTCAAGCACTGAGTCTGTTATCTTATAAGAACTGAGTGCAATGGTCCAGGTTAGTTCTGACTAGGGCAGAGTATAGTGCCTATATCTCCTTCTTAGTACAGGAAGCAATGTTTGAAACATGGAATAGATCACATCAGTGTTTTGTCGGCCATATCACCTTGCTGCCTAAAATTGAATTTGCAGATCTTCCAGATTCCCACATACTTTTCAGAGAAGCTGCTACCTGCCTTATCTTGTGAAGTCTTATGGAATTATTTTTTATCCCAAATGTAAGGCTTTATTAATGCCTTTTTTCATTTTTATATCTTTATTAGCTGACCAATATCTTTTTGAATCCTTTGGGTTAGCTTTTACCAATTGCTGTATCAAGTGGTATACCCTTTGGCCTTAAGACAGAAAAAAGCCCGGTTATTGTCCTCTGTAGAGAGAAAAATCTGGGCGCTGAGCTTAATTTTCTTAAATAATGTTGCAGTTCAGTTCAGAGACAAATAATCTTCCAAAAAGATTTCAGTCCCCTGGGTTAGAAAATTACAGAATTTAAGAACTCGAAGGTATATTTGAAATGATCTAACCTCCTTATTCAGTAGTTGTATAAACCGAGAAATCAAGTGTTCAGCGATTTGTCCAAAGTTACAACCTGGAACCCAGGACTTTTGATTCCCTCTCCAATGCTTCTCTCCATGTACATGTGATGCATGCTTTTCCTATTCTAAAATACTTTTGTGCGTCTATCATTTAAGACAGCAGTGAATAAGAGTGGGTCCATGTTTGACAGCCTCTTACAGAGGTGGGGAACCTGTGGCCTTGAGGCCACATGTGGCCTTCTGGGTCCTTGGGTGCAGTCTTTTGACTGGGTCCAAGTTTTCCAGAACAAATCCTTTATTAAGGGGTTTTGTTCTCTGAAGTTTGGATTCAGTCAAAGGGCCACACTTGAGGACCTAGATGGCCACATGTGGCCTTGAAGCTGCAGGTTCCCCATCTCTATGTCTAAGACATAAAGCAAGGCACAAATGGTGACTGAATAATCATCTGTAGCAGTTTGGTAACGTGAATTGCATTATTCTTTGAAATTTTGTTTTTTGCAGACTATTTAATTTGTGTGTGTATGTGTGTGCATGTGTGTGTGTATGTGTGTGTATGTGTGTGTGTGTATGTGTATGTGTGTGTATGTATGTGTGTGTATGTGTGTGTATGTGTGTGTATGTGTGTGTGAAGTGGAGAGTCAAGGGGAGCGGAGGGGGATGAACAGGATTGAACATCCTGTCGATGTTACAGAAATATGTTACTCACCTGCTTGAACTACTGAATCTTTCAAGAGCCTCCTCCTGTCAAGTGGCAAAACTCTACACTACATCTTAGTAAATCATTGCAAACATGTCAACACATTATGTAGCATTATAAACTTTTAAAAATGGAAACATCTGAGGATGAGCTGTTTTTCTCAGAAAATATGTACCTCGTCACTTTTGTGTTGCTCCAATAAATGTGACTGGGTATTGGGTTGTTGCTGCTCTTTTATTTTTAATTTTCTTCTTGTCAAACAGTTATAAGCACATTGATTATTGTGATCTATACATATATGTGTAAAATGGTATAGATCATATATTATATGTAAGGTATATCGTGAAAACTCTGGACATAATTATGAGCAATATGTTGACTTTATATTGACTACATATACTGACTTTTTCTTTAATTTTCTAATTTTTTTTTAGTAATTTCTAAAAGCTTGTTGGCATGTCAAAGGGGGAAATTTCATCTTAAGAATAATATTTATTCTAGAAAGAAATACATTCTATTTAGCACAAAATACACTTGGATTATAAAAGTTCTTTTTTTTTTTTCTTCTGGGTATTTGTAACACATTTGGGCAAGTTGTTAAATGACTTGTTTTGCCGAATGTTCTTTAGCACATTCTGAGTGATACAGTAACATTCAGTATCACTGACAAATTTCCTGGGCATCTCAAGTAAGAGTTTATGTCTTTATTAGATTTATAGAAATGAGCTGGGATTGTGAAAACTTCTAGGTCCAGACTAATAACAAGAAATAAAGATGAGTTTCATCTCTGTAGACAGAAAGACAAAGATGGCTTCCAACTAGAAACTGAACCCTTGGTCTTTCTTGTCTTGTCTTGTCTTGTCTTGTTTTTTCTTTTTTTTTAGTCTCCCCTTCTTTGTTTCTTTGTTTCTTCTGTTCTTACCTCTACCTTCTGTAAGGATTGAATGCCCTTTTACTAGGCTGAGATCCTAGCTAACAGAACTCCATATGCGATTGCTGATTGACCCACCTATGTACTTAACAACTGGCTACATTTAAGGTTAGGAATGCAAGGTTAGTATGCTGTCAGCTTAGAAAATTTCATGCAATTCATGTATAGAAGTTAGCAAACTTTCCAATCATAAGATTGTTGTGGTTCATAAGGTCTCAGTCCAGACCACCTGCTGACTAACTGTCCCAAAGGTCCCACTCCCACTTTGTCCTATGAATCTGCCCAGCAACAATAATCAGATATAAAGGCAGAGACTCAGAAATCTGGGCTACTAATTTGAGTATACATTTTATAGGACGCTAGGGCTGGGGAGCTGCATTCCCTGATTTATGATCTTCCCACACCTTCTTTATCTCATTATATGCTTTTCCTTCTAACCATTTCCTCTCTTCTTTACATGACAACCCTTTCTTCCCTCCATCTCTCCCTTCCTTATTTCTTTCCTCCCTCCCTTTCTCTTTCCTTCCTTCCTTCCTTCTTTCTTTCTTTTTCTTTCTTTCTTTCTTTTTCTTTCTTTCTTTCTTTCTTTCTTTCTTTCTTTCTTTCTTTCTTTCTTTCTTCTACCCTTTCACCTTCCCTCCTTCCTTCCCTCTTTCTCCCTTTATTCCTTCTTTCTTTCTTTCCTTCCTCCCAACTTTTATTCTTCATAATTTTCCACATTCCTTTTCTGTCTAGTTTTTTCTCTTTACTTTTTTTCTCTACATTTTCATATTTTAAAAGGTTTTATCATTATGTTATACAGTTTAGTAGTCATTTTAAAAATATAAAATGCCAGTATAAAGAGAGATTTATCCTGTCAAAGATGTTAATGTGGAGAATAGAATTCATAATTGTTTTGGGTGTTTCATTAAACATTAGGAGAAAATGCTGTCTCAATATTTTTTCCTAAGATTCAGTTTACCAGCTCTCAGAATCCTAGCCCACAGACATACAGCATTTTGGCCTCAGATGAGTTTTCCCTCCCTGTACTGGCTCTCCAAATGAAATTGGAAAAGGGCAAAAGAGGGATATAGCAGAATATAGATCCTGACTCACTGACAGCCTGCAGGCTTCAAAGAATGAGTAAGCATGGGAGTGGGGAGTGACTGACTCATTGAGATTCAATTCATAGACTCTTAAAGTGAAAAACTCTTAGTGGATACATACATACATACATACCTACATATGTATGTGTTTGTGTATATATATACATACACTCACACACACACACACACACACACATGCACCTTTTTGAGAAGTTGAAATCCTTTGAATCAAGTGGGTTTCCTTATATATAGCATGAGGAATTTGAACTGGAGTATGTCTAGGGTTTCTTCTGGTTTTAAAATTCTATGATTGTAAAGAGAAGAGTCATCACTGGTCAAAGCAACACAGACTCCACAAAGTTAGCTTAAAGAAGACAAGATTTAAGGGAGAAATTATGTATTTAAAGTCTTGTGTACGACTGAGGGACTAGATTTATTTTACTTGGTTCCCAAGACCAGAACTGGAAGAAGCATATGGAAGTATAAACAAGAAGATTCTTGCTAAAAGCAAAGAAAAATTATCCTAATAGTGTAATAGTAATCTGTTTAGCAGGATACTTAGCACTTAGTACTAAGTGCTAAGTGT
>CM053583.1:187235706-187255682 GCA_028627135.1 Pseudochirops cupreus
GGGGGGGGGGGGAAGGGAGGGGAGAAAATCTGAAACTCAAGTGATTGTGGAACTGAATCTTGTAAATTAAAAGTAAATAAGTAAATTAAAAAATTAAAAAAAAAAAGAAAGCTTTTGAGATTCTTTTTCCATCTGGAAAATTTGACTTTTTAAGGCATTCTTCTCCTCATTGGCTTTTTGGGCCTCTTTTGCCATTTGAGTTAATCTCTTTTCTGAGGTGTTATTTTCTTCAGTCATGTTTTTTGACTCTCTTTTCATGATTTTCTTACATCATTCTTATTTCTCTTCTAATTTTTCCTTCACTTCTTTTATTTGGTTTTCAATATCCTTCTTAAGTTCCTCTGTGGCTTGTAACCAGTCTACATTTTTCTTGGAAGCTTTTGGTTCAGGAGTTCTGACTGTGTTGTCTTCTTCCCATTTCATGCTTTCATCCTTTTTGTCCCTAAAAAAGGAATCTAAAGTTGGATTGCTGTTCTTACTTTGCTTCCTTTGCCTGCTCATGTTGCCAGTCAATTACTTGACATTTTAGCTCTGTGGAACTCTGCTTCCAGAGGGGAAAGCTCTGTCCCAAATCACTGGGGTTTTCACAGCTGCTGGAGCTATTAGGAGACCACTGCAGCCCCCACCAGCTTTGGCTCACTGAAAATGCACCCAAGGACCACCACCCAAAACCACAATTTTTATCCAGGCATGGTAATACAAGAGCACTTAGCCTCTGAATGATTGCTTGGCCCCCCTGCAATGTGCAGGCTGGGAGCTTCTGAGGCAGCCACGTGGAGGTGGCTGCAGGTCCACCACTTCTGCCTCTTCCTTGCCCTGGAGGCAGTTGGGTCAGACCCTCTCCCCCAAATTTAGCCGAGTTCCACTAACCTTTTATTTAGTCCTTATTCCTTATGGCTTGATAATTCTGGAAATGGCCACAGCTGCTGCTGATCCACTCTCCTGAAGGCTCCAGCTGTGGCTTGTCCTGGCTGCCCCAGGGCCAAGCTGCAGTTTCAGGCCAGGGTGGGCTTGGCTCCCAGTGCACTGTGATGAGCCCTTCCTGTCCCACTTGCTGAGCTGCCTTTCAGCGGGAGATGTGTTTTTCTGTAATTTTGTGAGTTCTGGAGCCCTAAAATTTGTTTAGTCATATTTTACAAGTAGTTTAGGTGGCTATGTGGAAGCTAGGGAGTATTCCTGATTCTACGCTGTCATCTTGGCTCCACTCCCCCCAAGCAAAAGCATTTATGATACAATTCAATGTAATATGTGCCATAAACCTGAGCCTAATTAACAGTGAAAAAGATAGACAGTCAATGAAAGAGAATTAACAAACAACCATCAACAACAAAATAACTCCAAACATGAGTAAATTCTTTGCTTTCCAAACACCTCAGATAACTGAAACACAAAAACAGTAAACAAATACAGCAACCCATGAAGGAAAAAAAGAAAAAAAAAGTATTAGAAAGAGAAAGACACAGATAGACTTCAAAACAATGGTTTAAAAATGACAGTAAAATAACAATAGAGGGACTATGAAGAGATGACTTTCTAAGAGAAGAGTAAAAGCCAAGTGTTAAAACCAAACTTATGTAGAAGTGATGGTGGAGGAGCAGTCCTGAAGCACTGTAGGCTGAACCTTTTAAGGTGAATCAATGTTTTTTGTGGAACTAGATTATAGAATAGGACAGTGTAAAAAATGGGAAGAGTCAGAAGAAGATAGAAGCAATAGAAATTATATAAACACAACATAAAATATTTATGCAAACAGAAAACTGAATATAGATCTTAAGTAATTCAATTTCAGGAAAATAAATGAAAGTGATTGTAAAGGATCCCCCAAAGACATAAAAATCCTGGTCCTGATGAATTCAAAGGAGAGTTCTATCAAACATTTAAAGAAAAATTACTGCCAATATTATACAAATTATTTTAAGACACTGAGACAGAAAGTATTCTATCAGACTCCTTCTGTAGTATTTCTTAATACTAAACCAAGGAAGGCTGGAGTAAAGGAAGCCTATAAATCTATATTATTAATGATAATAACTAATCATTAATTCAAATTTTTAAAATAATACCTTGCAAAACAGACTTAAATTTATTCTAGAAATCATTCATTATGACCAAGTCATATAATATAAAGATATTAAGGATGCAAGAATGGCTCAAAATTAGAAAAACAATCAATAAATTAGGTCTATTAAAAGAAAGAATATGACAAATAAACCATTAATCTCAATAGATGAAGAAAAAAGCCTCTGGAATAATAGAGCATGCATTCATGCAAAAAAAAATAGCATAAGAAGTATAGAGAGGGACATTTTCAAAATATCAAAAAAGGATGTAACTAAAGATAAAAATAAGCACTGAGTGCAATGGGGGTACACGGGGAGCTTTCTTAATAAATACAGGGCCAAAGTAGGGATGCCTATCCTCTCAACTATTTCTTTGAAATGGTTTTAAAAATTCTAGCATATAATAAGAAAAAAATTAAAGAGCAAAGACAAAAAAGAGAATTTTCCCTTTATGCTGATGACATGATTTCTTAAATCTTAGGAAATAAACATAATTACTACTTGAAGCAATTGACAGTTTCAGTAACATTACAGGCTGCAAAATCTTAAAAAAAATCAACACTCTGTCCATATAATAATAAAAATCCAAGAGGTAGCATTAGAAAATAATACCATAATCCAAATAACTAAAAAATTAATAAAGTATCTGAAGATCAATCTACTAAAGCACACAACAGACTTGTATAGTTTCAATTACAAGCAACTCTTTAAAATAATTTAAGAAATAAATATTCACCTGGAGGAATATTCAGTACTCATGGCTGATTAGTGTCAGTTCAATAAAAATGACAAAAATGCCCAAGTTAATTTGCATTTTAGTGCTATTCTAATCAAACTACCAAAGAGATACCTATATCTATTTGGAGTTTATTCTGATTTAGCAGCATTGGATATTCATCTACACGCAATTTTGGCCAGTCTGCTTTTCAGTTTTCTCACAGTTTTGATCAGTCAGTCCCTATCCCTGGTAAAGTTCCCTAGATACTAGGCAACTGTGTTCATTTGCTTCTGTATATCTGTATATTGTACAACTAATCTGTTATGCTGATTGGCCTCCATTTTTTTAACCAATGCCAAATTATTCTAACGATAACTGCTTTGTTGTGCAGTTTGAAATCTGGTACTTCTGGGCCCACTGTTTTCTTACTTTGTTTCCATTTTGTCTCTTGGTATCATCAGCACTCATCACAGTTTGCGGTGCATACTAGGTACTTAATAAATGTTTCTTCATTGAGTGAATGACTGAGATTCCTAATCTTTTATTCCTTCAGATTTGGGGGGTATTAATTTAGTATTTAATTTTCTCCCAGCTACATGTAAACAAGAATTTTTAACATGTGTTTTTAAAACTTTGAATTCCAAATTCTCTCCCTTCCTCCTACCCCTCCCCACGCCTTGTAGAAGGCAAGCAATTCTATGTAGGTTATCTATGTGTAGCCATGCAAAAAATATCCATAATAGTCATGTTATGAAAGAAAACAGACAAAAAAACTTTAAAAAATAAAGAAAACGAAAAAAGTTGTTTGTATTCAGATACCATCAGTTCTTTTCTATAGCTGGATAGATTTTTCATCCGAAGTCGCTCAGAATTGTGATGGTTCATTGTATTGCTGAGAATAGCTACTTTGTACCCAGCACATTTCACTTTGCATCAACTCATGTAAGTCTCTCTAGGTTTTTCTGAGAGCATCCAGCTTATCATTTCTTATAGCATAACAGCATTCTGTCATAATCACATACTACAACTTGTTCAGTCATTCCCAATTGGTGGAAATTCCCTCAATTTCTGATTCTTTAACCCCAGAAAAAAAGCTGCCTTAAATATTTTTGTATATGTAGGTCCTTTTCCTTTTTGTTTTTTATTCCTTTGGAGATACAGTCCTATTAGTGGTATTGTTTTGTCAAATGGTATGCATGGCTTTATAGCCCTTTGGGCATATTCCCAAATGGCTCTATAGAATGGTTTAATCAATTCACAACTCGGACAGCAGTATATTAATGTCTCATTTCCCCCACATCCTTTCCAACATTTGTCATTCACCTTTTCAGTTCTATTATGTAATCTAATAGTTATGAGGTAGTACCCCAGAATTTTTTCAGATTAATTTTTAAATATTTTTCTTTGCTCTTTCTTGGCTTGATTTGTATGCCACTTAATAAAAGAATGGATTTAGAAATTTCTATAGTAAAATAATCATTTTATTATGCTGGTATCACTTATCTATCCATGAGTAATTAATATTTCTCCAGTATGTTAACATCAAGGATGCATAAGGATTATGTGAAAGTCTTAGCCTATGCCACGGGCAAGGAACTAGTAGGATCACCTAGGCTAGACAGATCTATCTCTGAGGTATTAATATTCTCACAGTACTGACTGCCTCACACAGCATCATTGCAACTTCGCTAAGTGGGAACAAAGATTTTTGTTTACAGACTTCCAATGAGTTGACTGGAATTAATCATTTTATTTGAATCTACTTAGAAGGTTTTGAGGGTTTGGGATGCAGTGGAACTTAAAAGGTATACAGATAATGCAAGAGTTTTACTATTGAACAGAGATGGAACACAAGTTCTGATGAAATTATCTAATTCTTGTTTCTTGGATGACAGATATGTATAGCCTTGTAATGAGTATATGATGTAGGGGTATGGATCTTACAGGCAATAAAGACATTAATCATGAGTATTCTGGAGGTCATTACCCATGTGCATCCTGGGGGAAAGAACCAGAAGACTTATTTCACAAACCTGAAAAACTCCAATGTACACATCTTGATTTGTGAAAAAACAAAAATTGTGTTCTCAATGTGAAATTTATCCTTCTTCTAAAATTGGTGTTGCAATAACAAAATTATCAATGAATAAATAGACTCTGAAGGGAATTCATACATTTAGAACTTGTAGGTATTATGATAATGACTTTAAAAGTCCTATATCACCCCCTTTGTACATAGCATGATGAAGTCATTAAAGGAGGTACCAGTATTATTTCATGCCACATTCTTAAATGATAAAAGTTCTAAGTAGATTCCAAGACTGGAATATTGACAATTAAGTTGGAAAAGAGTAAATGGTTTTTTGGATCAGATCCAAAACTGAACTTGAGAGGACTTTTGCTGAAAACTCTCCTTGGATATTGGCCCAGAACACAGGTTAAGCCAATGTATAAAGAAGAAAAGAGATGAATCATGTCCAAGGTGGCTACTTCCAGGTCCTACCCTAGTGATAGTTTCAAAGCCATGACATTTCTGACTCTCTTAAGGTTGTTGTGTCAGGTTTCAGGAGGTGAGACAGAGTCTATGTTTCTCAATAAGACAGTATCCAGTGGGTGACTGACATCACTGTGGATAAAAATTTGCCCATATTCAATGAAATTTCCTTCTACCTCCAATCTCATTCATCTTCAGGGCAAAAACCTTAGAGAAAGAGAAAAAATCTCCTGGTGACAATTCCGCAGGTCAAGAAAGTGATAAAATAATTACTCTCCAATATTTTTTTTCTTATTTTCCAAGAAAATAAAAATCTTGGACAATAAGTCTGAAATCACTAAGTCTTCAAAATAATGAAAAACAATCTACACTCATGTTGGGAGTTTGGGGTTTCTGATGAAGGGTGGCAGATGTCACAACCCTCTCTCTTGTGGTTTTAGGAATGACTCTAGTGGGTGTCTAGTTCCTGATTGTTGTACACTGGAGATCATGAGCTTTCAACGATGTACTTCCTATTTGACAAATAAGCCAACTGGCTATGTTAACTGTTCATTTAATTATTGGATTATTTTCCATGCTTTCATTAATTTATCTAATTTTACCCCTTTCTATCTCTCATCAGCTAAGTTGCTATTTCAAAATCCCTCCTGCTCTCCTCTCTAACTTCCTTTTTTTGTTCATTTTTTCTGTACTTTTTTCTCCTAAGAATGTCTTTGCTTTGTCCTCTTCATTAATTCTCTTTCTAACTATTCTGAGCTTTTATTCTCTCATTTGTGGTTTATGTCCTCAATCTACTTGTTTTCCTCATAGCATTAATTCACAAATTCCAGGATTTGGCTCTCTCTTTTAGACAATTTCTATGTTGTTGGCTTTGAATTCACTGATTGTATTCTCTCAGAACCGATAGCCTGAGTCCTTCAAAGATGCCTAAGGTAGTACTGTTCTGAAATTATAAACTTTCATAGTTCTTAGGGCATTAAAACAAGCACTGCCTTCTCAGTAGGAGGTTTTCTTCTCCCATCCCCAAGTCAAAAACAAAACAAAAAACCCTGAAGAACAAGAAAGAAAAGGCGATTGAAATTTTGACCAGGACCAAATTTTGGATCCATCTATGGACAGTAGAACATGGAAGGGCAGAAGTAATCTCACTTTTCATTACAACCAGAAATCTGTGTGAAGTCATGAGGATGAACACTACTGGGTATTCATTTCCTCGTCTTAAGAGTGGTCCTAGTAAAGCCCATTGAACCCCAACTGTAGCAAGATTTCTAAGGATTGATTCGATGTAAACTGAGATCATACCCTTTAAATGAAGTAGTTAATAAAGATGTAATATAGAGGCAGAATCTATAGGGTTTAGACTAAAGTCTGTCCCTGAGGGAGGAGCCAGTATATTATCATCAAAGAAGGCAGATTTTGAGCAGTTCAAGTTCTGTAAGATGTACAAAGAACTAAATCAGCCAGTGAAGCCTTGGTTTTTCCCTTTTTGTTCCAAAAGAATTCATTCCTGTTTCCTCATACTTTTTGTGAGACACTTTGTGGCATTATGTGTTAGTGTGTTCCAAATGTAATTCGAATCTGTATAATGTCTCATCTTTTTTTCCCCTCTAAAATAAATTCCATTAATACAGCATCCATGATGTTTTTTTAAGGTTAGTCATTAAAAAATCAAATCATTTTAACCATTTGAAGACAAAATTTTTTAAAATGGGGAAGTGAAAGGCTAATATTAGGCTTGATTTAAAAAAAAATGAATCCTGTGTTTTCAATGTTTTCTTATAGAAAGAGTTATTTAAATTCTGACATCCTGAGTAAGAACATTCCAGAAACATAATAGTAGGGGAAATCCAGTAATGCTGTGCATACTGATGGAGTCAGCCTGCTTTGCAGCAAGAGTAGATTAAAACAGAGCCTTCTCATTTCTTCCTGCACTATGTCCAATTTTATTTAAGGGGAATGCCAGCTGAAATTCAGGTTACAGCTCCATGTGGAAACTGGAACACTGTTAAAACTTAAAAGCATTTTTAAATTGTGGTTCCATTTAAATATCACTTATAACTTATGTCAGAGTAAAGAAACCTTGTAGCAAATTAATTTGATATTCATATCTAAAGGTAGCTGTTTATTACCCAAAGTTTCATATGCATTTTTGTTATTATATATTTATATGTATGTGTGTGTGTGTATATACATATATGTATATATTTATATACACATACATATATATGTATTGTGTTTTGTCTGTTCTTTCTAGTGATCTAAAGCTTTCATTTGTTCAGTTATTGGGGTATTAAACAAAGTCTAGTTTATTGGGGGAAAACATTTGAACTTTTTGCAGGGAAAAAAATTGGAAGTTTTAGATTCTCCCCAAAGGCTATTTATTTGCAAAATCCTAAGATGCACACCTAAGAACTTGGGTTTGATAGGACTTTTATTCTTACTAGAAACATAGTTACCTTTGGAGAAGATTTGTTCTATGCAGATTTCTTCCCAGATTTCACTAGCCCCTACTGGGGTATATGGGAAGTAGAGGGTGATGATGGAGAAGGGTTCTTTTCTAAATCATTGCAGAGTGAGGGGGAATAAAACAGCTGGGGATAGTGGGTGGGTCTGGAACCAAATAGACTATGGGCCCAATGTTCAGATTCACACTCCTACAAAGAACGGGTCTCTTTTAGTGACATCATACTTTCTTCAGAAAATGCCTAATTCATGCCTCCTGTACTTGGAAAAAATAAATAAATTTTGATAAATTTTAATTGGCTTATGCCCTTAAAGGACAACTGGGTACATTCTGTTTGATACAGTGGTATACTTTGGTTGCACATATAACACTGAGTATTCTGGTCCTCACTGCCTGAAAGCCAGGTGTGTTATATCTCACCCCTGCTCTAGGGTTCTCTGGTACCCTTAAGGGAGTGATGTTGTTTCCTTAGATTGTAAGGGTGGTCACCTGAACTCTGGTTACATTTAGCCACTAACAATTAGATTAGATTTTACCCAGAAACATTTACTTTAAAAGATGCAATTGAAATGGACACCGAATAGGAAGAAACGGAGATAGCCAATTTGAATGAATTAAGGAGCATTTATTAGCCGGCTGGTGACAATCCCAGAGTCTAGCCCTGGGATCTGCCCCGAGCGGTGGTGTAAGCAGAGTATTTAAAGGCAAAAACCACAAACATATCAGGAAACCACAAACTTATCAGGAAGAAAAAAAATCAGGATACAGACTTGCATAAACATCCTGTACCTGGTGTTTTGCTAGGGGCCCCAGGTCCTTCCTATTCCTTTTGTGGGGGCACAGTTTCCTGGAACTTGGGCCAAGTTGGCCCCTTCACTTCACAATCAATCACAAATTTACAAACTTACTTTCCCCAATATATGGAACATATAATTTCCTCCACCACCACTACCACCACCATGAAATCTAGCTCTCTGAAGAAGGGAGGATTCAGTTCATAGTTTATATCAGTTTCTGTAGAGCAGAGTCCCAAATCCCAAACCCTGCTCCCCTCCCGACATACACACATATACCCTACTCCTGGCTTGAGTCCCATGTACCCTGGCCTCTAGGGTTCTCTGTCAGTTGGGTGGAGCATCACCCATGGAGTCCTACTTCCAAGGTCTTTGTGGCTTACTTTTCTAGGTCTGATGGAAATCACCCCTGGGACCTGAAAATCAAAAGGATAAATGAGAACAGAGACCCCAGACTCATTTCAGAGTTAAAAAAGAAGTAAAATTATCTTCTCCAAGTTCAGTTCCTGGCACTTGCACTGTGGGTGAGCAGTGATCTTCACTCTCTGAACACAGCAGGAAAAAATAAGACTGTCTCATCTGGCCAGTTTTAAAATTTCAACCTGTTCTGTTTAGGCAGTGAATCAAAGGAGGCTACTTTTACCTGCATGGCTGCAAAAATGCAGGATCTAGGTTGCTTCCTTGTTAGGCAATTTTGGGTCTACACACGTCACACATTTTTAGCAATATTTTTTAATTAAAAGACTGTAACAGCAAGTATCCTAGCATACCCAGGATGGCCTGCTAGCATAGGTTCTTTAATCTACTTTTAAAGGAAAGACTGCTCCAAAAGGGGTTAACAATCCTACTTTAATTACATTCACTAGTTCAGGGGAAAGATCAGCACACTGAACGTCAGAGAAGACGCAAGGAAAGAAATTAGCATAAAGACCAACAGACAAGATTCTCACTGCCTGTATCAAAACAACATTGGTATACACTTGACATACATCAGTGGATTGAGAGAGCCTTTACATCTGAGTAGTTGGGAGAAGCAGTCCTTCTTATAAGCAAACTCCCAAAGCAAAATACAAACTCAGAGTATAAATATACTTCTCAGAGCCAGAAGGCATCACAGCCCTCATAACTAATTAGATTAGTACCAAAAGGTGTAAAAGCCTTCCTAAAAGCAAGCCAACCCTAACCAAGCTTCTCTTTAAGTAAGTTCTTCCCCCAATAAGCTCTATGTGATTAAGGATGTATCACAGCTGATCACATAGGCCTATTAATGGGCAAGGAAGACATTATATCCCATTAACATTACAATGGCAAAATAAATAAATACAGTGTAACATTAATTGATTAATTTTCCTAATTTTTATTAGCGAAAGGAGCCATTATCCTGATTAAAATATAGGTTCTTTCAGGTTATCTCACTATCAATCCCCACATTTTAAGGTCACTGATTCCTCCTTTCCTCATTGGCTTAAACACCACTGTAATTATCTTCCTTCCTTCCTTCCTTCCTTCCTTCCTTCCTTCCTTTCTTCCTTCTTCTTCCAACCAATTCAAACATGCAATTTCAGGAAAGTTTGGCTGAATTTGCAATGCCCCCAAAGAACATAATAAGCATTTCACAGTTGTACAGAATAAAAAGCTTAAATTTTTTTTAATCAAACAAATTATAGGTAAAGTAAATGTATTCCAAAGATGACTTCAGAAGGAGATTTTTTAAAAATCCTGGTTAGATTAGAAACTACAAAATGTGCTAAGACATATGTGGAATTTTTTTTAAAAAATCTTTTTGTCCAAGATAATTGAAGACAGAACAAGTAAAAAAAATGACTCTGATTTTAGGATATAAATATGAATTTAAAACTCACTGACAGACGTTCAGCCTTTGAATCAGATCATAACTGTTACCAATTAAAGACACAACATAGGTATCTATTTCCAAAGAAATTGTAAGCACTTGAGAAACTTGATGGCTGTCAGAACTATTAGGAAAAGGGAAAATAAAAATATAGCAATTTAAGTAACTAATAGAGATACAGATGTACAAAAAGATAATTTGCACAGAAGAATTAAAAAAAATAGTTATTCCTTGGTATGTGTGCTTGAGACAACCATTTTCTCTCTTGACAAGCTCTAAGGTTGTAAAGCTGAGGAAAAGATCAAAATTGTTGTTTTCATTGTCCTAGACCTATATAGTCACTGAATCCTGTCTTTTCACTCATTCTTTGTTAGAAGAGTGGTATCCATTTTGGGGGAGGGAGGAGGGCTTGACACCTCCCCAAAAATTGTGATATAATGATAAAAAAATATTAATATAATGACTATTCAGGAAGGGAGGGAGCGAGAAAGGAGGGAAGGAAGGGAGGTAGGAAGGAAGGAAGGAAGGAAGGAAGGAGGAAAGGAAGGAAAGAAGGAAGGAAGGAAGCAAAGGGGAAGGGAAATCTTCAGTACTATTAACTTCGGGTTCTGACTACGATGTCTGATCATTTCAGTTTTCTGGGCCTTCATATATTCATCTGCAATATAAAGATAATATCCTCTACCTGATTTCCAGCTCCATTAATCAAAAACATTCAATGTGTTCAGTTTGTTTCTTTTTGTTGTTGTTGTTTTTCCTAGTCATGCATTGCACTTGTTTGAGCATGTTAGGTACTCAAGCATTTTCCCAGAAGCTGACCAGTGAAAGACAGCTTTAATTCCTGGGTAATCAAATCTGCAACATACCTAGAAATGATGGGGCAGAAAGTGTTGTGCAAATGAAAGGAATAGTTAGGAAGAAGATGCAAAATTTGTCTTTGAAAGTCAAGTCTAGGTCATTTAAATAACTTCAAAATATAGATAATTCTAAATAGCCTTTATATATGGGTAAACACGTCGATAAAAATCATGCTTCTCTGAGCCCCAATTTGCTCAGAGTGTGTATGTAAAATGCAGACAGCATGCCTTGAATATATGTTTTAAAGGGCTAATGTACAGATCAAACGTTCACATAAAGTGGTATATACTGTATCAGCTCATTATTATCCCATACCTGGCTGCATGATTCTTTTCAATATGATATCATTATGCTTCAAAACAAATAATTTAAAATACTGAGTTTAGTGATCATTTCTTCAGTTGCAAGGGTAGAGGTACAGAAATATCTAACAACAATAAACCGATTCTCCCAGAATCTCAAGAAACTTTGCTGAGCTCTTTAGCAAAGAGCAGAAAATTCCTGCAGACTAAATGAAGGGCTATTATTAAAGGGCGTGGTTTCAAATCCCTGTTAGTTGATCATCTTCAATCTTCTTTATAGTCAGACTGTTATATGTTTGGTTCTTACTTAGATCTTAAGTTTTTTATATATTTTTTTTAAATTTCATAAATCATAGAGAGTAGAAAAGTTTTCCTCTGCTGTATCTATTGAAACGAAGAAGCATTTGCTTATATCTGGGTCAGTCCTCAGAGGATTCCTCTATGTGGCTTTATAGTCCCACCCCAGTTACTGGTCCATACATTAAAGAAAAAGATATCGTCAAGATGTTATCTAATATATTCTTTAAGGTAGACTAATGGCCTATTGATCTATGGGTCCAGAATAAATATCAACATATAGTTCCAGATTATTTATATGGATGTAAATATTCTTAATGAAAATGATAAAAAGAAATAAACTATGCATTAATGAGTCCATAAAATTTTAGACTTAGAAAAGATCATAAACAACATTTCTCATATTACAAAAGAGAAGACTGATACTCAAAGAGTCCATGATGTCCAAAGTCAGGCAGCTAGTTAATGGCAGATTTAAGAAAAGCATCAAAGTCTCCTGATTGCCACTCCAAGTCTTTCTATGAATAAACATAACTGGAGTGCAACAAAGCTGAGTTAATACCAGTGAGAGGTTTTGTTTTGTTTTAAGAAAAATATCAATGAGCGCTTTAAAAAAAAAGGGATGTTTTATTTTTATCTTGCATCTCCCTCCCCCCACGTATGACCTTTTAAAAAGAGATAAACACTTCTAATAACAAGTGAGCACTCCATCCCCAGGATGAGAGACGGAAAGAAATAATAACCCAAGGGAGAAAAAGTGGTAAAAAAACGACTGCTTATAACGGTATTTGGAGAAAATTATGTAAATATTTATGCAAAGACAGCTTTGCAGAACACATCAAGCTGCATCAGAACTGTTCTTGCCAGTACGGCACATTCAGCAACACAGTTGGATCAACAGCCTGAAAAGCAGATGTGCCAATTTCCTGGATTTGATTATGATGATTCCTAATTACGCCAAAGCTGTGGCAATGTCCTTCCCTAGGATGACTCTTAATTTTGTTTTGCTAAGCCACACATGCAAGTCGTTTCAGATGGGCAAGTCATTGTTGTGTTAAGTCAATGAAATACACATTTGGTTTGCTTGAGAGTTTTTCAAGAGGGCCATTCACATGGATGTTACTTTTGAAATTTGATTTTTTTTCAAGCATACAAAGCAAAGAAAAAAATAATGATGTCACAATACTGCTATTTTGTATAGAAGTCATCATCAGATGCTCATATTGTTAGGATCTTAGATTTGGGAGGAATCATAGAAATCACTAATACCCACCTCTTTATTGTTAGAAAATAATAAAAATAATAGGTTCATAAAGGTAGCACAATTAATGGGATGTTGAGTCTGAAGTCAGGAAGACCTAAGTTCAAATTCAACCTTACTAACTGTGTGACTATGGGCCAGTCACTTAACCTCTGTTTGCCTCAGTTTCCTCATCTGTAAAGCAGAAATAATGATAGCACCTTCCTCCCACAGTTGCTACATGGATCAAATGAGATAAAATATGTGAAGCACTTAGCACTATGCCTGGCACAGAGTGGGTACTATATAAATGTTATCTATTATTAATGAAATAATTTTCTCAGGGCTATCCAACTGGTTAATGGTTGAATTTAATCTAAATAAAACCTAGACTTAGGTTTCCTTTTTTGAAATTTCCTTTTCATTATGATAAAACAAATGTATATGAAAATGTAAACATTTGACAAACATGTATTTCAATTTCAAAAGAACAAAAATCATATACGAAACTGAATTTGTCACATAGTTTTTAAGCATATAGTAAATTTAACAAAGTAGTAAAAAAAAATAATAAATTGTCATTTCTTTATGTCCTCTTCTGAAGTTTTCTTGGTTGTTTTCTGTGAATTTTTTAAATGTTTTATTCATGTTCATTTCTCTTGGCTACTCTACCACTTCCCACTAACTCTTTGCTTATTCTCATCCCTTCCCCAAATAGAAGCGCTCCCTTGTAACTAAGAAATATGGTCAAACAATGACCAAAAAAAATTATTTGTCCTATCTAAAAATGAACGTCTCATTCTAAATCTTTTGTCCATCACTCTCTGCCAACAGGTACTTGGAACTCTTTATTACTGTGCAGGTTTTAAAGTCAGAAGACCTGAGTCCAAATTCTGTCTCTGTCATTTAGTGGGAGGAAGTGTGAAGGTAACACGGGACTTGGAATCTGAAATATCTGTGTTCAAATTCCACCTCAGACACTTACCAGTCATGTAACTCTGGGTAAGTCATGAAACATTTTGTGACTCAGTTTCTTCACCTATAAAATGAAGGTCAGATTCAATGACCTCTCATTATGGTCTTCATTGGTCTCTATATAGATCAGAGTTCTAAAGTCTTTCAAAGTTGTCTTTTATTGTATTGTGATTATTATATAAACATGTATATTATATAAACATAATGCACACATAAATATGCACATTTACTTAGTTCTTTAAGGTTTGCAAAGGACTTTGCTAATATTTCATTTTATCTTCACAGCAATCCTAGGAAGTAAGTGCTATTATTATTCTCATTTTGATGAAGAAGTTGGGCCTTGAAGGAAGAGACATCAAGTGATTGAAATCATGATGTGGCAAGGCGAAAACGTATGGCAAACAGCATAAGAAAAATTGCAAAGATGGGAAGGGACAAGATAAGAGCCAGAATGAGAGTACAATAATATTATTATAATAGCTAGCATTTTATAGCTCTTTAAGGTTCAGAAAATGCTTTATAAATATCTCATTTTCACTTCAAAAAAAAGGAGGAAGAATTATGATTTTGTGAAGGCAGAAACAACGAGGCTTGACAACTGGCTGGCTGTAGGATGAGGGAGAGAAGGCAGAACCAAATCAAAGATTTAGATGTTGGTGGGTGCCAACATAGCCCCTTCTCTCCCACACAAGTTAGGTTTTCCTTAAATAATCCAAGAGATTTAATTGGCCAAGGTCCTTGACCTATTGACAGTAGTTCCTGGTCACCTAAGTACAAAAAGACAATGAATAACTCTAGCCTCTCTCTAATGCTGACCACAATGGGCAATTCAGAGGTAGGGGGCTTCATTCAGCTAGTGTCCTGGTGAGTTGCCTTACCCTATGTGGTTAAGTAAATCTCTTTTTCTTAAGTGCTAAATGACTATCTCATATCATTCCAATATTCAGTCTAAACTGTGACGGGGACCAGATTGAGTAGGGCCCAGCCTATAAAACAGTGGTTTAAAAACCTTAGGGGTTGTATCAGCAAGCACCCTAGCATACCCAGGATAGCAGCTAGCACAGATTCTTAGATCTGCTTTTCTAAAGGAAAGCAACTCAAAATGGGTTAACAATCTTACTTTAATCAATCAAACATATATCATTTACCTAGTTCATGGGAAAAAGTCAGCACCCTGAACTTCAGAAAATACGAACACAAGTGACAAACAGAAGTTACAAGCAGAGAAAGAAACAGATCAGCAGACGGCTTCCAGCATCTGACCATTCCATCAGTTACCTAGTCAGTTCCCAGACAGCGAAACACCAACATCTGGGTTTTTCTTAGCTGATGGGCTCAACGGCTTCCTAGAGTCTTGTCTGGCCAAATCACACAACTCTTCTCAAAGCCCCAAAGCAAAACCTCACATAAGGGTGTATATATAGCTTTCTCCTGGATGGGAGAATGTCACAGCTCTCTTGACCCGCTGCCCAATCACAAAGCTACAAGGTGCAGGCATTCTCGAAAAACAAGCCTGGCACCACAGGCTCCACATGACCACATTCAGTCTATTAGGGGGCAGAGTATACTTTCAAATAGAGGAAGATTCTCAGTCACGTAGCCACTTTAGCAAAGGGCCTAGGGGCAGGGAAGATTTTCAGATTCCCATAACAGGGGTCTATTACAATACTCTTATTTTTCAAGTTTGAAAGCTAAGTCTCAGAAAGTTTGAGTCATTTGCCCAAGGTCACACTGGTAGTAAGAAGTAAAGTCTAGGATTTGGCCTCAGGTCCTCTAAAACCAGACTTTTTCCCAAATATATAATGTGCCAAGATTAAGACCCTTGTTATGGAAAAGATTAAAACCAGTTCTCAGCTATCACTTTGGAACTAGATATGGTAGGCTAAATTGCATAAATGTGTTGTCATAAATTAAATGTACACCTTAAGAAAGAAAAAATTCCTAATTCAAAGGAATGACTACCTAATGTCTTTGGGGAATGGGGAAATAGACCAATTTGACTAGATGAAGGATTCATTGTGGGAAATAATGAGAAATAGGGCTAGAAAAGAACATTGGAACTAGCTTCTGGAGAGCTTTGAATGTCATCTATTCTGTAGATGATAGGGAGCCATGCGAGGATTTAGACCAAGGAGGTAACATTATAAAGTTCATGTTTTACGGAAGTCAATATCATAAGAACATGGTAACAAGATCAGAGAATGAAAGAACAGGAAGCAGAAAGGTGTGCTATGAAGCTATCGCAGAACCTGTTCACCCAGAAAGGCTTGAACAAAATGTAGTGCCTGTAGGAATAGAAAGCAAATTATTGGTGTGAAATATTTTGAAGGCAAAGCAGACGGACTCTGAAAACTGATTAGATGTGGAGTACAGGGGAAGTTATTTGGTTTCATCTAAATTGATCTTCCTTTTTAAGGAGTTCCTAAATCATAAATAGACCAAATGACTTATAAAGAGGACCAGATTCAAGAGACTTGAAAACAAAGCAATCCATTATCATAACACCTTTCAGTCTCTAATGAATTCCATGTCCCATAGGGTCCTAAAGGAGGAAAGTTCTCTAGACTCATGGTGTCACCCTATGGTTTGCTAATGAGGTAGTTCCATGAAATCTGGTGAATCATATTTTCCATAAAGATACAGACAAATCCTCCAGATCCATAGAATCACCCCATGGTTTGTTCTCCCCCTTGAAAGGGAAAGACAAATGGTATCCCAATATTACAATAAGTTTCATTTTTACTCCATAGAGACTTAACAAGAATCTCATCTTGTAATTCTCTTCTGTAGTCTTAAAGATCACCAGAAGGAAAATAAACTTAGGGTTGCCGAACAGGCTACCGTACTTCCCACTGGACACATACTGGCTGAATAATTTGAGTAATGGTGGAGTCCAAAGTCCAAGTCTCTTGCTGTTCCATGGGCCACATGGTTTCTCACTTTATGATTGCCATGTGGTTGAGGGCATAAATGGTTGCCATATGCTTGTCCATTAACTGATCCTGAGTTAATAGACTCTCCAAAAGTCCCTATTCAATTTATGTTGAAAAGTAAAAGCTCAAAGGGCCTATGGGACCCAAAACACTGAAAGCTCACTTTTATAACCTGGTACAAAGAGGGAGCTCCTCCCACAAGTCCATTCCACCACAGTCCAAGTCAAATAATTTGTCAAGAATCAATGAAAAACATCCTCCAGGAGGTGCTAAGGCATAGCCTTCATAGGAAGAGACAACCAAAGTTCCAAACAAAGGCTTACCAACTTATAACTTCATTGAGTAGAATGGAGAACTCACTTGATTAATCCCCTAACCAAGATACAAATGAAAGAAGCAATCCCTGCTTTCTAATACTGTATATTCTAAACTGGAGTAATGTGACATGTAAACATTTAAGTTTATATATTAAAAAATTGAGAATGAATGAGAACAGTAAACCACTGAATGAATCAGGAAAGGCTTCCCCTAAGAAACAGAGCTTAAGCTAAGCTTTGAAGAAAGACAGAGATTCCAAGAACAGTTCTGAGGAAAGAATGCAGCCCAGAGCTGTGGGGAAACATTTATTAGTGCCTTATGGAGTGTTTTAACCCGTAAGCAAAAAAAAGACAAAGGCAAAGAAAACTGTATTCCTATTTCAGATGAGAAACCTGATCTACACTGCACTTTCCAGACCACATGTAGCTCTCTCCAAAGGAATTTGGAACCTGGAATCAAGTAAGTGTCACTCCTCTTTCAGATGAAAACATAAAGCCCTCCAATTGGGGTCTAGAAAAAGTATACTTTTCTACACAGGGTGCAACCATATTCTTGAGAGTCTCTGGTACCATAGGTGATGACCAGGTAACTTCCTGTGGATCCTTATTCCAAAGGGCAACCAGAATTCCTTCTCATGGATCCCTGTCACTATAACTGTAAAACAAATGGAATCACCAATTCACACCACAGAGCAAGATAAGTAAGCTCAGTTAGAGCAATAGCAATGAAGGCCAATATTGGTGGATTTTAGTGCAGAAATTCATATCCTAAGAATTGGCAGAATATTTGATTCTCACAAAAAGGTAAGCAGTCTACGTCTGTTTTAATGCAAAAAAAAAGATCAAACTGATCATTTTTGCCTAGTGATGTAAATTTTGTCTTTCTCACGTTAAAACTTAATATCAAAACTTAGGATTACAGTAACGTACAATTCTATTTAAATAATCAAATCAACAAAAAGTTTGCACAATTATATCAATGCAACTGACTAGCAAGGGAACACACATTGGAAAAAAATGACTGTATAAGTATGACCCAAATACATTTTTTTGTCAATTTCTATAGATCTTGAAGAACAGGAAATCTAAAAGGAACAGTTCTAGGCAGTGAATCTTTCTGGGGGTTCCCACAAATGTGATGGGCCCAATTTCATCCCAGACAAGGACCTACATGTAACAGTGATTACTCTACCAGATGGCTACTTCTGCTACTTTTCAGCCTTCTGGTGAAATGTAGGATTCTTTCATACCCTTAAGGGGCTTTGTGGTCATCTAACTTCTTTGCCCTTGGCTCAGGCCCTCACTGACTGTCTTCTACAATTTTAGATGTTTCCTGAACCTAATTCCATGTTACCACTTCAAAGGTATTTATTTCAATATTTACTTCAAATGTCTGCAAATATTTACTTCAGTGGTATAACAAAAACAAATATATAAGAAAATCTCCCCAACACATGGAGCTATTGTTCTCCCCACACACCATCTTTGTGTGAAAAAAAGATGGGAAGAATTAGATTCACAGTTTAACACACTTTCTATATAGCACACTGTCCCACCAATTCGAGGAGCTTTTGTTGCATCATCCTAGCCACTCAAGGCTACCCTGTGGGGCTGGCGGCAACACCTGACCTGGGATCCTGCCTTCAAGGTTGCTGGGTCTAGGTATTTCATTGCTTCTTACTAGAACTGAAAAGGAAAAAAGAAACCAAAATCCCAAGGCCATTTTGTAGAGCCATAGGATCTAAGTGGGGAAGAAGAAGAGGAGCTCTTCCCCAACGCAGTTTAGTTCATAGCACCCATGCTGTGGGTAAAGTTAATGTTTACCCCTAGGATGCTGACAGAAAAGAGTGAGCAAGACTGTCAATCTGGTAGTTTTAAAGGTGCATCTTGTTTGTGCTACACATCTGATGGAAAGAAACTAATGAACAAAATAATCTTAATATAAAGGAATGAATTATGATTTTGAATGTGAGAATTTCAATCTTCCTCTAGGGATATCAGAAGAGGAAACTCTTCCTGGTATCCCAGCTAACTTCAAATCACTTCTCATAGACAAGACTCTAACTACTGTATGAACTAAAGTAGGGCAAAGAAAACAGGACCAGGGAAATGATATGTTCAATGATGCAATAAGGTAGAGGAAAACAATTGTAAAAGGCCAAATTTAACATTTAAAGGTTCCAAAACCCAAATTTAATGCAGTGACCAATGCTGGTTACTTACTCAAAGGACAGGTGTTGAAATACTTATTTTTTTATGTTTTTATAAAAGAAACTTATTCAGCCTTTATGATTTAGAATCTTGGAATCAGAGTTGAAAGGAACTTGTGAACCCTCTGCACGAATTGAAATCCCCTCCATGATGGCATGAACAAGTGGTCCCTCAGCAATCACTTGATAACCCAGGATGGCAGGGGACTCACTATTGCCCAAATCACTTCATTTTACCCTTGAGCCACTGTACTATTTGTAATGCCATGCACCAGCAGATTCCCAAAGGAACAGCTTTTATAGTTCAGATTACAAAATATAGTGAACACTCTGTTTATTCCATTACAAATCAAGACAAACATTCAAAACATTATAATATTCACAACATTACATCTTATCACAGAAAATGGCCACACAGTTTTCACTACAGTGGCCACAATATTCAGAACAAGGAACAATAGA
>CM053583.1:187256182-187297948 GCA_028627135.1 Pseudochirops cupreus
TAGAAGGGTTGTAACCAATGAGTGATCACTGGGAAAAGAAAAAAAAAAGGCAAAACCAGACATGAAAGAGAACGATAACAAGTTTTGCTTCAGTCTCCATTTAAACTATAATCTTTCTATATCTTTCTCTGAGTTTAGGTATCTCCTTCCATCCTGAGGCTTGTAGAGTTAGCTGTGCCTTGTTGAGGATAGTCCAGTTTATCAAGGTTGGTCATCATATGTACGATGTGTCTGTGATTGTGTACAGGTTTTGCCTGGTTCTGCTCTTCTCAGTTAGCATCAGTCCGTATAAGCCTCTCCAGGTAATTATGAAGTCCATCTCCTTCCCATTTCTCATAGCACAATAGTATTCCATTACATTCATATACCATAAGCTATAAACTTTTACCTGTTATCCCTCTTAGTCACCCAGTCAAAGAGAGAAATGGAGTTAGTGTGGCATGACCTGTTCAGTGAATCAATTCTGGCTCTTTGTGATTTTTGCTTCCTTATCTAGATGTTTGCTAAGCACATCTATGTTTTGAATCTTGTCTGGAATTGTCATGAAGCTTAGTGATTTTTTTCATTCTGTCTCTCTCTGAAAATCAGGAATGTGTCTTCTAGTTTTCCAACTCCTCTCGCATTCCCAATAGCCTTTCAAATATCTCTTAGAGTGGTTCAAAAATTACACTTCCCAGTTCTTTCAGTATCCATGAATTGTAGTTCTTAGAGGCAAGTAACTTGAATTCATCAAGAGAAGCTAGGTGCTGCTCTCAAACTATTTATCTTCAATGATTCCCTCTTGGGGATGTTTTGGGTGTTCTGCACATGAGTTAGATAGCATGGCTTCTGAAGTCCACTTCAACCAAGGTTCATTTTTTTTTTTAATCCGAGTGGTGGTTTAAGGTAAGCAATATAGAAATAGGGTTTGAATTGGAGCAAAATGGAGACCACACAGGAATGTATTGCAGTGATGTGAGAACTCATGGAGGCCTGAATAACAATGTTAGCAGTGAGGACAGAAAGGAAAGGATGAAAATAAAGTATTGGAAGGAAAAATTCACAGTGGTTTTAAGCTTGGGTGGCATTGAGAGAAATAGGATGGTCAGAAAAAAAATTTGGTTTGAGAAAAAGGGAGATGACTAAGCGTCTTGTTAAATTTGAAGTGATGAGGAGTATTTTGTAGAATTAGAGAAATGGGGCTGGAGTTTAGAAGGTGAGGCAGAGGTTGATGAATTTGAGAACTGATACTCCCTAACCCGTTTTCATGTTTCCTGAATATAAACTTAGGCAGCTGTTGAAGATGACTCAGAAGGAGAAAATCTTTTTTTTTTTTTTGAGGGTAGAAGAAGCACTAATACCCATATGTACATATGTATAAATATGTATGTCTATAGTCATAGGATTATAATGTTGTACATGACAATGCCATTTTTTCATTTGAATCCTGATAGACTTACTTGATATGTGAACATACCTGTGTTCCTTTCCATTCTTTATTAACAAATCTTAGAGAAATTTAAAAATGGCAAAAAGTCTCATACATTGTTGAATAACATGGAAAAAGAAAATCAAAACCTGCCAATTTTTTTTAATAAAAGAAAGTAGCAATGAAATGACTTATTCTTTGGATTTTTTTTCCAGAAAAGTATCACTTTTTTTAAAAAAGGGAAAGTGAATAAAGAAAGAATACTTAGAGGGAAACGAACCGAAAACAATTAAGTTTCTACAAAACTTAGTCAAAATGAATTGTAGAATTTACCTGTTTGGTGTATCATAGATGATGGCAGCCAACCCTGAGGCAAGTTAAGCATGAGTGGATTAAGTGTAATTAAAAGAAGAACAAAGCATTCTTATGAATATCAAATGAGCAAAACAGCTAACCTTAGATAATTCTTAGTTTTTTAAAACATATTGGACATTTTACCTGGATACATCATAATTGTTCAATCAACACTACCTTTAAAGGGAAATAAAATTGTGTAAATTAGTGATTAGAACTGATCATGTAGTTTTACATTTTTATAGTTTGCCCTTTGTTAACGGGAAAGGTTGGGCATTGTAGTGATTTGAAACTCAGAATTTGCCCATAGAATTTGAAGTTCTGTTTTATTGTCCATTAATGTTGTCTTCATTTACGTGGCAGTAAGTGTGTCTGCTTTTCTTTTGATTGGACTTTTTTTCTACTGCCTCAGTTCATCATCTAGGTAAATTTATTAATTTAAAAAGGCTAAACTTAAATTAACACTCCAAAAAAAAAATTTCATATACGTAACAGAATATAAAGAAAATTTTATGTAAAACCATGAATCTCCTTTTCATGCTACTTGCTTTTTAAAAAAAAGTATTTAATAAATTCCACACGTTATTTTCAGAATTAGCCTTCTTGCCTGTACCACCTTCTGAATTTCCTTCTGCTTCTATGGCCGCTAAACAGAAAAAGTCATCATGTTCCTCTTTTTTGGCATCACTGTCATTACTCTTACTTCCCCCCTTCACTCCAATGAACTGAAAGAAGATATGTACCAAATAAATTTTATGGAGATGATTAATAGAAGGAAGACAGTGGAATTAAGGAGGATAGGGAAAGGCTTTCTGCAAAAGGTGGAATTTTAGCTGAAACTTGAAGGAAGCCAGAGAAGCTAGGTGGAAGAGATGAGGTGGGAGAGAATTGGGAGACAGGCAGTGAAAAGATCCAGATTCTAGAGATGGAATGTCTTATTGGAGGAACAGCAAGGAGGCCAGTGTAAATGGATCTAAGAATAGTCAGGGCAGGAGAAATAATGTATGAGAAGAATGGAAAGATAGAAGTGGGGCAGACTGTAAAACACTTTGAATTCCAGAGGATTTTATATGTGATGCTAAAAGTGTCACTGGAGTTTATTGAATTGGGCTGGGAGTGGGGTGTGGGGTAGGGTGACATGGTCAGATTTGCACATTAGGAAGATTCATTTGATGGCTGAGTAGAGGATGGGCTGGAATGAGGAGAGAACGAAGCAGGAAGATCAATCAGTGGACTATTTCCATAGTACAGTTGTGAGGTGATGGTGACTTGCACCAGGCTGGTAGCAGTGTCAGAGGAGAGAATGGGGTCTATATGGGAGATGTTACAAAGATTAAAAGAGTGGAATTTGACCATAGACCAGATACAGCTTTCACTATAATTTTTAATTTGATATTCCTTGACCTGATGAACATCATGAAAAACAGTGGTCTTAACTTACTATTCAGTCTTGAAAGATTTATATGCAAACATATTCTATTTAAGTCAGCAAGCATTTATTAAGTGCTTACTGTATGTCAGACACTGTGCTAAGTATTGAGGGCACAAAATTGCCCAAGAGGAGTTCTTCTATGTTCTAATGGGGAGAAAACTGAAATTATTCTGGCTCTTAATGATTGGCCAACAACTGTGTTTGTCCTTTGTTCTCGAAGACGACCATGATGTCAGGGAAATGATGACATGACTTGCAGTTGACTTGGATTTGAGTGAGGAAGGGGTGTGCAAGGTCACCAGCCTCACTCCTCCAGAGTCATCTGGGTCCAGTTACTAGATATTTATCAAGATGACTGGGTCCAATATGCATTGGGAGACCCTGGCCCTCGTAGGCTAAGGTCTTTTCAGGTTCTCACTTTGAGTGGGGATAAAGTCCATTCAGTAAATAGGTCTCTTTAAGAAATTAATCAAGAGGATTAATCAAGGAAAAAAATCAAACTGGGAGGGGAGGACCCTCAGGTTTCCTGGCCAAAAGAGAAACAGTTACTATTTAGTATTTACGTCCACTCTCTGCTAGGCAGGGACCATTGTCCCATCTAAGAGCTCCAGAGGGAATTGGGTTCAAGAAATCCTCAAGAAATGCAACCAGGCAACCCAAAGGAAAAAAGGCAGCTTTTGCCCATCAAAATGTACTGACCCCTGGGTAGAGCACCCCCAAGTAAGGATGGAGAGAAGAGGCTACTCACAGCTTGTATTTTTCCTTCCTTCTTGAAGAGGCCCATGACATCAAGGAAATGACGAGATGACTTGCAGTCATGTCCATCTCCAGTTGTCCTGATGAATATCTGGCCACTGGACTCAGATGACTCTGGAGGTGAAAGTGAGGCTGGAGACCTTGCACAGCCCTCCCTCACTCAAATCCAAGTCAAGTGCAACTCATGGCCCACGATAGGTCCCAGGCCAACCCCCAATTTGTCACTGTTGGAAATCCAAGTCAACTGCAACTCATGGCCCACAATGGGTCCCCAGGCCAACCCCCAATTTGTCACTGTTGGAAATCCAAGTCAACTGCAACTCATGGCCCACAATGGGTCCCAGGCCAACCCCCAATTTGTTGTTGTTGGAGCCCTGAGTGGCTCAGTGTTAATGTAAATGGAAATGACTTCTGTTTTGGCCAGAAACCCTGAGGGTTTTCCCCCCAGATTGATTTTATTTTTTGTCTAGGAAAAAAGGCCATTCTCTGCTTCATTTCTTACCTAGCCTTAATCAGTAGTTGTCCTTCATTCTTGAAGAGGGCCAAAATGACTCTAGTGTTAAAATCAAGTTGCAGTGCATCTGACTGTGACTGATCAGACCAATATGAGCTCAGAATGTTCTACCACAGATTGGGCACAAATAGTCCATGTGAACATTTGGAGTGGGTTCTCTAAGTTTGTGCATCTCTCATTTCTTTTGAGCTATTTTAATTCTGCTTTGCTCATAAAGCACAACCCCTTCTCTGATGAGAGCATGCCATGCTGGGCAATCCTGTGCCATTGTCTCCCATGTCACATAATCAACTCCAAAGTTCTTAAGAGAAACCTTGAGAGTGTCTTCTGACCACCATGTGAGCACTTGCTCTGTGTGAGTTCTCCATAAAATAGTCTTTTAGGCAAGCACATGTTTAGCATTTGAACAACATGGCCAGCTCATTGGAGTTGCACTCTCTGTGGTAGAGTTCACTGAATGGGCACTGCCTTAGTCAAACTGAGATCTGTTAAAGACCTTAGATTAAAAAGGCCAAGACTTCCCATTGCATCCAAGGCCATCTCCAGTCCTCCTGGTCTGTTTCTCTCCACTGGTCCCAGATGGCTCTAGAGGAAAAAGCTAGGCTGGTGATTTTGCACAGCCCTCCCTCACTTAAATCCAATTCACTAGCCTATCATGGCATCACCTCCCTGAAGTCATGATCCTTTTCA
This sequence comes from Pseudochirops cupreus, assembly GCA_028627135.1. Lineage (NCBI taxonomy): Eukaryota > Metazoa > Chordata > Mammalia > Diprotodontia > Pseudocheiridae > Pseudochirops > Pseudochirops cupreus. The sequence goes on from CM053583.1 coordinate 187,261,337, forward strand.
AGAATGTAGGACAAACAAACAACAACAACAAAAGCTAGGGAGAGGACTCTACATTGAGTACCATATATAGGATTAAATCTGAATAGATTTGGAGTAAGGCAGTTCATCTGAAGCTTGAAGGGAGGTTGGGATTCCCAAGGGAAGAGACAAGGAGAGGAATCATTCCAGATATGACTGACAAGCCCATGTGCAAAGACACGAAAGTAGAGGAGAGTATATTGTGTACAACAAATGGGCCACTGTGGCTGAAACATAGAATGCTTGAGGGAGAGAAATATGAATTCAATTTACAAGTATATTCATGGTGATTGGCATTAAATGTTGGGCAGAAAACTTTGTATTTTAACCTAGAGGCAATTGGTAGACCCTGAAGCTTCCTGAGTCAGGGAGTGTCATGGTGGGAGCTATCTTTTATGAATTACAGTGTATAAACTGTGTTTAGGACAGGTCAGAGAGGGAAGAGACTTGAGAAAGGAAAACCTATTAAGAACCTATTGCAAGAGTCTAGGTAAGAGGTGCAAAAGCCCCAAAATAGTATGGTGTGTGAGAGATTTTTACTTAGATTTTTTTTTTTTTTACCTGTTGTTAGTAATATTCCATAACAGATTCTGATGCTGGAAAATCAGTACTGGAGGGAATATCTGTTATTCCTAATAAAAATTCTAAGAATTAAAGCATTTGAATAGGATATATGAAGAAAAAAATATTCTATCTTTTGGGAAAGCCCCAAGGGAAGTTGTAGGGGCAGTCGGTGCCAATCAGTGCTTTGGACTCAAGTGAGTCCCTTTCTTTTGCACAGCCTCCTTGGAGCCAGAAAGTTTTGTTTGGGGAAGGGGTCCTTCCCCAAGAGCTCCTATTATTGTTGAGTTTCTACTTCTTGTCCTCCCTCTCTGTTCTCTTTTGGCATGTAACTTGTGACATATGGATGCCATCAGCCACCACAGCCTGAACTTGTGGGAAGAACTCCCTACACTGTTTGTAACTAAAGCTGGAGCCTGGTGGTATTATGTTATTAATTAGGATAAAACCTCATTAAAATCTATGTTTTTATGCATGCCATAAAAGAAAAAAAAATGTCATACATTCGCATCCTTTTTGTTTCATTTTTAAATTTTTAATGCTTATTATAAATAATATTAAATTCCAATACAAACAATTAAACATGCTTTATGACTATGTACATGTAATTAAATGAATTTCAGCATGTGAAATGTCATAACCTGTTAGTAACTCTCTCCAAGTTTCCTTTACTTTGTTCATTACCATTCACTGTCTTGTATATGATTGTAATTAGTGTTAACCCAGCTTTTTTTATTATTGTTTTATGGTTTCACATTATTTCCTAAAGTTCTTTCCATGTTCATTTACACTCCTCACATTTGTCCATCTTAATTGTGGTACATAATGCTAATATATTGCAATTTGTCCAGCCATTCTTTTATTGTTGGATATTTTCATTGCTTCTGGGTTTTTGCAATAATAGATAATGCTATTAACTTTTGAACAGATAGTTTAAAAAAAATTAGTGTGTGTGCAAACATGTGCAGGCATGCATGGATGTATGTGTGAGATAATTCTTTCATAATCCATAGACTCATTGATCTAGACCTGAAGGAATTCTCAGTGGTCTTATAGTCTAAGCATCTCATTTTACAAGATGCTGAAATTGAGAATGAGTGAGGTAGTAAGTGACAGATACAGGACTTAATCTTGTCTTCCTGATTTCTAGTCCAACATTCTACCCACTCTACCCCGTCCTCTAACTCTAGAGACAGTGTTTCTCCCCCTCCCCCCAATGTACCAAGTCATAATTTTCAGGCTCAAATGAAATCATTGAGTCAATGTATATAATTATTTTGATAAGTCTCATTTTTGTTGTACTAGATTATGCTCTGAAGAAATCCTACTAATTTGCAATTCCACCAGCAATAAATGCATTCCTCTACACCTTCACCAGGACTGTTTGCTTCTTTGCTCTTAATTCATTTTCCTAATTTGAAGAGGAGAAGTAGTAGCTTAAAGTTGTTTTAATTATCAACTTTTTGATTATTAGTATTGCTGAATCTTTTCAAGCAATATTAACTGTGTTTTCTCTAGGGAAAATTATCTGTTCATATTCTTGACCATTTGAAAAATTTTAAGAGCCCTTATGTATTTCAGATATCAAGTTGTTTTCCCTGAGTCAATTATTTGCGTGGCACATTCAGTATTTTTATTTTAATCAAGTACTCTGTTTTGTCCTTAATGATCCTTTCTACTTATCAAATCATCTTTCTGTTTTTAAGCAAAGTAAATTATTCTATTTTCTTTTTTCTTTTGTACAACTATCTGTCATACAACTAGAATTCACTAAGCTATATTGTTTGAGATATGGGTCTAAATTGTTCTCCTGCCAATTTGTCAACCAATTTTCCCAGTACATTTCTCAAATAATTAATCTTTTCTGTATAGATTTGGCAAACCCTAATATTTTATCTATGCATCTGTTATCTCTATTCTCTTCCATTGATTGTTTTTTTTATTTTTTCATATACTACTAGGTAGTTCTTCTTTTAAAAATTAAACATTGGTTGATTTCTTTTGTTTTCCCATTACTATCATTTCTGTATTCCCTTCCTTACCACCCTTATTTCCCCCTCCAGTGAGTGTTCCCTTTAAACACAAAGCAATGCAACATTTAAGCATATCCAGTCAATATGGAATCTATGTTTAATAGTGCCAAGTTTTATTGATAACTGATTTGTAATAGGTTTTAAAGTCAGGGACATCCAGTTTCATTTAAATGGTTTTTTATTGATCAATTTTTGAAATTGAGTTGAATTTCCCATACAAAATGTTCTTCAGTATTAAACAGGAGTTTGTTTATTTACTTCAGGTTAAACACTATTTTCATATCTAAACACTACATCTCTTAGCTCTCTCTTGTAACTAGAAGTTTCCTTCTCTTTTGTTTAAAGACTGGGCAATTTTCATGAGTTGCCTGGTAATCCCAGCCTTAATTTTACTGTGAAGCAGTAGGAGTAGGAGATGTTTGAGCTATTATTTTTAAATTTTATCCTTTTAATTCCTTCATCATTCTTAATTTGGACTTTGTCCAGTTTTATCTTGAATAATCCTTTTCCCATCATAGAGTACTCTGAAGAAAAAATGTTCAGTCTGACTACAGGGGGTATTCTCTAATTCAGTTGTTCTCAACCTGTGGGTTATGTCCAATTTATAACAATGAAAATACAGCCTGCATATCAGATATTCACATTATGATTCATAAAAGTAACAAAATTACGGTTATGAAGTAGCAACAAAAATAATTTTATGGTTGGGGGCCACCACAACATGAGCAACTGTATTAAAGGGTTGCAGCATTAGGAAGGTTGAGAACCACTGCTTTAGTCAATACCAGCATCACCAGAATTCTCCTTTCTAATCATACATGATTGTGCTATATCCTAGGCTATCCAGCTACATGGTAAGTGCAGTATGAACAGGTTTAGAGGCTCATTTAAATATGACTTGATTTGGGTCCTACATTTTCAAAGGAAAGAAGATGCTATTTACAGAATAAATAAATCAGTTAATGGTAGCCAAATTCATATGTAGACATAAGCTGTTAATTTTCATTTTAGGGCCTACTTCTTCAGCCACGTGGGTAGCACAGCCCTTTTGTTACAATCTGGTTACCTGCTAAAGATGGTCCCTTTACAATCTGCTTATCATTTGGCAAAAAAAAATAGGCACCTAATTTATAATCCTGTAGTCAAAGTCATCAACTGGAGAAATATATCACAATGCAGTCCAAAAACATGGCTGAAAGAGCAAAGCAAGAAATATGTTTGGAATCAGGGCCAACATGAGATTCTCTTCTCCAGCTTTCATAGAATAATTTCATCCCTGACTTAATAGCAATTCTCAAACTTGTACAAATTTGCCCAGTTTTGGCTCCAAGGTACCTCACTGCTACTTGTTACCTAGCATGTAATTAAGGCATGTGATATAATCACACAATAGGACTACATCACAATACATTACATTTAGACTCCATCCAAATTAATTTGAAATGTGTCAAGTGTATCCATGATGAAACTCCATTTTGGTCCTATGCTCAAGTCAAGCTACAGCAAAGGAACAACAGAATTTGCATCAACAGTGATATCCACTTTCATCTTTTGCCAAACATCTGCACTCAACATGTGACACAATGACAGCTGGTTCTTGAGATTACATTCATGGTTAATGCTAACCAAAAGCAAATAGAGAGTAGGGAACAACCATCTTTTCTTGTCCAGTCCTCTTATGAAAGAAGTTCCATGAGAATATCTACAGAAACCCTAATGGGTAAGAACATTTGAAATATTTTAGTATCAGAGGTAATATTCTCATTTCAAATATATAATTGCCCCAAAATTAGTAACATCTAATTAAAAGCAAAGAATATATAATCCTAATCTGTAAAGGATGAATACTGTCTTTTCATTAGCATATTGAGACAAAGTGCTTGGTTGTTTTTTGTTTTTTTTTTGCACTTGTAAGTTAATTAATTTAGGGTTCCTTTCTACCATTAACTTTTTTTGGCTTTATTCAGAGAGAATAAGCTTTAATAAGGACGGATAGTTTCAATTAGAAGAGAACTATACATAGTCTGAAAGAAATATAAAACTTAGTGGTTATGACATTAATGAAGATATTCTATGTGGAATTTGGGACTCATAGTTAGGAGTTACAATTTGGGAGTTACAAATATGAATAAAAATAATTATTAAATGGTTACTATCAGACTTTCCATGACATGGGACAGCCTCTGACCTCGTAAATACCCTGCCTACCAATAACCCATATAACACAAATGGCCCCTCCAAATAGTGCCCAACTACAATTAGTTGAAGAGGCAGTTGAAGCTTATAGAAAATATAGAGCTTCAAAGATTGATGAAAGAAAGCCATTTTGATAAATAGGAATAACTAAATTAGCTAAGCCTTGAATAGGAATGCCAACTAGACTGGGCTTTAAAACAGCATGTTTAATGACCCAAAATATCATCCATGACCTTGAAAAGTTGTCCTTTTTTATTTTAAAAGGTCTTTTTGTTGATATCTTATGATTTAACATCATCTACATTTCCCATTATGTCTCTTCCTCTTCCCCTTCTCCTTCCCACTGAATTATTCCTTTTGATGATAAAGGAAAAAAAAGTAGAGGAAAAAATAAAAAGCTCTACAAAACTAATCAACAAAAATGTAATATTATATTTAGTATTCCAAACTCATTGTCCATCATTTCTGTAAAGAAACAGGGGAAGGCATCTTCTCATATCTCTTTTTTTGGGGGAGTCAACCTTGGTCATTATAATTTTACAGCATTCAGTTTCAATGACTTTGCTGTTGAGATTCTTTCCAACTACATTTTGTACTCATTCTATATTTTATTCTTCTAGTTTTGCTTACCTTTACTTTGTATCTATTTGAATAAGCATTTTCAAACTCCTCTGTATTCATTATATTCATCATTCCATTATGTTTGTGTGTCACTATTTATTTAGCCAATTCCCAGTCAATAGAAATCTGATTTGTTTCTATTTCTTTGCTCCCAAAGAAGCTCTTCGATAAATATTTTGATATAGATGTAATCTTTCTTATGGTATCTGACCTCCATTGGGGTATATTCTTTTTAACACAGTTTCTAGGTCAGTGGCATGGCCATTTTGGTCACTCTATTTCTATAATTCTGAATTTCTTTGTTGAATGGTTTTACTAATTCAGAACTAGACATCATAATGATATTCATTAAACTGGGATTCTGTGTGCCCATAAAATCAGTTTTTCTCTGCTGGTTTTTCTTCCTTACCAACACTAGTAAATATAGACTGACAAGCCACTCACTGCACCTGGTGTTGGAGTGACAGATGCAGGAGTAGGGTGGGAGCTAAGGTAGTAGAAGGAAGTGGGGCTTGAGCTACAGCTGCTGCTATAGATAAACTTACTGTAGTAGTGGTAGCAGGGTTTTATTTTTGATTATGGTGCTGAAGTGGCTTTTGATTTGAGTTTTGTCACCATGACCAGAACAAAGGTTTTCTGCTCAATTTTGTATTTTTTGAGAGTGATATCATTGAGGATTTTACCTGCACAAGTTAATTTTTGACCTGCTACTGGAAAGGCATCTTCCTCTTTTCAGATTCAGTCTTCTATTTTGATGTCTTAACCATTTCCTCAGGATCAGTGTTGATTTTGAAAGTCTTTTGTTGGCTGTTCTTCAGGTATCTTTGTGGTGTCTCTTCTGCCCCCAGATTTCAGAGCTGCTATGGGCTCAGTCAGTTTCTAGTCCACCTGGGAGGAACATTTAAGTAGGAGTGAAGGAAGTGAATGATGGGAGTAATCTAGAGATAGAGTTTGGCAAGACATGATCAGCAATAGGACATAGGAACTAGAGATTCAGGAATCGAGGATAGTGTGGATTGAACTGGCTTACTAATGGGTCAGGACTGGAAGAAAGTGAAAAGAATGCAGCCAGAGTAAGGGTGACAGTCTGGGAAAGCACTGAGGCATGGAGGAATTGGGAGTTATTGTGAGGATGAAGAGTAAGTTCAAGAGTAATAAGGAATAGGGAGAGATGCAATGATAAAAAATAGGTCACATAGAGAAATTAGGAACTCCAGAGCATAGAAGTGGAACATTTGTGGCAACACCAAGGCTTTGATCATCACCGTGTATATCTTAGGTTGAGTGGAGGAGTTGAGAGTAGATTAAGAAAGTGGCAAGTTTGGATACTCAAGGGCATCTCAATGTATATGGAGTCCCTTATTATAAAGGAAGAATTTGGAGTGGAGACTGTGAGGCAAACACTGAGCTCACTGAAAAAATGAGCATTACTATTGGGGGCTGGGAGGGTTGGTTGGGAACAATGATAAGAATATGGTCTGGATTTAGTGAACCTCAGAAGAGAATTTTTTTTTTTCTGAGTGGTGCTGATAGAGGGAGAGTCTGGAAGTAGTTACTGAAAAGAACAAGTATAGTGACTTATCACAGATATGACTCAATAGGGGGAGACTGAAAGAAAGCTCACCTGGTATTAGACAGAATGGACAGTGATGCATTGTCTTTCAGAGGGACACAGGATTCAGCAAGTGCCAGAAGATGTAAAGCATATGAGAAAAAGAGAAGATGGGGTCAAAAATGAAAGAAAGTTTGTTACTGGAGGTTGTGAGTCCCAGAGGGCACAGTGGAGGGGCCAGGCAGCTCTGGAGTAGGGCATTGGTAGGAAAAGGACAGATATGGATAGGGACGAAGCATTAAACAGCTGGTGTTGGGGAGAAGAGTTTGGTTTTTTGGCAGTCAGGCTCAGCTTCCCTGGGATATGGTAAATAAGGGGATGTGGGAGCATAAAACCTATTGGGGAATGAGTCCAGGCAGAGTATCTGCATATGGGAGGAATTCTGGGGTTGAAGACAGGTCATTAGAATTTTGAAGCACTTTGAAGATGCTTCCTCCTTGCAGGTCAAAACAGGGCCTGGCAGGGTCATGTACCTGCATGACTGGAAGCCTAGTCTTGAGAATGGCAGTGTTGTCTTGTGGCAAATACAAAGTGGACCGGGAAAGATTGCCTTCTAGGGCATCTCAAAGTCAGCCTTGGGAGTGGGGGAGTGGGGTGTATTATTTGGTACCCTCTTATATCTTTGGGTTTGTTGGTTAAATTGAATCTTGGTAGAATACTGATCAAAATTCATCACTGATCAATCAACAAGCATTTAGTAAGTGTCTACTCTGTACCTACTTAGTATTAAGTGCCTATGTGGCCAGTTAGCACTGCGATAAGTACTGAGTAACACAAGAATGAAAATGAAATAAGTCCTTGCCCTCAGGGAACTTATATTTGAACACAGGAAACAACACGTACATACATAAATGTATACAAAGTGCATACACAACATTTGTTGTTGGGAAAAGCACTAGTAACTGGCAGGATCAGGAAAGGCTTCATAGAGAAAGTGTTGTTGATTTTGAGTTTTGATGGAAGCTAGGGTTTCTAATGGCAGCCTTCTTTCCTTTGGGGGCAATGGGGCAGGAAGACAACAACTTTGTTCAGTTCAGAACTTGTGTTTTATGACCCAGGCCCCAGGCAGGGCATTCTGACTCCCACATGGTTGATAGGCAGGATGAGGCATTAGACAGCTATGAGAGAGGCAGCCAATTAGACACGAAATAAGAATGCACAATGAAAGCATTTAGAGAGGCACAGATAAGCCCAGGACATCTGTAGTGGAAAAAAATAACTCAAGAAGTATGGAAGCCTTCATATTAAGAAAGGCAAGTGATGGGGAGATTATCCAAGAGGTTATTTATAGTGTCTGTTGCTATATGGACAGGCAGCTATGCCAGTGGTCTTCGGTGGTCCATCCATTCATGGCCCTAGTAACCTCAACATGCCTATCTATTGCAGTTCTTGTGGTATTGTAGCTTAGATTCAGGTACGCAATCAGTGTAAATTAGTTCAGTCAGATATTTTCCTCAGCTGAGACTGACAATAATGAATTGATGGAATTTTTCATTTGGGGGAACTGAAGGTAAATACTTTTGGTATGTTTAATATAAAATAAATTTCAGTGTAATTTGAAATGAACAATAACAACATCTCTTCCCTCTTCTTCTGACTCAGGCACACCCCTTGTCACCTCGCCCCATGCCAGCCCCCATGCCACTAAAATAAGAACACATATTATATTGAGGTTTCTTCTCAAGTGGTCTGGTCATACCTTCAGCCTGTAGCTTTAGTAAAATGTGGTGTTGGGAAAAGTTGGTGACATAGGTAGAAGTTGTCATTACTGTTCTGTATCTAGAGGGGAGGTATCACAGTGCAATAGAAAGCACTGAATGTGGAGTCAAAGGATCTGAGTTTGAATCCCAGCTTTTCCACTGGATGTTCTTGGGCAAATCCCTTAGACATTTTGGGTCACAGTTTTCTGTTTTGTTATATGAAGGGTTTGGACTAGACAATCTTTAAGGTCTCTTCTGGTGCTAACAGTATCAGAATATTTAGATATATGTTAGGTTGTATGTCAAAGGAGAGCAGAGAAACACTTGAATATCTTACTTATTTTTCTTCTTTCCCAATTGTCCATTGCACTTCATGAAAGAAAAACAAAAGTCATTCAATTTTGTACAGTGTCTTTTTGCATCTTCCAAGATGGTGTGGAATATCAGAAAAAAAGTACTAAGAGTTATGATTTTTAGACTCTCTTTAAACATTAACTTATCCATTAACATTATGAATATGAACTATTTATACAGTGAATAGTGAATTAACACACTGTTGGAAGAACTAAACCGCACCTTTATTGGATAGTCTTACAACACATGAAACCAGAAGACCAGAAAAAGTTGCAACTAAGTGAATGATGGTCCACAGGTTCTCCTTGGAGGGTCACACACAGTAGTTGGCAGAGTTAGTTTCATTGTGTACCCAAAGGAAACAAGAAACATAATTTCATGAGACAGTTGATCATTTCATTTTACAGTGCATAATCATGAGCAAAAAGGATTACCAGAAAGATAATTTCACAATGCATACATCAAACAGCTTAATAGTAATGATAAGGTAGAAAGATTCTATGAGGAAGTAGACAAAACATTCCAAAGCATCTCACTGATTAGAGAGAGACAGAAATTCTTTCTGAGATCAACCCTGATTGAGAATACAAGCACATTCGTAAAATACGGTAGAGGGGAATGGTGGGTTATTGCTAGCATTATTACTTCATTAAAACAGCAAAAGCAGAGGAGGTGAAAATAAATCTATGAAAAACTTGGCTTGAAATTTAACTAAACAACATCATCCCACGAGTATTCACAGTTGAAAATGGAAGGAAGCCAAAAAATACATGGAAACTGGACATTTGTCAGGATTTCTAGAAACTTTTAGGGCAACTAGGTGGTGCAGTGGATTAAGTTCCAAGCCTGGAATGAGGAAGATCAAATCCATTTTCAGACACTTACTAGTTATGTGACCCTGGGCAGGTCACTTAAACCTCTTTGCCTCAGTTTCCTCTTCTGTAAAATGAACCAGAGAAGTAAATGGCAAACCACTCCAGTATCTTTGCCAAGAAAACCCCAAATGGGGTCATGGAGAGTTGGGCATGACTGAAAAATAACTGAACAGCAATTATAAACATTTATTTTCATCAGTGACAATAGAACCACCAAATTTTACCTTAAAACCTTAATCCTTGGCACCTTAGAGCTATGAGATCAGTAGTATTTAAGAAAGTGAAGATACTCTAAGAAAAAAGATAAATCATAGAAAATATTGCTATCCAAAAGGATGATTGATACAAATTGATGTGGACAATCAGTAACTATTCATCAGAAGTGTATACCTTGATATTCCTTCTTTGCTGTAAAATAAGATCCATTAGATCTCACAGGACAGAATATCACCATCTGAAAGGAGTCCAAACCTCAAGGGAGGATCTGCCTCCTCCAATGAACTTCTTTTCAATCGCTAATACTTTGCTCTGACCCATTTCTCAATGGTTCACATGCTGCCATCACTTTGTACGCACTTTATACTCCCAGTAAACTTGAACTCCCTGCTGCTGCTGAGTGAACTCCATTCCAGTTGCAAGACTTATCACTCCTTTAAGGCCATTTACCTCAACCCTACCCCCCACCTCCAATCCTGTCCAAACGTCAAACTCCATATAATCCATCACCTTGCATTGTATGCTTTGGAATGCCTACTCCAAAATTACAACTTTCCTTTATCTTAAACCTCTATCCTTTTTTCACTCCTTCCATCTTCTGGCCCTTACTGAGGCAATCTAACCTCTTTACTCTGCTTTCAGTCCTAGCTAGACTTTCTCTCGTACTCTACAATTCATTGATTGTAGTAGGGGTGTTGCAGTACACCTCAGACAGAACTGCTACTTCTAGAACCACCCTTGATTACCTTCATTCTCTTCTACTTTGAGGTTCATCCTGTTTAAAATCATCATTCAGCTCAGATCCTGATAGTCATTATCTATAGACCACCAAGGCATTCATTCTCCTTTCTTCTTCAATGAGTCCAGGACCTGACTCACAGTCTTTCTTTCCCATCTTCGGCCCTCATGCTTGAGACTTAAACATAAAAATCAATATTGTCGCAATTATCCTCACTTCTTTATTCCTCTGTTACTTCATTTCTATGACCTACTTTTCCATGCAACCTTGCCTGCACACAGATCTGGTCACACCCATGACCTTATCATTATCCACAAGTATTCTACTTCCAAGTTCATAAATTCTGAAATTCCCTTATACAATTATAATATTTTCTCATTTGCTTTTTCCCTGTGCCTTAAGAACCCCAACTTTGTCCTGTGCTCTTGACATAATCTCCAATTTCTCTACCTCAGGCTCTTTCTCAGGCATTTACCCTGCACTGGCCACATTCTCTTCATCTAGCTTGAACCTCTTAGTGAATCAACTCTACAACCCTTGCCCTCTCGTTCTTTTCCTGTTCACAACTTGATTAGCACAAATCCTGGATTATTTTCCACTCTCCTTCTTTTGCTCCTATTCACATGCTGTCTAGTGATCTGGAGAAAGTCATCTAACTAACCATGCTTACTGGATTTACTACAAGTCTGTGTTATCTAAATTCATTTGGCCCTCATTGTTGCAAGGCAGTCAGTTTATTCCTCTAATTGATTTGCTCTCTCACTTTCTATACTTCCAAACCTTGTTATCTCTTTTCAAGCCTTCTATGTTAACCCTCCTCCGACCCTATCAGCTGAGGACTTGGTCTCATATTACATGAAAAATATTGAGACCATTCTTGGAGATAACTTCTTTTTCTCCTCCTCATCTCACATCATGCTGAATTTCCTTTCATTATCTTCTCTTCTAGTGTCACCCTAATGCCTTTCTCCTTGCCAAGGTCAACTCTCAACATGCACCCTTGATTCCATCCCTTCTTGACTTCTTCAGCAAATTGACCTTACCATCATTTCCATTCTTTCACTTAATTTTAACCAGATGAGAATATTGGGTCATCAGCTTTTCTAATTCAGCAACAAATTGTTGGGGATGGGTGGAAGGGATTCAGTCTAACAAATTTACCTATATAGCCAAAGCAGACAGAAAATATGTGTACACATTTTGTGTGTATGTTTGTATGGGTATGTGACTTGCTAAAGGTATATACATGATGATTTAAGCAGAGGAAGAACTCTAAAAACTAAAGCTTTCTGTAAGTGGGGGCATATTAACTGAGCTCTGAGTGAAGCTGTGGATACTAAGTGGGGGAAATGTGGTGGTGGTGGGGAAGATAATGTATCCTAACTATGAGGAAAGCTATTACAAAGTCATGGAAGTGAGAGATGGAATACCACATTTGGGGAACATGTATGTGAGTTTGACAGGAATGTAAACTGCACTAAGGAAAGTCATTTGTACTAAGCCCAGAAAGAGAAACATTAGCCACATTCCAAAGGGTTTGAAATAGCAAGCCACATAATTTATATGCCAGAGACTATAGGGAGACACTGGATGTGCTTATATGATGATATGGTCAAATGTGCTGATTTTAGCTTGTTCACAACTGTTAAAGCAAGGATTAAGAAAATGCATCAAGTAAGGAAAGGATCCAACACCTAATTTGGATACATGAAAGGAAGATGATAAAAACATGGAGAAAGGGGTGTACAGAGTAGGTTACACATGAACCCCACTTCCATCTAAACTGGACAAAGGAGGATAGACTACATACATACACACACACACACATATATATATATATATATATATATATACACTCACAGTTTGATATAGGAATACTTAAATTCAATAGAGATTCAGGTACAGGCAGGAAAGAGGAGAGAATAATATTAAAGAGGAGGATCGATGCAGTGAACTAAATTAGTGTAAGCAAAATAAACTCCCATCTTCCAAGGAGTGCTCATGAAAGGAGGAATAAAGGAAACAAGGGAGAGCAGGGATGAGCATTAGTAGAACATGAGAACAAAAGATTCATGAATAGTGTAGAATTAACCTGGTTTTCAGGATTGAGAAGACAGGAAAGGGTAGCTAGAATATGGGTGATAGTCTAGGAAACTACTGAGAAGGAAGGAATTGGAGGTGACTCTGAGATGCAATAAATAGAGTGCAAGGCCTGGAGTCAAGGAAACTCATCTTTGTGAGTTCAAATCCAGTGTCAGACACTTACTAACTGTGTGACCTTGGACAAGTCATTTGACCCTGTTGGCCTTAGTACCTCTTCTATAAAATGAGCTGGAGAAGGAAATGGCAAGCCACTCCACAATCTTTGCCAAGAAATTCCCAAATGGGGTCACAAAGACACAACTGAAAAATGACTGAACAAGTGAGGATGAAAAATAACAACAACATGTAGAGAGATGGAATGAATGATGGAAAATTATGATCAGAGAAAATTATTTCCAGAATATGAAACTGGGTGATTGCAAGATCAAGAATATAACCACATAGTCTCTAGCCAACTTAGATTAGGTGATGGGAGTTAAGTTGATTGAGAAGCCGTGTTGTTTACTAGAAATAAACTTGAGGTGGAAAGATTATAGGGTAGCAAAATCTATTTTCCATCAGTTCAACTTAAAAAGCAGGTATAGAAATCATAATCTCAGACAAGGAAATAATAAAATAGATCTGATTAAAAGAAATAAACCTGGAAACTACCTTGTACTTGAAGACATTTTAGACAGTGACATAATATCACTACTCAATATATATGGACTGAATGACACAGAATCTAAATATTTAAAGGAAAAGTTATCCAAATTATGATTTTTCAAAACAATAAAATTATAATAATGTTGAACCTGAATACTCCCTCTGAGACAAATCTAACCAAATACAAACAAGGAAGTCATAGATTTTTTTTTGAAAAGTTGTATTCAGAAATTGTATTGAAGAAAGAATTAACAATTATTTTGAAGTCAAATAATTTAGTCCTAAAGAATTTGCTGGTCAAAGAAAAAAAATTGTAGAAGTGACAGATAATGAGAATAATGCAACCATACCCCAAAATCTTTGAGATGTAGCCAAAGCAGTCCTGGAGAGAAGTTTTGTTTCTCAATACTTTAATCAACAGAAAAGTTAAAAGAACAGATCAAGAAATTAGCTATATACGTAAATCAACAAATCAAAACAATATAGATAAATATCGAAATAGAAATTCTGAAAAGCAGAGATTGACAAAATTGAACACAAAAATACCATTGACTTAATAAATAAAACTAGACCCTTTAAAAAAATCTAAAAAAAAAATCAATAATACCTTAGCTAGTCTGATTTTTAAAAAAAGAAAAAACAAACAAATTGCCACTTTGAAGAAATGAAAAAAAAAATTGAAGTTATTTTGCCTAACTATATGCCAACAAAATGGAGACATAATAGATATCATCATATATGTATATGCATATATACATAAATGTATGTATACGTGTGTAATATATTTTTAAAGAAATTCTTTTATTTAAAAAAAAGATATGCAAAAAGATTGAAATATTTCAAGCAAATATTTACCCATTCCAACAAAACACTTGTACTACTCCTATTTAGTGGCACAGTATTATTTGAAATGCTTAACATTTGTTCTGTGAGTCACCTAGGTTTAGATAAATGCTTATTTAAAAGTAATCCAACTATCGATCAAGAACTGGTTTATTTGACTTACTATTGCCCCCAAAATTTAAACTCAAGCTCAGTAGGTTCACTTGAATCTTTGCAACAAATTAGCACTTGACTTATTATATTATTTGTTTAACAACATCTCATTATCATTATTGTTATTTGTTAGTAATGTAGGTTTTTCTTTTCTCCTAACTCTATGAATGTAGTATAAATATAAGGAACTAATCCAAAACATGTGAATACAAAATGAATTAGAACAGTTGAGAAATAAAAATATTGACTACTTTTGGATGGATAAGCATCATGGTAAACAGTTATTTTTTTCTTAATGTAACAAAAAGCTGATAAAGTCTAAATGGAAATATGAAATTATGAACCTGAGGTTTAGTTGCTAATAATGCATGAATTGTCTCATATCTCCTTGGATTTCTTTGCACTAGAAAACATATCTGGCCATCTGTATTTGTCCCAAACTGTGGGCTTTTGTATTTTCAGCATTTATAATTAATGGCAAGGCTAGATGCTTTTTCATGCAAGGATAACTTATTTTCTACTTTTCCAAATCCTAGTATGATAATTGAATTAGCAATTCTATAGCCATTTCAATTTATTTGGCTGTTAAAAAGAGTTTAAGAGCAGGAATCATAATCTTATTACTTCATAGGCATTTTCAGACAGTTATTTCAGGCTGCAAATTTTAGATGTTGGCTGTCCAGGTCTGAAAGGTTGGTAAGCCAATTCAATTAATTTCAATTCATTAAGCATTTATTAAATACCTACTATTTTTCAGGCATTACATATACAGAGATGAAAAGAACAAGACCCTGCTTTCAATGAGCCCTTTATAATTCTGCAGCAAAAGTGTCAAAATTGTGGTCAAATTGAGATCACTGTTCCATAGCACTAGGGAAACCAGCATGTGCACATATGCAAATACGAAATATATGCGAAGTATTTTTTGTGAATGTACACAGGTCTAATATGAAAGGTAGTTTGTTAATGATAGAATGTGGCTTCCAGATGGTACAATGGAAAGACAGAGAAGAGGTGATACCAGGTCTTAGAGGCATGAGGCTGACATTAAATTTTATTCATGTTTCCAATACAACTAAGATAGATTATCAGTAAAGTTCCTTGAGTTTACACACACATATAAACACACATACACAAACATAGATAGATTGATAGATAGATACATGATAGGTAGATGAGGTAGATAGATTGATAGATAGATATCTCTCTATATAGCCATATATATCTATATATACACCCACATATATATGTGTGTATATGTATGCATATGTTTACATATATGTATATATATATATAATCTCCCTCTCCTCATATCTTTCCTCTCTCTCTCTCTTCTTTCTCCTCCTCCTCCTCTCCCTTTATGCCTGTCTTCTGTCATAGAATAGGGTATGTAATCCTCCCCCCCATCTATTTTTCTATTTCGGTAACTTTAATTCATAATGAACCTTTGTAATATATTGACTATGAATTTTTTTCTTCTCATTACTCCTTCCCTTTTCTAGGATACTCTAGAATTCATTCTTAAAAATGCTAACTCTTGAAGGTGGTAACAAGATGTAGTGAGTAATACTGTGTAATATAAGTCCATGGGTTCAGATCCCGTTCTTTGCCTTTTCCTCATCTCTTGGCCCTGTTGATGTCATTCCATCCTCCCTTTGAAGCTCTGGTTCCCTGTTAATGCACCTCTGAGTTCAATTCTCTGCTCACCTCTGGGTTCTTTTGAAGGAAAGACTCAATTTTTTTTCCCCTATTACTGAATATCCAGTTATTTTCTTTGATACGTAGGCTCTGATTTGCACTATATCTTATTTTTGGGTTTAGCTGATCTTTGTTTTTTGAAATATATTAGAAATTTTCTTTTATTTCACACAAAAAAGGTTCAATCCTGTAACATTCCGATTATTCTTCCTTTGAAAGTAAGTTTTTTTTTTCACTTTCCAAAATTTGTTTGATGTTATAAATCTAAAATCTGATTATAATTTTCTGTGATGAATTGAATGTAGGTTTTTTTTTTCCTGTTGTGTGAATTCCTTTTATATACTTTGCCAATTACCTTAAATATTTCTGAAGAATTTCCACACCTGATTTCTTTGAAGTATCATATCAGAGGGATGTGTGTGTGTGTGTGTGTGTGTGTGTGTGTGTGTGTGTGTGTGTGTGTGTGTATGAGGGGGAGAGAGACAGAAAAAGAGAGAAAGAGAGAGAGAGAGAGAGATTTCTTTCTCTTTACAACCTGTAATTCAGAGCTTATATTTTCACATTCTGTTTTTAATTTATGTCCTTAATTTGTAGAGCTCTCATGAACTCTTTCAATCTTACTGTATTTTGGTTTTATTAACTTTCCTTCTAAATTTGCATTTTGCTTTGGCATAAATTATTTTGTTTTCTTTATCAGAGAGTCTGTCCTTTTAGAGGTTTTCTGTCTTTTTTCCTCTAAATTTTCCACTCTCTTTTAGAAAATTCTTATTTGTTTCTTGTGAGGCACTGTGATGTAAGGGATAGAGACCTGGGCAGCAGTCAGGAAGGCCTAGGTTCAAGTCCTGTCTCTGGCATATAGTGACCTTGTGACTCTGAGTAAATCATTTCCCCTCTCATGGGCTTATGCAACTTTTGAAAAAGCTGGGAACAGATTTTGGCTTGCCACTGGTAGAGGAAGCTCCTCGTTGGTATTGTGCTAGACAGTGAAATCACAGGTCCAGTAAGGGAAAAAAAAATATGAGTGTCAAATTCTGACTTCATTTCTTTGATACTTTCACTCCATTTTTGATTGCTTGTATGAACTTTGAGGGGAGTTTACTTTTCCTTGAGTAATTTTGACTGTAACCTTTGCTGTGAATATCTGTTCATTTAGATTATTTTTTTCTTTGAATGTTGGTTCATTTCTTCTTGTCACTTAACTTTATTTGTCCCTATTAGTTTCTCCGCTGATTTATCAATAGTCTTTCTGCAGACATGTTTTTTAACCTCAGTTTTCTATTCCTGGAATCTTAAAAACAAACAAACAACTTCTTGCTATCTTAGAAAACTTACCTGTTCAGTAGACTCTTTCCTTCTAGCTTTTTCCTAATGTTGTACTAGCTGTAATGTTTCAATTAACTTGTCTTAAGGCGTTAGGCGATGGTAATGTCTTAAGCTGTTGTCTCTCCCAGAAAACATACTTGCATTTTGACAGTGGTATTCAATGACAAGAATTAACATCCTATGATAGGCGGCCTTTTGTGTTTGTTAAATCATACTTATCACTTCTATGTACAGGTAGAACTGCTGTTGTTCCTTAGGTACGAAAGCTTGTTTAATCTTTTTAAAAATCTTAATCACTTAATCTTCATTTGAAAAATAAGGAGGATGTACTATAGAGAAACTCTAGATGGTGTTCTTTTGGCAAATAAATATATGTTTATGGACATGAGTCCATGCAATTGCTTTGGGGATAAGTGATTCATTTCCACTTGTGTCAAAGGAAACACTGTACTACATTAATGCTCTTTTCCTACTTTGATTCTCTCCTCATTCCCAGTTTTATGCAGGAAAATCTTGGAAATTGTTGAGGATTATCTGTCTTATGCAGGAAGAGATCATCATCTGGAACTTATGAACTTATGACGCTGGAGTACAGAGCAAACCCAGCAATAAAACAAAAATTCTTGCATTCTTTCCAAACAACTTGCTTCATCATGTGTTGTTGTTGCTTTTCTATTTTTTCATTTGGAGCCTTGTGCCTTGTATAGTGGGTCCCTGTTCCTCTAAAGGAACTGAGTTGAGTCATTCCCCTGCCCTGATCTTGTTTGGGAGAGGATACAAGCATACACGATGCAGGATCTGTATTTTGTGAGAGTCATGTTTGGATCATGACTCAGGACTAGTATCCAGGGGAATTAAGCCTGGAAAGTAGAATACAAACTCTGTAGCCAAGATAATAGTCATTAATTTATTGGATTCAGGCTTCATCTGTAAGTGGAAAACAATCTGTTTGGATTGTTACTGGTTTGCTAGAATTTGTTGCCTTGACTCAATTCTGGGGATGGCTGGCACTGTTCTTACTGTTGATATTGATCAGGTAGAGTATGTTTTTATGCTTTCCTTTGGTTAATTAGACATGGAGCATAAGAACTTAAAATGTGTCTTAACAGAACAAAGAGTCCTAGTGAAAGCACGATAAATATGTCTAAAGTAAACATTCTCATTTGCTAGGTGGTCCAGTGAATAGAGTGCTGGGCTTGGAATCAGGAAGAGCTAAGTTCAAATGTTGCCTCAGATGCTTAGTAGCTGTTTAACCCTTGGCAAGTTACTAAAGCCCAACTGTCTCAATATCCTCAGTTGTAAAATGGGGATAATAATACGTCCCAGGGTTGTTGTGAGAATCAAATGAGACAATATTTGTAAAACACTTGGCATATGCCTGAAGAATAATAAATACTTAATGCTAATTTCTTTCCTTCCTCCCCTCCCTTCATTCTTTCCTTCCTTCCTTCCTTCCTTCCTTCCTTCCTTCCTTCCTTCCTTCCTTCCTTCCTTCTTTCCTTCCTTCCTACAAATGATATATTTGGAAACTATTTGGCATGGCTTAATAAATGCTCACTTCCTATCTTTCCTTTATGAAATAAAAAATCCAAGTTTTATGTAATGTTAAAACTCCCTGATCATTGTAGAGTTTAATCAATATTTTACTTCCCTTTTCTCCTTTGTAGATACTAGAAAAATCATGCACAGAAATATTGGACTTGAACCCATCAAGTGTCTGTGTGGGCCGTAAGTATCTTCAATTTTTCATTTGAATTAAAATAAAAAAAATTAAAACTCATGTTGGAAATTAAAAAAAATAACTAAATTCCATTTCATAATTTTTCTGTCAGACTCAACATTTTGGATAGCTGTAGTGTTCATAGTCACAGAATTTTGGAGTTGCATAGTGTCATCTAGTCCAGCACAAAAGATTTTGGCCTTTGCTTGGAGAGCTCCAATGAGGGGGAATCCACTGTGTTTTGCAATAGCTTACTGTACTTTTAGGGTAGCCAGGTAGCACTATGGATAAAGTACTGGGCTTGGAGTTTGGAAGATTCATCTTCCTGGGTTCAAATGTAGCCTCACACACTTGCTAGCTGTGTGACCCTGAGCAAGTCACTTAACCCTGTTTGACTCAGTTTCCTCATCTGTAAAATGAGCTGGAGAAGGAAGTGGCAAACCTCTCCAGTGTCTTTGCCAAGAAAATCCCAAATAGGGTCATGAAGAGTCAGACATGACTGAACAACAAGTCAACTTTTGAAGAACTCTGATTGCCCAAATAGGGTCATGAAGAGTCAGACATGAATGAACAAGTCAACTTTTGAAGAACTTTGATTGTTAGGGAGTTTTTCCTGTTATTAATCTTAAGCATGCCTCTTTGTAGTTTCCACCCATTGTTTCAGGTTTTGCCTTCTGAAGTCAAATACAAGTAAAATCTCTCTTTCACATGATGTCCTTTCAGATACATATGGACAATTGACTTTTATGTTCCCAGAATCTTTACAGGTTAAGCGTTTACAACATCTTTAATTGATGCTCATGTAACATAGACATGAAGCCCTTTACAAAACTAGTTGCCTTGACACTAAAGACAAAAAGATACAATAACTCCTAAATACTCATCATTTTACCCATCATCATTTTGGTATTCATATTAAAATATGCCTGTCTTGATATCTAGAAAATTACTACTTTTGATTTATAGTGGAAATAGTTGTTCCTCACCCCAGTTTCATAGAACCTAGATAGTTCATATGGTTCAACAAATTTTTTTTTCATAAAGTGATTTTTTTTTGCACAAGCAAAACTAATGCAGCTAAAATTAGAAAGAAAATGATAAATTGGAAAAAAATCTCTGCAGGAAACTTCTTTGATAATGATTTCATTTCTAATGGTGAATACAGTACAAAAATTAATTTCAGAGCTTAATAATTATAAATGCTTACATACATGTATTCAAACAAGAATCGAACCTCAATCTAAGTCATTGCACAGACACATTGAAACAGCAAAGCTAAGTCATGAAAAAACTGTTCAGTGGCTTCTTTGGGCTTTTTTTTTTTTTTTTTTTTGGTATAGTTTATAGAATAGCCATGGAAATCACAATCATTCCTAGGATGCTGTAGCTAATCAAGGCAGTTCTCAGATCCCAAACTTCAGGAGCCCCTGAAAGGTTATGATTGATATTTGGGCAGTAATTCAAGGAGGCATTCTGCAGGAGGAAAAGAAACACACCTCATATTTACATTCCTACTATCAGTTTAGATGCTCACTCTTCCATCATTCAGGCAAGATTATTGGGACTCTCCTTCCTTTATTTTGTGAATTCTTGCATCCTTCAAGTCTACCTCAAATACTTTTTAGCCTTATACCATCTGTATGTAAATGGGGTGTAGCTTTCATCATAGAAGTGTTATTTTTCCATTGGCTGCCTTCTCCTTCCCTCCTATCCCCCCAGCAATAGTCCTAGCTCTTAAGCTAATGATAATTAATGGGAAACATTTTTTTAAAGAGAAATATTAGGATAAAGTATTAAATACATGGCTTATAGGAAAAATAATTAAAACTTAGATTGAATAGTTTTTGACTATATATGTTGTATGTAAATATGGGGCAGGTAGGAGGTACTGTTAATAACGTTATGGTCCTTAGTATTTTCCCAAGGTTAGAGAATAAATTTTGGGTTACAGTGAAATCACATGGTCAGGAAAACAACAACAACAACCAGTTTGTTCTATCTTTAGTGTTTAGAAAGTATGAAGTATTGGTGGAAAGATTTTCCCTTCGAGCTTTCCAGATAATTTGCTGTGTTATCTGATTTAATTAGATTGTCTGTTGTTCTTTATCTGTGACACTTGTAGCAACTTCACTGCATAAATCACATCCCTGGAATCATTTTCTAGTTGAAAAATATTTACTAATAGCCACATGTATAATTCCTGAAGGAAACTTTGGCGATCAGATAGGTCATCAATCACTTTATTTTACGGATGAAGAAAGTAAGGCCTGTAGCAGTGAAGTGATGAGACTCCCCCCGAACCCCATATAGTTAAGGAGCCAAAATTCAAACATAAACCTTTGATTGCTAATCCAGTGATCTCGCCATGCTACCCATAAGAGTTAACAACAATTCAGATTTTAGAAATATATATATTTTACAGTGTTGCTTTTATTTATTTTACTACCTACCTTACAGAGGTTAGCATAGTAACTTTTTACAGAGAGGCAGTCACTAGAGATGGTGGAAGATCAAAAGGTAAAGGAATCACATGTCTTCCTGTGTGGGTAACTGTCTGGTATTTGACTAGAAGCTGGTGCAGTTTTGAACACTTCTTACAAGGGATCTACATTGGTCCAAAGCAGTTTTACTTGTGTGAAACAGTCCACACGTGCAAATTGGCAATTCACCTGTAAATTATGGTCTTAAAGAGCTTGAGTCCCTGAAGTGTTAAGTAACTTGCTTATTGTCCCACACCTAACAGATGTCTAGTAAGGACTCAAAGCCAGGCCTTTGGAACTCCTAGTCCATCTCTCTGCCAACTATTGCCT
Source organism: Pseudochirops cupreus (assembly GCA_028627135.1). Classification (NCBI taxonomy): domain Eukaryota; kingdom Metazoa; phylum Chordata; class Mammalia; order Diprotodontia; family Pseudocheiridae; genus Pseudochirops; species Pseudochirops cupreus. The sequence continues at coordinate 187,283,557 of CM053583.1, forward strand.
ACTGTATTCCCTCTCTGGATCCAATCTAAGAGGAAGAATATTAGTCCTCTGAAGCAGGGATTCTTGACTTGGAGTCCATGAATTTGGTATTTTAAAATATAATCATATTTCAATATAAGTAGTTTCCTGTTTAATTGGATATATTTTATTTTGCAAATTTGGCTTCACCAATTTGACAAAGGGGTCCATGATGAAAAAGAAAAAGAAAAAAAATAAAGAACCCTTGTTCTAAATGATTGAATGAGCTAATGTAGGTTAGCAAAAACCATTGCAAGCCATGAATCACTATATGAATCCCAGATGTTATTATTTCAAAGGGCACCCAGAGAAGTTTATTTCCTTTCTGGCTAATAGTTGATGCTTTGATGATTTCAGTTCAGTTCTACGAACTAGTCAACATTTGGCAAATACTTTTAAGTATTTCAAGGGTGTGTAACTTCTCTGGTGTAGGCAGTTCCTCCATGGCCATTTCTGGCAGCCTCTTTAAAAGTCAGTTGGTGATTTTTCAGAGTTGCTTTAATGGTATCATTCTGTGACTTACCTGGTAATAAGCATAGCTGGGTTTAGATTGGCTTGTGTAAAAACAACAGTGGTCTAGCTGATCATTGAACCAGTACTCACTGCCCGATTTTTGGTTTGCCAGATCTTGTATTCTTTTGCCAAGAACCCCAGGTCACCTCCACTCCGGCAACTCAATTAAATATTTTCAGGCTTTTTTTTCTTTATCATGGTGTCATTATTGGCTACTTCACTGGGAATTTAAGGACTTTGTTGGGGCAGAAATGGAACTATTTTGGTATTGCTCATTATTATGGGGCAGGTAGGTGGCACAGAGGCCTGGAGTCAGTAAGACCTGAGATCAAATCCAGCCTCAGACACTTACTAGCTGTGTGACCTTGGACAAGTTACTAAATGGTTTTTGCCTCAGTTTCCTTAACTGTAAAATGGAGATAATTATAGGACCTACCTCCTGGGACCATTGTGAAGATTGAATGAGATATTTGTAAGCATTTAACAATGCCTGGCACTTACTAGGCATCATCATCATCGTCATCACATGAAGACATTTAAACCTGCTTACTTGATACTTTCATGGTCTTTTGCTATTATTACAATTTGAAAATATTAAAGTAAATGTTTATTTTTCTTTTGCTTTTTTAGAGGAATTTCAAATTGTGCTGACAGGGAGAGGGTTTGTGGTGGGCAGAAGTGAAAACAGTGCTTCGTGTACCTTTACCGTGAACGAAACATACACCATGAGTAAGTATTCCCATAATCCCAGAATTACTTCCATATTAGCGGAATAAATCAGAATGAAATGTCACAAAAGGTTTCCTATTTATAAAAAAGAAAGGCTACATTGATTTTTTTTCCCCACTCGAGAAGGAAAAGGAGAATTTCTCCATTGACTCCAATGTAGAAATTCCTGCAAGTGGTGTTTGAATAAGATGATACTTAGCATACATTTTAATTTTAAGATTCAGATATTTAAAGCTGGTTTCAAAGGGCAGGCATAAATAAATTCTCTTTATTATATTTGCTTTTTGGTTTCAAGTTCAGAGCCATACTTGATCCTATCCCTGCCTTTTCCAGCAAGTTGCAGCTTTAATCATTAAGCCTACCTTTCAAATGCTCAGACTTCTCTCTTACTTAGCTTAATTAGCATTGCTTCTCCTACACTCTGTGGCCTCAGTCCACTGGACTTCTCTCTCTTCCCCACACAAGCACTGCAGCTCCAATAAACCCGTAAACACTTATTAAGGGCTTACTTACTGAATCCAGAATCTGTGCTAAGGGCCAGGATGTCGAAAAAGAAAAAAAAGCAAGAAGCAGTCCCCTGTCCTCAGGGAGCTCACAATCTAAAGAGGAAGACAATACAGAAGCAAATATATGCGAAGCAAACTATGTACAGGATAAATAGATAATAATAGAAGAAAAACACCAGAATGAAGAGGCATTGGGAAAGGTTTCCAGTACAAATGGAATATTAGTTGCGACAAATGAATAAACATGTATCTGTCTACACACATAAATAATATAAAAGGAACATATAAACAATATAAAATCATAAAATTATATGTGTGTATGATATATCATAAAGGAAGCCAGTGAAGCCTTCTCCAGTTGCCCTGGCTGTCTCCCATGTTTGTAGAATGCTTTCTTTCTGCTTCCTGGAATCTCACTTTTCCTTTAAGATGTAGCTGTAACAACACCCGCTTTCATGGGCCCCCTTATTTCTAGTGCCCTTTTCCCCAAACTCCCTCCTATGTAACTACCTCATATTTATTTATATTCTCTTTATAGTTATATATATAATATGTATATAACATATATATTATATTTAATGAAATATTTTTTTGCCTTCATATTAGAATGCAAACTTTTTGTGAATAGGAAGTGTTTTATTCTTTGTATGTGTATTTCCAGAGCTTAGCACAGTGCTTGGACTATAGCAGATGAGTAATCTACTGGTTTTTGATGGATTGATGTTGATTTAATATAAATGTATATGTATGTATGTAAACACATACATGCATATATACAAATACACATATATGTATATATACATACAATGTATATGTGTATGTATGTATGTATGGCAAAAACTACCTTGAACTAATTTTCTTCTGTTATTTTCATCCTTATCACCAGAAGTCATCTCTTATTTATATTTGAATGTATGACAAAATGTAAGGCATTGTTTTTAGAGAGAATTTCACATATGTCAGAGAAGGGAGATCTCTAAATGCTGGCAGAATCCAATGCTTGGTTTAATTTCTTGCAGTCCTGGTAAAAATCACTCAGGTATTTATGTCTGTAGGTATAGAAACACAACAGAACTTTGACATTCCTAAGGAACAGTACTTAAAAGGCCTTAGGATTACCATGCTCTCTGTTAACTTTTCTTTTTTCAGAGAGAGAGAGAGAGGGAGAGAGAGAGAGAGAGAGAGAGAGAGAGAGAGAGAGAGAGAGAGAGAATGAATCTCAAAAGATATTTCAATGACATGAAGATACTTTTTAAAAACTTATGTAACCCTTGATTGACTTTTCCTGTGGGTTGGTGACCCTTAAAAACATTTTTTTTCCATATCTGGCTTCTGCTCTCTGGAAGTTTATGTTCTATGTCAGCTGGGTTAGCTTTGCTGTCTGGCACAGGGTTTTGAAAACATCCAGACAGAATGTTTCTGTTTCTCTCTGTTGGTACTAATTGGTGGCTGATGAAAGCTCCAGAATATTAAAGTTGATGTTTATTTCATTCCTTAGCTTCACCATTTTGGTTGTAAAGAATCAGTTCTAAAGTTACATTGACTAGTCTGTTATTGAGATAAATTAGACATAAAATAGTCACGTCCTTTTCTTAGGACTTAAGAAATGTTGAGAAAAGACTTCTTTGTAGAGCATTAAACAACTCAGCTTTAAGTGAGATTGTGACCAGATCCATCTTTTAAGACCTCAGTCAAATGTTGCTTTCTCTGGTCTACTAGACTGAAAATAGTCTCTTCTTTGAAACTCTTCTTAGGTAATAGTTCTATTTTTATTATGATGATGGATGAATGCTTTCTTTTAGCTATGATGTAAGGATTATGTTGTAGGAACATGTTGTGAAGATTTTTTTTTTTATCTCCTGCACTCATTCAACAGTCAAAAAACATTTATTAAGTAAACTTCTATGTGCCAGTACTGGGAACACAAAACCTAAATCAAAATAGTTCCTGCCCTCCAAGAGATTACATGTTTACATAAAAGTATATACGAAACATAGTCAAGGTATATACATAGTAATTTTGGAGTAGCAGCCAGGGGATATGGATAATTCTTATATAGGAGGTGAGATGTAGAGAAAGCTAAGACTTCTGGGAGGCAGAGGTAAGGACAGAATGCAAAGTCATGGAGATAAAGGATGAATGTCATAGACAGGGGACAATTAATAGGCTACTGTATCTGGAGCATAGAGCATGTAAAAGAGACTAACATGGAATAAGTCTGGAAAGATTGGCTGGAACCAGATTGTCAAGAGGGTTTAAGTGTTTAACACAAGAGTTTGAATTTTACCCAGGAATCAAAACATACTGAGACAGCTTCTTCCTACCTTATCCAGGCTGGAAGTACAGTGGCCACTCATGGGCTAGTTCCCACTAGTGATTGGCATCGAAACATCAACCTGCTCCATTTTTGTGACCTGGTCATTCTGACCTTCCCTAGGCAGCCTGGTGGTGCTCCACTCTCAGGGACTCACCCCATTGGTGAAGGACCCTGTAGAGATTCCTGATTTACTTAGCCTACTTTAGATTAGAACTCCTCAATTCAAGCTATGCAGAATCTTTATCCTTTCCAATAACAGGGCCTACAAATGTGGGCCACCACATTAGGCCCTGGGAGCTTTTGAAGCAAGGGCTGATTGTCAGACCTTTCCTTTGAAATCTCCATGTGGCAGCTGTGTCAAGGACTGATTAAAGGTGGGAAAGACGAGGCAGGGAGATAGATTAGGTGGCTATTGTAGTAGTAATGGTGAGAAGGATGAGGGTGTGAACTAGGGTGATGACTGAGAGTGGAGATAAGGGGGTGTGTGTATACACACATATGTGTGTAAAGAAAAGAGGAAGAATATAAGGAAGGGAGGGAGGGAATATGAAGGAAATAAGGGAGAAAGGGAAAAAAGGGGGAAAGGAAGGAGAGGAGAAAGGAAATAAGCTTTTATTAAGCACTTACTATGTGCCAGGCAGTGTCCTAAGCACTTTACAAATATTATGTCATTTAATCCTCCCCATAACCCTGAGATGGACTATCTCCTTTTTATTATTCCTGTTATACAGTTGAAGATATCGAGGTAGGATAATTGACTTAACCAAGGTCATTCAGCTATTAAGTGTTTGAGACTGAATTTGAACTCAGATCTTCCTGCCTCTAGGCCTAGCATTCTATTCCCTATACTACCTAGTGACCTGTAAGAAGTGGGATCAACAGGATTTACTAACACATTGAATATGAGAAATAGGAAAAGTCATAAAGTCCTGTGATTATGAATATGGGAGAATGATATATTGTGGTATCCTAGACAAACATGGTGAAGGCAGGAGAATTAGGGGAATTGGTATGTTAATTTTTTTAGTTTTCTGAGCCTGAAGAACTAATTAGTTGAGATGTCCTATTAGCAGTTGGCAATATTAATGAGGTAAGAAAATATTCAGTACTATGACTATACATCTATAAGCCATCTGCTTAGGTGAAGTAGTTAAAATGTTCTGAGTGGATGGAATTGTCAAGTGAGAGTATAAGGAGGAAGGAAGTGAGCTGAGGAAGCCTCTTGAGGAAGTGTGAGATGGTCAGGAAGATGCTGAGAAGCCTTTGAAGGAGACAAAGGAGTGACTAGAGAGAAAGGGGATAGACCAAGGGAGGCCTTCTCATGAGTCACTGATTATCTAGTAACAGGGAGTGCTCAGTAATATCAAAAATTGTAGGAAGATAAGGACTAGGGGAAAAAAAAGCCTTTGTAGTTTGTGATTAGGACATCATTGATGAACATGGTGTGGTTCTACTAGAATGGTAGAGGCTCAAGATCAGTTGAGGAGGACTGAAGAGAGAGTGGGAAGTGAGAAATTAGAGAAAACAGGCATGTACAATTTAAGAGAAAAAGAAGTTTATCTGTGAAAGGAAAGAGAGATGAGCCAGGAACTGGATCAGGTGTAAGAAAAAGTCTTTTTTAGGTTTGTGGAGACCTCAGTGTTTTTAGACAAATTCAAAGGAGCCAAAGAAGAGGGAATGATGAAAGATACATGAGAGAAGGAAGATCATTGATGGAAGATCATCTTGGAGGAAGTTGAAGGTGCATGGAATTAAGTGTGGGGATAGATGAATTAGTTTTAGTGAGAAATATTTCATCTGTGATGAGGGAATCAGGAGAGAGTCAGCAATGATGTTGAGAAGTTTTGAAGCATGAAGGAAGAGCTGAGAATGATGACATTGGGTGTCACTGATCTCTTTGAAGTAGGTGGCTGGGTCATATGCTGTAAGTGGGCAGGAGACAATAGAGATTGATAGGGAGGGAGAAGATAGGGAAGAAAAGTTTATTGTTGGTAGAAATTTTTTAAAAATCTTAAACAAATTTTAAATTCAGTCTTTTCTCCTTAGGTCATTTATACTTTTACTTTCTATCACTATTTTCATGTCATCAGATTATGTGTTTGTAGAGAACATTGGGCTATTATTTCAAAAATTAAAGAGAAAAAACATATAATTAAAAAAAATCACTATCAGAAATTATTAAATTTATCTTATAAAAACAAGATAATGAATAATCTACTGGACTGTTTAATGATTATATGATATATGACCTGTCTCTCTCCCCCTCCCTCTCCTTCTTTCTCATCCCCTCTCATCCTTCCTTCCTTCCCCCCTCCCTTCCTCCTCTCTTACCTCTCCTCTCCTTCTTCCTCCCTCTACCCCTTTTCTATTATATATTTATTTTTCTTTTCCAAAAGGACTTCTTTTTTTGGAGGAAACTTGTCTGCCTATATTTCTGCTGGAACATTTATATGTTCCAACAAATTTGACCGTGTTTGCATCATGCCTTGCGTGTGAATTCATGTGATTATATAGTATAATTATTTATTAATTTAGCAATACCTTATTTTCTAGCTGTAAAACCAGTAAGTGTGCAGTCGAACTCTATGCTCTGTCCAGCACCTGTTCTGCATGAAGTTGGAGAGTAAGTCCTTTATAATATATAATATAATATTATATGTATAAAAATGTCTTATACACACATATACATACATGCACACACATATATTTATGTATAATATATACACCCCCTTATATATGTATATGTGTATGCATGTGTGTGTATACATGTGATGTTTGGAGGAAAAATTATGCCAAATGTTAAAGATGGAATTTTGGTTAAAATATTTCCTTTATTCCTTATGTAATTCCTTTGTTGTATATTAAACAGCACTCTCTGAGTACAATACTTTGATTGGCACCTCAAACACCCATTCATACTGCTTGTTAAAAATGGAAAAATCTTCTTTTGTGTAAATTAGTTGGTTAATGGGGTATAAACAAAAGTTTTTTTTTTTAATTTTGGGTTAAAATTTTGATTTATTTCAAGTTCATATGCATTTATAGTCATAGGTGTTTTAAAAAAAATTCCCAGTGTAGGTAAATGTGATTGCAATTCTGAAATGAGATCCTGATTTGTTATCTTCTATAATATCTTAAAGCTATTAGAGTTAACATGCAATGTGTGAGCCAGAATGCGCTTATTCAGGCCAGCAGTCTCATGGGCCACCATGAGCCAGCCCAATGTTGATGAAGTCTATATGGCCATATGGTTCTAGGTGCTGAGATGTTATAGAACAAGAACTCCAGTTTCAAATATGATGTGGTCATATTTTCTCTTACTGGAACAATGGCTTGTTGTTTCTTCACATAGAGAATTTAGTACTTCCTGAGCTGTGAAATTTTGCATAAGAACCAATTTCTTGACTTTATCTTGGTATAGGAGAAACTTTAAGGGAAAACATTGAAAATATATCACTTTTTAGTGGTTTCATGTATTAACATTCAGGATCAAATATAAAATCCCCTGTTTGGCATCCAAACCCCTTAATATCCTAGCCTTCTCCTATGTTTCCAGTTTTTTTACACATTACTCTCTCTCTCTCTCTCTCTCTCTCTCTCTCTCTCTCTCTCACACACACACACACACACACACACACACACACACACACTCACACACTCACACACTCACACACTCACACACTCACACACTCCAGTGATACCAGTCTCCTTGCTCTTCCTCTCTTTACTCTGGCTTTCCCTCATACCTAGAATACTCTCGCTCCTCATCTCTAACTTCTGGCTTCATTGACGTCCCAATTAAAATTCTATCTCTTGTAGGAAGCCTTCCTCCTGCCCTCTTAATTCTAGTGCCTTCCCTCTGTTCATTATTTCCTATTCTTCATCCAGTATGTGGCATGTTTGGATATATTTGTTTGCTTGTTGTCTTCCCTGTTAGCCTGAGCTCCTTGAGGGCAGGGACTGACTTTTGTCTCTTTGTATTCCTAGTGTTTTAGCACAATGCCTGGCACATAGTAGGGATGTTTATCGACTGACTGACTGACTATACAGTTTCTTCAGAGATGGTAAAAGTAAAAAAGGAGATTCATTGTAGAAATATGAATTAGATATGCAACAAGCCTATTCCCAAACAGAAAAAAAAATATTTCAAAGCTTAAAAACTCATTCATAATGTATATGAATGGTTATCCTATTAGTACTAGCACAGTCAGTTGGGGAGGCTAATATTCAAGTCTGGTTAGGACATAAATAGTTTTGGAAACATTGTTAGTCATTTTACATTTCATTTCCATTGGAAAGCCAAAAATGGGAAAGATTTCCATTGGGACATTTTTTGAAGTTGTTTCCTCATTTGGCACAAGCCTCCTTCTGCTGTTGCTGTTACAAATCATGATGATTGAACAGCCTGATGGGGTCATGTCCCGCTTTCTGTCTACCATGGCCATTTGGGCAGAGGGCATCCCTGGCTCTGACTTGCTCATGATAGATGCTATTACTGAGACTACAAACCTCCAGGACTTTCAGGTTCTTACAAGGCCCTGTTCCAATGGAAAGAAGACAAGAGGAGGCAGCCGTTAATCGGGTGCAGGCTTGCTTAAGCAGGATATGTGCTCACAGTTTGTGGCTGAGTGGCCAGGAAGGGCATCCCCCGTCTGACCTTCCGGAAACCTTAGAGTCTTCCTGATTTATTGAAGTTGGAAGCAGGAGTAACAGCCAGGGGATGAGTTTCCTCTTTAGCACAGTCACAGAATACTGTCAGTAGCCAGTCATGTAGACTCAACCCATCCATGAGTCACACCTTTCAACAACCCTTCCTTTTCTTAGAGATTTCCTGGTAAAAATAAATAACTGGTTTTGAAGCAGGGAGGATTTGTAATGAAGTGCGTTAAATAATGGTTCAGTTTGCTTTTTTAAGTTCCATTTGCCTCAAGTAACCCTTAATCACTCTACTTCTGCTCACTTCATTAGGTTAGAGGCAGGTTTTGGAGGTTCAGGAAGGGATGGCCAGAGCCAGGGTGAGATACAGATAGGAAAGGAGTTGGGGTAGGGTAGAACTGAAGGAGTGTTATACAGGGCAGATTGTTGCCTGGAGTAGTGGTGGCTTTGGATGATGGTGATTAGGGAAGCACAGCATGTCCAACATCCAGTATACATTAATTTTTTTAGAAAGCTTTTATGCTGAATTTATGGGTATCTTGTATATATGCATATATGTGTATTATAGTTTCAATAAATATTAATGTTGTGAAAAAATATTTCCCACTGACTCTAGAAAAACCAGAGTTTAAATGGAGACTGAAGCAATCTACATGCTATCATTCTTTTTCATGTTTGGTTCTCTTTCTTTTTTCCCATTGTTCACTCTATTGGTTACAACCCTTCTATACAACCAGACTATTGTACAATGTGAAAGTATTTGTAGATCCTGTACTTGATTGCATGCCACCATGGGGGGAGGGGGGAGGGAAGAAGGAGGGGAGAAAATTTGAAACTCAAGGGATTGTGGAACTGAATCTTGTAAACTAAAAGTAAACAAACAAGTCAATGAAAATTTAAAAAAAAGAATTAATAGTCATTGGCTGGCTGCAGCAAGTAAATGCCTGTCACCACTGTCATTGACATCTCTTTCTCCAGACTCTAGTGTTGTACTTACGTTTGGTTTGTATACTTCTTTAACCTCCTGGACAAAAGCCCTTGTCGCTGAATGTAGCAGCTCCAGAGCAAAAAGATGTAGAAAATACCTTGCTTTCTAGTAGCCTGTAATGCTTAGATTAGAGTATTCTCTTATGTTTTTCTTCATCACGCTTTCTAGAACACATACCTGTTGATTCCAAGCCTTTCCTCTGCTTTCTTTCCCTAATGAAGGAAGAAGAAAGGATGTGGGGATTTTGAATACACACGATATTAAAAGTTTCTCATTCTGAATTCGTTGATTTATTGGTTCATCACTGTTAAGGCACAACTTAACAAAAGCATAGATCCACTCAATATGAAAATTTTCTACATATTCCTCCACTGAAATCCAATTCTGGTGCCTCAGTGGCACCAGTTTGGGTCATTATTGCAATATGTAAACTTAGATGAACAGATTTGAATCCATTCATTTTTCTTATATATTTAAATTGATTTTATACAGCTCGCTGGGCTCCATTTTAACTAGAAAACTAAACACAAATTTTCTTTTTTCCTACTTCCTTCAACCCTTGATCCTTTGGACTATTTAATAATCTTTTTGTATCAGGAGGTCTTATCTGATTTCCACCCATCCCTTCCTGCTCCAAGCTGATAGTGCATTCACTTTCTCTCCTCTTAGTCATATTCGTATATGTTGTTTTGCCCAATAAAATGTAAGGTCTTTGAGAGCTGGGATGGTTTCATTTTTGTCTATCAACTCCCAGACACAATGTTTGGCATATAATAAACATTTGTTGGTTTACTGAATAATCAGAGGCAGTGTCGTGAGCACAGAAGTTGTTTTCTGAGCATGGTAAAATCCCATTACTTTTCAGTCCTTACTTTTACTTTCATTATACCACATTTAAATAGCACATATACTTCAGTAGCACATTTACTTAAATAGCATAATTGCCTAAAAATAAAATTAATAATTGCAAAGTTCTTTGAGGTACTACAGTCTCCAATAGATTTTATCTATTGACTGCTCTGAATTGAATACAATTCTTGAGTATCACTTCATCCTGATTTTATGCCTTGAACACGTATGAAGTACTTGGTGATACAGTCCAACTTTCTGCATTGGTACTTAGAGAACAAAATTAGTTTTTACCCCCAGGGATGCTGAGAACATCATTTTTGTGAGGTTTAGTCCATCCACACATTTGATCCTTGGTGAATGTTTAAATAATTCCAGTTGTCTTTGGTACATTGAGTTCCTTTACTCACCTACAGTATCTTGCAACAATAATAGCTTTTAATTTCAAAGCTATCAGGAGGGGCATCATTTTATGACAATTTTTTTTTCATAAGCACTATTTCTTCTAGGAAAAATATGTACATTTATTTTAAGATTTACTTCATGCTGTCTATGGGCAGCTAGGTGGTATGGCAGATAGAATGCTGGACCTGGAGTCAGGAAGAATCATCTTCATGGTTGAAATCTGGCCTGAGACACTCATTAGCTGTGTGACCTTGGGCAAGTCATCTTATTTGTCTCAATTCTTTATCTGTAAAATGAGTGGAAGAAAGAAATGGCAAAGCACTCCAGTATCTCTGCCAAGAAAACCCCAAATGTGGTCATGGCAAGTCAGACACAACTGAAAAAAAATCACTTAACAACAATTCTTCTAACTATGGTTATGGCTAAATTGGATAAGAACCTGAATATCATATGTACCTCCCAAAATGGAGTCATCTTAGAAGACAGGTAGAATCAGATCATAGATTTTAAAGTTTAAAAGAACTAATTTTAGAGATTATTTAGTACAAATTCCTCATTTTAAATTTGAGTAAATAGTAAGCTAAGATGCTTGACTCCTTGCCATGAGAAAAGCCCACAGATAAGCCATATTGCATCAGTTGAATGTTTTAATATCGTCTGAATTGCCATACTTACATAAACATGACCATTAGCATTTTTATCCTGACTTTCATGCTTTTATTGGGATAAGTCATTGGAAACTAGAAATAACAAAAATTAAGAGCATGAATGACATATTTAAGTGTGAATGCTAGATGAAGTATATAGCAGATATTGCATTCAAAGCTACAGGTTAGAGCTTTAAAATCTGATAGTCTTCAGGCTCATAGTTAGAAATAGTCTTTTGGGGGTAATAATGATATTTGTTAATGGAGGAAAGCTGTCTCCATTTTTCATCAGTGAAAACAGGGAATTGACTACTTTGTTGGTGCTTTCCTTGGCACTTGGTTTGACTTTGAGGGCTATATCTAGGGGATTCAATTGTAGGACATTGCTTAGCTGGAGAGTTCCCAGAGGAAGACAGCCAGCATGGTAAAGTACCTTAAGTTCAAGTCAGGATTAATTGGAGAATCTGGGAATGGTTAGCTTGGAGTAGAAAAGGCCAAAAGTGGAATACGATAGCTCTCTTCAAGTACTTAAATGACTATAATTGGGAGGAAAGATTATCTCTAGAAGGCAGAATCAGGAGCAATGAGTGTAAGTTGCAGAAAGCCCAATTTAAGCCTGAGATCATCATGAAAATAAAAACAAATCAAATCAACCAACCAAACAAAAACATTAACAGAGCAGACCAAAAGTGAAATGTACCGCTTTCAGAGTTGGTGTGTTACCCCTCCTTGGAGGTCTTCCAGCAGAGGCTAGATGACCAGTTGGGGATTGGTTTTGAATCTGGGTTGGACTGGATATCTACTTAGGTTCCCTTAAACCTTCAGTTTATAAGATGCCAATTCTTACTGAAATATGCATAGTAGTTCATTGTATTAAAATATATCTATCTATGTCTATGTCTTTATCAGTCTATCAATAAGCCTTTATGAAGGACCTACTATAGTCCAATCTCTGGCCTGAGTATTGAGTTTGAAGTTGATCAGGTCCTATTCTCTCAGGGGAAACTTCAACCCAGGATAGATAACCTCCTTCCCACCAATAAAGAGCTCAGCCTTGTTTCTAGCTCTGGGTTCAAGCAGACAGATGCATTTGTATCCTGTTGAAACCTGACCTTTAAAGGGAAGGAAGGACTGCTGAAGAGATAGTGCACTTTCATTTCTGACATGCACCATCTGCACAACTCAGATCTAGAGATCCTGGCTTGCCAAGGCAGAGCTTGAGTTTTCTTAGTTCTTTCTTCCGTAGTGTCTTTTTGGTGATGCCCATCCTCTTCCTCCAGAAGCTGTTGTAGGGATTATCTCCTAATGGAAAACCAGTCCCAGATGTAGGTACTCCCAGTCTCTTTATCACATGAGATAGCTACCAAGGCTAGAAACATCCTTCTTAGGATCACTTCTCAGTCACCAGTGCTGAGGAAAAGAAACACCATGTAGAAGAGGCAGTCACTTAAGTCAGGAAGCATTTGTTAAATGCTTACTATGTGTCCCGAATGGGAATATAAATATAAGAAGAAGTAACTGCCCTCAAGGAGCTTTCATTGGAATGGGGGAAGACACTACATAAAAGATAACTGAAAAGTGGAGAGGGGATAAAGATATCCAGTGTGGGGACAGATAAAGAGAATCTTGTGGAGATGGGTCAACAGTACAACCTGGAAAGGAATGACATCGTTAGTTTGATCTCTCTCCTAAAAATCAAGGTTCTAGCAGGAACCAGCCAGGAATTTGAGCTTCAGAATCCAGCTTGTCCAGGCGAGCACATGTGCTCACTGCCACGTACCCTCGCTTCTGGGAGATGGTCTGCTGGAAATTGATGGGGCAGGGAGAGAATGATTCTTCTCTGGCTAGAATCTGTCTAAGGGAGATGTTGCTTAATTCCTAAGCTGCAGGCCTAGGGGGGAAAAAGAGTAGAGAAGCTTAAAGGAAAATATGGCTCAGTGGTCAATTCTCTTTGGCACAGTGGGCCTCTTCCTCCTCAACTGGAACCTTGTTGAATTCTGAAAACCAGAAAAATGGTTTGTGAGATGATGGGAGGCAGTGGAAAGAATGTTGAATTTGGAGTCCTATTGAAAAAAGAGTCAAGGACTTTAGACCCATCTCTTACTCTTTCTGGGCCTCAGTTTTCACATTTGTATAATGAGCAATTTGGACTAACTGACCTATATTAGTTAGGTCTCTGGAAGGAGCCTTCTAGTCTCTGATCTAGTTTCCTATCTATGATAAGAAAGTGTAAGTAATCTGGAGTCAGAAGGCTTGGGTTCACATTGCGCTTCCTCTGTTTGCTCTCTGTGTGACTATAGAGAGATCTTTTAATTTCTTTGGCCCTCCATTTCTTTATCTATTAAAGGAGGGAGTAGGATTATGTGACGTCCAAGGTCCTTTCAAGCTCTTAAATCTATGATCCTGTAATCTTTTCTTTACAAAAAAACCATATGAAACAGAATGATTATTTTTAAAGGTTTTTTTTTTTACCCATAATCCTTCACTTGTTATCTCAGAAAAAAAATTAGGAAGGAGACATGCCAGTCAGTGGTAAGTTGAATCTTTTCTTTTTCTTTTTTTTAAATTTTATTATAGTTTGCATCATTCATTTCCACAAGATTTTGAGTTACGTATTTTCTCCCCGTCTTTCTCCCACCCACCGCCCCAAAACAGCCATCCCAGTGTGTCCCCCCTCCCCCAGTCTATTCTCTCCTATGTCACTTTTTGGCAGGGCAGGATGGATCTCCCAACTGCATTGCCTGTGTATCTCAAGTTCTAGTTG
>CM053583.1:187298448-187335438 GCA_028627135.1 Pseudochirops cupreus
AACTCTACAAGCCTCAGGATGGAAGGAGATACCTAAACTCAGAGAAAGATATAGAAAGATTATAGTTTAAATGGAGACTGAAGCAAAACTTGTTATCGTTCTCTTTCATGTCTGGTTTTGCCTTTTTTTTTTCTTTTCCCAGTGATCACTCATTGGTTACAACCCTTCTATATAACCAAACTATTGTACAAATGTGAAAGTATTTGCAGATCCTATACATGATTGCACACCACCATGGGGGGGGGGGGGGAAGGGAGGGGAGAAAATCTGAAACTCAAGTGATTGTGGAACTAAATCTTGTAAATTAAAAGTAAGTGAGTAAATAAAAAAAATTTTAAAAAAGTTTATAGCTTACCTAGATTTTAGCAAAGTATCCAATAAAGTATCTCCTAAAATTCATATTTTAATATGGTAATATGGGCTATTTGATAGTATAATTAGATGGATTTAGATAGAAATAGTTGAATGTCCACTCTCAAAAAACTGTTAATTGTTCAAAGTCAACTTGAAATCTACAGTGAACTAACCCTGGGACTGGGCTTGGTCCCATGATATTTGACACTTTTATCAATGACTTAGCTAAAGGTATAACTGACCTTATCAAGTCTGCATATGAGATAAGGCCATGGAGGTAGGGAGTGAAAGTCTTGACTGAGTCAGAGCCCTATAAGATGTTGAGAGATTAACAAACTAGACTGAATCAAATAAAACTAAATAGGGATATACTCAGAGTTCAGAAGTTGATTACACAAAATAGTACAGTGGAAAGAACACCAATTCTGAAATTAGAGAATCTGGAGTCAGATACCAGTTCTGATGCTTATTATCAGAGTGCATCACAAATGTCACTTAATCTCCCATTGCCACAGTTTCCTCATCTGTAAAGTGAAAGGTTAAACTACATGGCCTCTGAGGTCCTTTCCAGAGCTAGAGCTATAATGCTTCGATCTCCAAAAAAGATATAGGGGCTGCTAAATGGTGGGGGATTAAGCAGCAGCTCTGGAATCAAAGGGGATCTGAGTTCAAATCTGGCCTAAGTCAATTCCTACCTGTATGACCCTGGGCAAGTCAATTAATCCTGATTGCCTCCAAAAATAAAAAAAGGCATAAAAAGCTGGGTATTTCAGTCATTTGCAAGCTCAAAGGAGTTAACATGTAAGTGTAATACAGTAGCTCAAAAAGCTAATGAATTCTGTATATCCTCCATGACTGAGGAGATTACAGTATCACTGGACTTTCCTCTGCTCAGGCCATGTCTGCAGTATTGTGTCTGCTTCTCATAAGTACATCATTAACCAGAGAACATCCAAAAAGAACCACCAGAACAACAAAGAGAATTGAGTTTGGAGAAGTGGTTGATGAACTAGGGATGTTTAGCTTAGGAAAGAAAGAAGACTCAGAGGAAACATGTGAATTGTGAAAGGTAGTCAGGAGAAGGAGGAATTCACACTTGTTCTACTTGGGCCCACAAGTAAGAAAAAAGAACAGGAAATTTCAAAAATGCAAAAATTCATATCTGATATCAGCAATAACTTCGAGAGTCATAATTGCAATGGGCTTCCTTGAGAGAGTTTCCCCTGATTCAAGATTTGCTAGCAAATGCTGAGTTACCACTTGTCAGATATCTTGTAGCGGGGGAAGGGACAGTTAACAAACCGTGCTAGATGACAGTGAGGTTCCTTCTAATTTCGTTTTTGTGAGGTTTTGCTTTTGTTTTTTAGGCTTAGGGTTTTTTTTTTCATTTTATTTTATTTTGGTGTTTCAGTTTGTTTGATTTCTGTTTTTGTTTTGGGTTTTTTTGTTTTGTTTTGTTTTGTTTTTGCTTCAGCCTCTGCTGGAAATTCCAAGTAACTACATGACCAGAAGTGACAAGGAACTCATTACCTCATGAATCAGCCCACTCCATTTTTGGATATTTCTAATTGTTAGGATGATTTTCCTTGGATTAAGCCAAGATCTATTTTCCCATAAAAAACCTACTCACTTGTCTTAATTCTATCTTCTGAGGCCAAGCAAAACAAATCTAATCACTTTTCCACATGACAGTTCTCCAAATACTTAGAGAAAGTTCTCTAAATCTTCCTTTTTCCAAGGTTAAATGCCCTCAGTTCCTTCAGCTGATTCTTCCAGACCACGCCTTCAACACTTTGAATTTCCCTGTTCCCCATCATCACCATACACCCACACACACCCTATCATGCTTGCTTTCCTCGCTCCATAATGTCAACATTCTTCCTAAAATTTCACACCACTACTGGGGACAATATTCCAGATGGGGTCTGACCATGGAACATTATAATGCTCCTTCTGGACACTATATTTCTATTAAGTCAGCCTTCCTCACTTTGCTATTCCAAAAAAAAAAAAATCAATGTCTTTCCATTCCCTATAGGATAAAATCTCAGTGTTTCAGCCCTGGTGTTTAGGACCCTCCAAGAAGGGCTAAGCAGCTAGATGATAAAGCGCTGGACCTGAAAGCGAGACATAGGTTCAAATTTGATGTCAGACACTTAGCAACTATATGACCCTGGACAAGTCATGATCTCTAACTGCCTCTATTTCTTCAATTGCAAAATGTACTTCCGTCACAGTTATCTAGGAGAGGATTGAGGAAACAGAATGTGCTCATCTAACAATTACTTTTTAGGAGGAAAGAAGGTTCCTAAGTAATTCAATGACATGAAATTTCAAAGGAAATTTACAAATTGGTAAAATAAATGGAAAATGAACCAGTCTTCTATATACCTTGATATACTAACTCTACTAGATAGATAACCAGATAGGTAAGGCATTCATTTAGTGCTTACTTTTCATCTCCTTGCTAGTACTTTTAGTTTCATGAACTGCTTTTGAGAACTGCCTTGAGAAATTGCTTTTACATGGGGGTCAGGGGGAGGGAGATATAAAGATCTTTATGTGTATGTATGTGTGTGTGAGTGTGTGTGTGTGTGTACACACAGAGAGATAGACAAATAAATAATAGATAGACAGATTCTGTGAACCCCCAGAATCTCCCTGCAATGCATCATACCAGATGCAAAAACATGACCAAAATAGACAGTAAAGAGTGAAAAGAGAAGGAGACACAGGAGAGAGCCTTGGAGGATGGATACCCACAGTGGTGAATGTGGCCTGGATAGAGAGCCAGCAATGGAGACCAAGAAGAAGAACCAAGACAATGAAGTGGCACAAAATCCTGAAGATCCATAGTGGCAATGGCTGCAGAGTGCAGACTGGAAGCCAAGACTACAGAAAGTTAAGAAAAGAGTAAAAGAAGAAGAACCCATTATAGACCAATTTCTCAAGCATTTAAGCCACAAAGATGAGTTGGCTAGGACGAAAGATAGTGGGAAAGGTGAGATCAAGCAAGGATTTTAAAGAACGAGGAAGACATTAAGGAATATGGCACATATTCTAATACAGGGGACCTAGAAAACTTTCTAAGAGGGAAAGGGAATCTATGGAGGGACAGAATGGTGGTTCAAGGAAGAGCTTAAGGAGAATAGGGCCTCAAGTCAGAGGTTTCTCCAAGGGACAATGTAGCAGGAAAGAAGGTGGAGGGGAAAAAATCTGGAGAGTGAGTTCAGACATAGGTGGTGAAATAAAGTTTGGCTGTGGCCCTTCCCAAAATGGTGGTCCCAGGGAAGGAGTCACTAATCCAGTGAACAGTGTTTCACAGTGGGGCTTTGGAAAGGGAAGGTACATGACAGGGGAAGACATGGAGAATGAGTCTGGGGACAAGGGAAGTGAAGCATGACTGGGGTCCTTCTAAAATTTGTGGTCCCAGGGAGATAAGTGATGAACAAAAACATGAGAGAACCTTTAACAATGAATGAAATAATCATTTATATTTATTTACACATACATTTATACATAAATGTTAAAAAGAAATTCAAATCAAAAAGTCTTCTGAATCAACTAAAATTCAGAAAAAGGAACTAAATTTGTAAAATCCAAGATGTTCATAACTGTGGGTTTTTTAGTCCCTTGCTCTAATTTAGACAAACCAGTGCTATTATTTGGTCTTCTTTTTTTAAAACACACTTTGGAAAGACACCAGGTTTAATTTAAAACTTCTGTCTCTGGTGCACCAAGGAATTATTTTTGTACAAACCATATTATAACAATAGAGAAAACCTTGCAGGTTAGACCACCAGACTGTGTTGTGCTTTTCAGAGACAGTATGGCATGGTGGAAAGAACCTTGGACTTACCCCTGAAGATCTGAATCCAAAGTCTTGTTCTTTGATATGCTAACCGTGGTGCTAAGGGTATGTCAAACCCTCTTAGACTCAGTGTCCTCAGGTCTAAAATAGAGATGCTAACATTTACACTTCCTACCTTAGAGAGGGTTTTTGTGAGGAAAACATTTTGTAAATCTTAAAGCATGATAGAAATGAGCTTAAAAGAAGAGTGGGCTAGATTATGTTTAGGAAACTGAAAAGCACTTTTACTGGCCCTCGGCCCACTCCCATAATAGCCAAGGACTGTCTTTTCAGCCGGAGTATTTTACCAACAGTGCTGCCTGAAACACCCCTGCCCCAGAAGAACCAAAGATAGGTGTCACACAAAAAGCACATGGTAAGTGTGAGCAGGCTCTAGCACACCCTGAACAAAGAAATCCAAAGGAATGTAAAAGTATAAAATATCATCAACAATTGTGACAGAAAGAGGAGAAGGCCTAGTTAGAGTCCCCAGGTGAGGGAGAACAGCTTATATTTCTCTTGTGGATTTCAAGTGGGATAGGAAGGAAAAGGTGGAAAAGGGTGGGGGTAGAATTCTTCTAAGGCAGTGGTTCTCAACCTTCCTAATGCCGCGGTCCTTTAATACTCATATGTGGGTGTATCTGCATGTGGGTGGCCCTGCCTGGAGACGGATAGAGGAACAGTCTCGGTTCCTAAGACCATCAGAAAAATGTGTTTTCTGATGGTCTTAGGCCACCCCTGTGACCCCTGTGAAAGGGTTGTTCATCACGACCCACAGGTTGAGAACTGCTGTTCTAAGGGATTCCTTTGGTATAAATGGTGTAGGGAGGGGGGTCCTTTCCTGTAGTTACAGGAAAGATCTTAAGAACCATTAAAAGTCCCCTCAGCAACTAGAGCTGGTAGCAGCAGTAGCCAAGTCTGGTAAATACAAAGAGACAAAGGAAACAGTGGTGCCATATGTTCACAAACACATGGAAGCCAGGTGGGGAAATAACGCAGCTGAAGCAGGCAGCAGCTCTCTTCCCTTCCCCCCATCCAGAGGCCCATGGCATTTCCTCCTTCTGACCCAAATGCTACCAGGGAACAGAGGAAGAGTTTGTTCATTCCAAACCCTTGTAAGCACATTCAGTTCTGGTTCACCTGCCAGTTAAAAGGTTTTATGTCGCCACAGAGGGAACCTATAGAAAACAGTCAGAGGATACCTACACTTGCTCTGACTCTCCAACAGATATTTCCAGAAACAACTCACCAAACACATATTTAAATATTGACTAGGACCTCAAACACCTCATATTATACCGAGAGGAAAGAACATAACAAAATAAGAATATTGTTGAAGAGTAAGTTGGCAGCTATGGGAAGGACATACTTGAGAATGGAAAGACTAAAAACTGGGAGACCAATCAGGTCGTCATCTTCAATATATGTGACCAAGGGCTGAACTAGAGCTGTGGCTGAACTAAGGACAAATGAGAGAAAAGGTGTGGCCACAAAATTGACTGAACTGGGCAACTGGACCTGGTGACAATGGAAAGGGAAGACTCAAACCTACAAATCTAGGAGAATAAGACAATGCTAATGAGGGGAGGGGAGGAGGGAAGAAGGATTAGTTATTGCTAAAGACAGCAGGAATTTTAAAAGGTAAACCTCTAAACAATCAGCTATGCTACATTGAGAGAAAGAGAATGTTAATGGAAAGCTTTGGGAAGATTTTCTTTTTCTTTTTTTTTTGTACCTTTCTAATATAATTTTAACTGTTAGTGCATATTATACATAAAAGGTTATACTGCAGGTATAACCATATGCTTTTATTGCACTGTCCATGGTGATTTTGCTAATATAGATCTGATCATGTCAACCCTTGCCTAGTAAACTCCAACGTCTTCCAAATCCCTCCAAGAGTGAATAGAAACTCCTCTGTTTGTTGTAAAGCTCTTCACAACCTGGCTGGCCCTTCCTACCAGTGTTCTCCCACTTTACTCCTCTCCATACATTCTAAGGTTCATCAACATCAGCCAACTTGCTGTTCCTCATTTGTGATACTCCATCTTCTGTCTCCATGAATTTGCATTAGCTGTCCCCCTCCCCATATCTAGAATGACCCCATGCCTCTCCCTTAAAACCTCTATATCCTTGGCTTCTGATATTCCAATTAAACATCAACTTTTACAAGAGTTTCTTGTCCCTTGATCACCTGAAGCTTCCCATCTGAGTTTTACTACCTTCACCTCTGTATATATACCCTACTTCAAAGAGTACAACTCTGATGTACTGGCCATGTAGTTTGAATGCCAAACCTTTTTTACCTAAAAGACTGTTTAATGGAGAACTCACACAAGGCAAGTGTTCACACAGAGGTCAAAAGAAGTGATACAAGGACCCTCTCAAAATCTCTCTGAAGAACTTTAGTACTGATTGTGAGATATGGGAGATGCTGACACAGGACCACCCATCATGGCATGCCTACATCAAAGGGGATTTTGTGCTGTATAAGCAAAATCACAGTAACACAAAGGAAATGTGAGATGCACAAATCTAGACATCTCCATCCCAAATGTTCAAATGGACATTCAAATGCCCAATCTGTGGTAGAGCCTCTGCTTGTTTAATAAGTCTTATTAGACTTATTAAACAGCGGGGTGAGAGGAGGTTTCCTTCAAATGTTTATTTAAGGGAATTTTCTAAGGTCATTAATTAAATGTCAGATGAAAGTAAAATTGTTGCCCCTTGAAGAATTGATGGTTTAAGGAAAAGCTCTGCTTTAAAAGATACACAATATTTACTGGTGTTTTGGTTGGATGATACAGTGATGTCACAGATATGTAAGGAACAATTCTGCTAACCTTTACAGGTAAGGATAGTAAAATAAAAAACAAAGACTTCTATGGAGAAAAGCCTGAGAGTTCTGCTTTTTATTTCAAAAGTGTTGCTCCCTTTGTTTAGGAAGGTACATCTAATGAACCCCAGAAAGACAAATTTAATTTCAAATCTAAAAAGTTCTGGGTTCCACAAAATTCTTCTTAAAATAGGAAGCACATGAATAGCGTTAAAGTTGAGCCCTTGCTTTCTTATCCCCATACCACTGGCTTTATATATATTTTTTACTGTTGAGGGGCAATGGGGGTGGTTGGGAGGAAACACACATTCCTAATGTTTTATGTTCCACAAAAGAAAAGATTTTGAAAATTAAAGACAAAAAATACAAAAAAGCTATAAAAATGAGCAATGAAATTAGAAGCTCATTTTCTGAAGGGTAACAAAATTGATTAAACTTTAGCAAACCTGATTAAAAAGGAGAAAGCAGAAAATCAAATGAACAAAACAGCAACTGAAGAAGGTAAAATCTCAAGAAAACCAGAAGAAATAAAAAATATTAAGAGCTACATAATTGTATGTGAACAAAACTGAGGACACACAAGAAATAAAGGATTACTTTCACAAGTATGAGATACATAAAATAACAGAAGATCCAATAGAGATCTTAAATAATCCAACCTCACAAAAGAAAATATAACTAGTTGTAAAATAGCTACATGGGGGTTAACATGGAGTGGGAAGGGGCAGTGCTAAGATGGTTGTAAGGGGAATAATAGTCTGATACTCCTAATATATTTACAGAAGAACTCCACCAAACTTCTAAAGAACAATAACACTAACACTATATAAATTATTCTCAAAAACTGAAAAAAGAATAAAGAAGTCTCTAACAAACTCCTTTGAATCAAATTTGTCTTAATATGTATAATTTTAAATAAAATCTTATCAACCAGACTACAGCAAGTCATCTAAGAAACCACTTATTATGACTATGTTGCATTTATATCAGGGACATGAGGTTAGTTCAACATTCAGAAAACAACATTATTAATCAGAGCAAAAAGCAATTTTTAATCTTAAATCATTCTCACAGACCCCTAAAAACTTTTAAGAAAATGACGCTTTCTGAAAAGAGCTCTGCAAGCCAAATCTCCCTCAAAATAAAAAAGGTACTTCTATTTATCTATCTATCTATCTATCTATCTATCTATCTATCTATCTACTTGACAGATGTACCTATTGTGCTTTTATCCCCAGTGCTTAACGCAGTGCCTGAAGTATAAAAGACAATTTATAAATGCTTACTGACTAGTTTCTTCCAAATCGATGTTCTAATACCATCACTCAACAGGGTAGAAAAGCAAGGGAAGATAAGAGAGACAGGAAGCAGTCTGTGCTAGGTACACCACAACTCCCTCAGACTCTGAAGGAGACAGCTTAGGACTCTGCACCCAAGAGCCTTAGCAATAGCAATGCTCTAGCCTCTGAGGACAAACCTCTGCATAGATATAGCCTACATCAGGCGCCACAATCACACCTACCAAAGACCCAGAAAACAAAGTTCTTGCCCCCAAAGTCCTTGCAATGTCAAATGGTTCAACATCAGAAACTGATAACATTTTCTCATGAGAAATGACACTGAAGAAGAAGCATTAACATGCGCTTTGCTATTGCACCTTAAGAATTATGGGACCTTTCTGGATGACTTGCAGCTTCCATATGCCCTGCATCTTTGCATTAGAATGTTAGTTCTTTGAGAGGAGGAATGGTCTTTTAAATTTGTATACCCAGCATTTAGCATAGTGGTTTACATACAGTAAGAGCTTAATAAACGCGTTATTCATTCTGTCAACAAACTCTTCCTTTCTGAGGTTCAAAACATTATTATGCCACCTTCTCCAGGTCACCCTCCCTAAAGGCTAACTGGGATCGATTTAACAAAATAAAACACAGATACCATTAGATTGCAAACCTAATTCCATATGGAGCCTGCAGGAATCCTCATGTATAGAGTAGTGAATATTTAACCGTTCAATTACCTACAAATATTTTTCTATTTGAGTTTGATACTCAATGATTAGTAACAAAGACTCCATGAAAGTTTTACATTTGAAAACATAAAATCAAATCACTCGTTCCTCTAGAGATTGTGCCTTAAATGTCAGTTTAATTTTAATTAAATTAATTTTTTATTAATTATTAATAAAAATATTAAAATAAAAAAACTAAATTAAATTTTATTAATTAAATAAGTTAAATTTTTTAAATTAACAATTAAATTAATTTTAATTTAAACCCAAAAAATTAATATTCTATTAAATATAACCAGTAAATAGTGATTTTTCCACCTAACTCCCTCCCTTCAAGACAAAAGCAACATGACTTTGTTTTCCAGGTCACTTCAAGTCAGTTCAAAATACACGCATGATTATGAAAGTTTTCTCCCTACAATCGAATTACTCACAGAGTTAATTATTCCTTTAAGTGCTTGAAATCCTCCTTTGACAGGGAATACTTGGTCTTTGGCATCCGCAATTTTTTCGAGCTTTAAAAAAAGGTAGGAAAAAATTATGATTGACAGGGATGTGGGGATAGAGATGTATGTAATGTTTAGTGAGTTTTAAGATGATTCTAAGATAAGAGAAAGTCACAATTCACTGACATGGTGATATGGTGTATTTGTGGAATGCAACAGGTGGTCATAAAATCGGTTTGTAAACCAAGAAGGACTCAAGACATATCAAATTATAGAAGTTATAGCTATGGCCTGCTGCAACATTAAATATAAAGTACTTTGGAGATTGATAAAATTGGGTTTGTCTATCAAAAACATGGAAACTACCAAAACGCAGAAAGATTAAAGAAAAAGAAAAGATAAATAATAAAATTCAGAGAAAAATCGATAAAACCCTGCTCTTTCCAAAACCCACATTAGTCAAAGTTTATTGTAAGAAAAGAGATTTGAAATCCAACAAAAAAACACCTAAATAAATTTGTTTTAGATTAGCCTCATCACTTGGTGAAAGGATAATTTCTGGGTTCTTTTGTTCTTCAATAATGGATACATTCTAAATCACTGACCCTATTCACTGAGTTCAGTGATTTATGGTATAGGAGATAAAATATCTTAATAGAAATCTCCATGAATTCTGTTTTCACCATATTTCAGTAACAGTTATTCTAGGAGGCATCTCTCTGAACTGAGAAAAAACTATAAATCTGATAGACTTACCTGGGCTTGATCAAAATCAAGAACTCCAACACAATAAACTCGAGCCCCAAGGGTCCTGGATATGTTTGCCTATCAAAGAAAACCATTATTTAAACACTGGCTTACACAGGCAAAGCTCCATGACAAAATACAACAGATCATATTTCAGGACCTCAGTTCAAGACTCACCTCTTTGGCTGCATAGATGGGCACCAGACCATCCAACTTGCCATCAGTCAGTGCAATCACTATGCTCGAGGTTTTCAAGCCCCCTGCTTTCTCAATTTGTTCATTGGCCTGGAAATTAAAAAGAAAACTTTCCAGTTCATAGCTGAATATTTACTCTTTACCAATGGTTCTTCATATTGAATTCAAAAATTTGCCAAAATCAAAATGAAAATGACTGACAGTTTAAATCATGTCCTTTCTATTTTTTGATGCAGATGTTTAATATATATGTTTAATTAGATAACCACATAATTACATATAAATACATTCATATACTTAGATATGTGTGAGTCATGTTTTGCTATTAGGAATAAAGTTACTAACAAAATGAAAAACTATTTAATGAACCCAGTTCACAAGACCATAGAAACAGAGAGGGAAGGATCCTCAGAGTTATTCTAGTCTAACCCCCTTATTTTATATGAGGAAATCATACACCAGGGAAGTGAAGTGATGTGCCCAAGGTAACATAGGTAGTAAGCACCAGTAGATCTGACACCAGTCTCCTAATTCCATAGTTAATACTCTTTCCACTGATCTTTCTTTGTCACTTCCACAATTTAGTTCTACCATTGGAATCACCATAGATCATCAAAACTATTTCAAAATTATCCTATGGTACCAATGAGAGAAAGGATACTGTGCAGTGTAATAAATATTCTGAACTTTAGAAGTAACAGCAATCTCAAAATGGATATCTTACATTTATATACTGTTTATAGTTTAGAAATGATTTCATCACAACCATCCCCATGAGGTAGGTAATAAAAGTATTATTATCTCCATTTTTGACAAGTGAGATTCAGAGAATTTGGGTCAGTGGCCAGGTCACATGGTTAAGTCTTCTGACTTTGAGTCCAATACACTTTTTGTTCATTCATTCAGTAACCATTCATTAAGCCCCTACTATATACAAAGTACCTTTTCACTACACTATCCATAATTCTATTATCTTCCCAAGATGTATGGTGTAGTGGATAGACCAGGAATGGGAAACCTGTAACCTTCTAGGTCCTTGGGTGCTGCCTTTTGACTGAGTCCAAGTTTTATAGAACAAATCTTTTATTAAGGGGATTTGTTCTGTGAAGTTTGATTCAGGCAAAGGGCCATACTTGAGGACCACATGTAGCCTCAAGGCCACAGGTTCCCCACCACTGGGATAGAGAGTTGGCCTCAGAGTCAGAAAAGTCTCCCCCTCTGACATGGTGACTGTGAGACCCTGAAGCAAACCACTTAGCCTCTCAGCACCAGAGACATTCTCCAAAACCATAAATAACTGCTGATCTGTATTAATAGAGGGAGTTTAACAGAATCATCAAATTGAAAAGTTAGAAACTTCAACACAAAGAAGTCCCTACTATAAAGTAAGTGACAAGTAGTTTTCCAATCACAGTTAAAGACCTCAGGGAGGGAGCTCACCAGCTCTGAAAGCAGCCCATTTCACTTTTGGACAGCTCTCATGGTGCCAATGTTTAAGAGGTTGTTTGGGGGTTTTCCCCAAAAAATACCAAGCCTAAATTGGCTTCTTTGCAATTTCCACTCATTGCTCCTGGTTCCACCATTTTGGAACAAACAGAATGGCTCAAAGCCCTCCTTCACAAGATAGCCCTTTCAATGCTAGAAGCCAACACTGAGACTCCTCTTCTCCATGCTCAATTAGCCCAGATCCTTCAGTCTAAGATCATATGTCACAAACTCAAATCTCTTCACCATTGAGGTTCTCTGCTTTGGGACATTCTCCAGATTATCAACGTCCTCAAACTTTGGTGTCCAGCGCTAAACACAATATTGGAACTATCATCACCCTGTTCCTGGAAACTATGCTCCTCTTAATGCAGACCAAGATGGCATTAGGTACTTTGGCTGCCACACGGCAATGTTGATTCATATTGGGCTCATAAACCCACTAAAATCCCCAGATCTTTTTTTTCAGAACAAATGCAATAGTTTTTTGGATCAACAAATCACTATATACTAATTAAGTGCCTAGTATGTGCTAGGAGTTTAAGGATAGAAGGACAATGAATGAAACAATCCCTACTTGCAATAAGCTTACATTTCAAGCACAAGACTGCATTTATCCCTATGGAATTTCATTGTCTTGAAATGATTCAGATCAATGAACCACCGTCATCTTGTCATGGTTATTTTAGAGCCTGACAGCTGAACACTGGGATAATTTTCCCTCCTTGCTTTGTGTCACCTGCAAACTTGAGCATGTCATCTAGAAATGTTCAAATAACACAGGGCCAACTACAAACCTCTAGGGTAGTTTACTGAATACCACTTGCCATGCTGACATTGAACCATGGATGACTTCCTTTTGAGTCTGGTCAGTTGTGCATACAATCTCTCTATCTTCTCCACAATAAAATTATAAGAAACTTTATCCAAAAAAATGCTAAAATCTAGGTAAGTTATATTTACCATATACACCTTTGTCTGGAAATGAGCCATTCCAGTTGCTATGCTGGTTCTTTGTGACTTCTAATTCCCTAACTAGATATTAATCAACTATCTCTTTCATGTTCCTTTTAGACACTTTCCCAGGAACTGAAGTCAAGCTCACTGCCAAGAGTTTGCAGATTCTGTTCTTTTCTCTTTTTTGAAAATCAGGGAATTAGGACAACATTTGTCCATCTGCAATACTATGGTATCTTTTCAATTTTTTTTTCAGAAATAACAAGTCTAAAACAATGAAATCATAAGTCTGTTCCCCTCACCTTGAAAGAATGTTGTATTACGGACAAAGGAAGAAACCACATTTTCCCATCATCTCAAACATAACAAACTTACCTCTTTTAATCCTTCATGAATATATGTCTCTCCTGCTGGCTTGACATCTTTTAAATTTTTTAAGCCTTCAGTGATTTTTGTTCTGTGAATACATTTTTAAATGATATAAATGAAATTTATAAATGAAAAAATACATTTTTCAAAAGGAATATAACTTACTCATTTGTCTATAACTCTTATAATTATTTATATCCTACATTCTACATATTCAACTTATTATTAGTATTTGCAAACATCTACAATAAATGTACTAGTTGCTGAAACATATAGATATTTAATAATAACTAACGTATATAAGAAGCAGCCATGTGGACTATTGACAAGCAAATTAATCTGTTTGCTTATCTATAAAATTAGTTTTATAATGGGTGTAGAAGCAATTACATTTATATGTCTATGAGACATGGAGCACCAAAGTCTTGACAGAAGAGGAAGTCATAGTGTAATAAAAAGAGAATGGGCCTTGGAGTCAGGAAGGTCTGAGTTTGAGTTCTGACACGGATACATAACAGCTGTGTTACCAGAGGGCAAGAGTTCTTAATTAGGAGTCTGTTTTAATGATTCAAAAACTATTTTCAATACAATTGGTTTCTTATGAAAATTTCACCATTCATTTATTACACGTTTAAAACATTCAGAAGAGGGGTTCATAGGTTTCACTAGTATGTCAAAGAATTTCATAACTTAAACAAATACCTTTTAAAAACTGAAGAAGAAGAAGAAGAAGAAGAAGAAGAAGAAGAGGAGGAGGAGGAGGAGAAGGAGGAGGAGGAAGAATTCACAGAAAAAATGGAGTGCTGGCTAACTACATCAGAACAGTTCTGAGGGCAACTGGGGGCAGGGGGGAGAGCAAACAGATAAGAGACTGCATAGATTTTCTGGCCTCTCTAAAATAATCTGTTCTCATTACAAATGATCTGTGGACTCTGATTTTGCTGCATCTATATATGTGGAGGAGGAAGAAATAGCACAGAACAATCTAACCCAGCTGTAGCAATAGGAGCTTTCTCAATGAGTCCTGAGGCAGGAGCAGGAGCAGGAGCAGGAGCAGCACGTGGGGTGACAGCAGAGGCTGTCATTTTTGTAGAGAGGAGGAGATGGAATGGTAACTGAAGAGGGAAACTGGAGAATAGGAAGCTAAGCATCCAGGCAAAGCAGCTTCAAGAGCCTCCAAACAGTGTGGGGGACACTGACTGAGTTCTGAGCACAGCAGCTGGGATGCTCCTAGAACATTGAGCACTGACTAGTTCTGTGTACATCAGGAAGAATGGCTGCTGATACTCCATTTAGGGGAATAAATGCAAGACTGACAAGTGCAGTCCTCCCTTTTCATCCTCTCTCTGCTCAAGAGGTACAGAAGGTGATTCCAAAGTTTGCTCTGTTCTATAAAGTTACCTTTCTAATTTCTTTTGACTTTTTTTCTAATTACACACATACACATACACACATATATATAAAATTCAATCAGTCTAATTACTGTTGATCTGTGTGCTACCTTATTGGCAAAGAGAAGAGCTGTAGAAAAAAAGAACAATGTTTGGGGTTGATATACAGATATAAAAAGCACTAGGGACAGCTCTAGTGCCCAAAGTGTCAGGCTTCCTCCTGGCTGGGGCTGAGCCAAATTGAGGGAGAATCTTATGACTTTGATTAATAATATTTAAATGTTTTGTAAAAATGTTTTAAATAAATTTCCCAAAAGGCAGAACTAGATAACAGGATTTTTTTCTTCTCTTATCTTAAGCTAAAGAGATGTCAATTTTTTTTTGTTATCTAGGACAAATCTGGGCTGTCCAGACAAGTGGTCTCCCCCAAATTTTCTTCAATTGATCTACACCTAGGAAAAGAATGCTCTTTGTAGAAGTGGAGCTACAGGCAGACACTAGAAAGAATGTCCACATTCCAAAGGTAGGGCCCAGAAAACAAAGTATTTTCTCCCCAAGGAGTCATTTACCCTCTAGCTCCAAATTTAAATGTAGACAGGCACACTTTGCTACAAATGTAAGTTATTATTAATAGAAATAGCACTTAAGAAGATAAAATTAGGACATGACCAACAACACAAAGAAGAAATACATTAAATGTAATTTTGAAGACCCCAAAGGAATCTCAAAGTGTGTGGGGGGGAGATTTATCCAAAAAACATCATATGCTTATTATTTCTCTAATGTTTTGATAGGTCTATAAGTTCATCAATGCAGTATAGTTCTCTCTAATGGTGTATGTAGGTATGTGTACATATGTATGGATATGTATGTATATATTCACAGCTCATCTAAATTTCATTTTATGCAACTTTGGTCCATACACTTCCATAAATCTTCCACAAGAAGTACATACATTTTGGGATGGTATTTTAACATTACCTAGGGGTCAACATAGCAAAAGAAGGACTTCATCAAGTAGGTAAGATGCTAAGAAGAATTTATGAGTGAAAATGGGCAAAAATAATGTATGAGAAAGGATTGACAGATTACTCTCTGTACTAGTGATGTGAATATCCATAGTTGAAATCTTAGAACCAATGAAGCACTATTAACATCTGTTCAGCACTACCACTTAACATCCTAGTTGCTTAAATATACAGAACAAAAGTCATTACAATCCCAGGTATCATGGTGTTCTCATTGTATGGTAAGACATCAGAAATACACATTTTTAAAGATAAAGATTTTAAATCTACTTTGATTTTTTTGGGGAGTTCTCCAAGGTTCTAAATTCGATGGAAGCTACAATATTATAACAAAGAAACAACTTCTTGCACTCTAAAACAGGATAGACAACTTTTAAAATAAGATTTCTTCATAATCATTTTTGCCATTGTTGTTCAGTCCTGACTCTTTACGACCCCATTTGAGGTTTTCTTGGCAAAGATACTGGAGTGGTTTGCCGTTTCCTTCTTTAGCTCATTTTACAGATGAGGAAACTGACGCAAACAGGCTGAAGTGACTTGCCAGGGTCCTAAGCTAGTAAGTATCTGAGGCCAGATTTGGACCCAGGAAAAATGAGTCTTCCTGACCATGCCACCTAGCTGTTCTAGTTGCCCTCCTCTGTTGCTAAATTGTTAAACTGGACATTTCAGAGGACTGCTTATTCTACATGTCAAGCCTAAAACAGAAGCTGAGAAAATTAACAGACTCTTTTGCTGCCTTGAGAGGCAGTGTCCAGTCCTATTATACTCTGCCCTGCTTGGACAACATCTGAAATATTGTGTTCAGTTCTGAGCATCTTTGATGAATCAGATTCAGAATCACAAAATCTCAGATTCAAATCCCAATCCAAACATCCCAGAATAAGAATATTCCCCTACAAACATTCATCCATTCTTTACTTGAAGGGAGAGGGAACCCATTACTTCCCAACAAATTTTTTTTCAAGTAGTTCAGTTAAGAAGTTTTTAGACTAGAGCCTAAATGTTTAGCCATCAAGACTTTTGCAACTTAGACCTAGCATTCCTAATTCTGCTTCCTGGCACCAAACAGAGTAAACATATTCCCTCTGCCATGTTATTGTACTTCAAATGAATAAAGACAGTTTTCACATCCTCCCTAAGTCTGTCCTTCTCCTAGTTTGACATTCGTAGTAATTTCAACAGATACGTGGCATAAAGTCAAATCCCTTCAACATCCTGATTGCCTTCTACTGAATAACCTCCAATTTATGAAAATCCCTTCCTAAAATGTAGAGATGTGGCCTGACCAGAGTAAAGTAAAATTCAACATTTATTAAGTGCTTACTGTTAACAAGACACTGGACATATAAAAGCAAAAACAAAACAGTCCCAGCCCTAAAGGAGCTGCCATTCTACTGGAAAATTTATCAGAAGTACAAACGAATTTTCCATGTACACATCTATGATTTCCTTTCCTCTTTTTCTTGTGACAGCCTATCCACTGGCCTGTGTCCTCACTTCACACACACACACACACACACACACACACACACACACACAATATCATCAAATTCAGAGCTAAATTTAAGAGATCACATACTCCACCAACTTCTTCATTTTACAAAGGAAGAAATGGAAACGTGGTCAAGTTGAGTGAGTTATCCAAGGTGACACAGATACTAAGCAGCAGATTTCTATTAAGATGGACTTAAACCTTTATTCTCTGCATTAAGTCCTTCCCTAACTCCCCACCAAGGTTCTACGTAACTTCAGCCACTCTCTATTCACCTTGTACCCCAGAATAGTATTTTGCCATTTTTGATATTCCACTCTCAAACTTTTCAGCAAATTTTTGTTGTGTTTGTTGCTTTTTCTCATCCTCATATTAAGTTCCTAATCAGAGAGACCACATTTTACTTCTTCTGTTTTCCTTCCACTTATTCACCAAAATCTATTATAATGCACCCCTCTAGTACTGGACAAATACTTGTTAATTAAATAGTCCAATCCACAAAAGAAGAATTCATTATTCCACAGATGAAGGAGTCAATTACATACAGTAGGATTTTGTTTTATCTAAATATTTATGTTCAGCATCTACAGAAACAACTTGAAACTATGTCTGAATGCAGATTATAAACCAAATATTTGGTGCTTGCCAGAAATGAGTGGCAGCGTGTCCTCAAGCACTAATGTTTTGCTGCCAAAAGAGGGGGAAAAAAGACAACTGAAATTCAAGTTTACATAAATGGATTTCACAATGTAAAAATAACCTTCCTTAGTCAGTTCACCACTACATCTCATGACCAGGCATCATCAGTACATAAAGTGTGCTTCTAACACTAATTCCAGAGAAACTTAACAAAAACATAATTCAGAGCCAATGGGCAGATCTTGAAGGTAATTCCACTTAGCAGGAATTCTTTGTTTTTGACTCTTGGCACAGTAAGAACTTAATATTGCATCACCTACTGAGGGGTTCTTTTGAATTTTCATCATTATCACACCTTTTCTGAATAAAGGTCACGTTTGCATCCAGCTCAACTAAAATGAAATAGTGTAGATTTATGCAATAGGAGAGCTGGATGCGTCTCCCACTGGTCATTCTTTAGAAGTTTTTCCACAAAGCTAAGTGGTGAAATTCCTGCATCCTGCTTCACTGGCCACAGAACTACTAACATGGTAAGATTTTGCATCTGTGGCAACTTTTGCTACTGCATAACCATAGAAGCAAAACAAGTCATGCCTTTCACCAGTATATGAGATTTTAAATTTCACCGTCTATCTAGGGAAAGGCAGCTAGTCTACAAACAGAGTAGGGCCTCCCCCCTACTGTAGTAGGGGAGTTCAAGCAGTGATGTTAATGAAATCTGTGGTGATGGGGGTGGGGGTGAGAGAGGGAGCAGGAAACACAGGGAGGAGCAAAGAAGAGAGAGCTAACTGTCGTAACTGAGTGTTGCATAAATTTAGCTGACTTTGGAAGGAAACAAGGGTTTCTATGGTGGAGGCAAGGTGGAAGTAAGGTCTGGCCTATACAAAGTCACAAAGTATCTGTATGTAAGGAAGAACAAGAAGGGCACTCTGACTAACATGTAGTGGAGAGGAACTTAAGTAACACGCAACAAGAGTGGAAAGGCAGGTTGGGGCTTTAAATACAAAACAGAAGAGTCAGTATTTGATGCTTAAAGGCAATGATGAACAAATGAAATTTATTGGGCAGGCAATGATATAATCAAATCTAAACTTTCAAAAGATCAGTTTAGTAGCAGTGGGGAGACAGTTGAAGAGTTAACTCCACCTCAACTCAACTAAGATGGTGGCCACGTCGTACGCAGACAGGAGATTGGCTGCAAGAAATGTAGAGGTAGAAGCCCATGAGATCTGGCCACTGATTAGAGAAGAGGGATGAGTAAGAGTGAAGAGGCAATACCAGGATTTTAGATCTGAGAGACTTTTATGACAGAAACAGGGAAATTCAGAAGAGGTGTGGGCTTAGGGAGAAAGATAACATGTTAATATTATTATGAAAACAGTTTCAATCTCATAGACATCCTGAAAGAGTCTAGGGGATGTACACTTTGAGAACTGCTGGCCTAAATCTCCAAGCTTAAGTAAGACAAACTGCAAAAGAGTCTCAAATCTATGAACTTCTTGTTTACTATTGCTGCCTAGCTCAGGGGTGGAGAACTGGCAGCTTAGAGATCACACATGGCCTTCTAGGTCCTTAAGTGCAGCCTTTTGACTGAATCTAAATTTTACAGAATTGGAAAATTTGGATTCAGACAAACTGTAAAATTTGGATTCACTCAAAAGTCTTCACTTGAGGACCTAGAAGGCCACATGTGTCCTTAAGGCCACAGGTTACTCACCCCTCATTTAGTTGATTATGAGAAAAAGAATGGGAAATGTAGCCTTGCTTAACTGGCTAGAGCTGGTACAGGAGAGGGGTGAAGAAAGGAAAGGAGGTAAGAGAATTTGAAAGCTACTAAGCAGAATTCACCATCTCTTAAAATTATATTAAAACAAGGACTTCACTACTTGCAATTAACATTAAATTATTATAGGGTCTTTCCTACACACCTAAATATAAACATTCAAATGGAGATATTTAAGAATAGAATTTGAAATACTACTAACTGATATAAATATCATTCCTTATGGCTTCTTGCCATGTTTAATATGATATTTTGAGCACTTCTGTAGCAGCCAATGATATACTGATTCATGACGGGTGACAATCCACAGGGATTTATAGTTTCTAAACTTTGCGTTATCTTTACTGACTTTCTGTAGCAATACTGCAAAACGTCAGTGTTGCGTCTTGGATTTGCAAAAGTACTCGAGAAATAGAAACTATGGAACTGAAGTGATGAAATCTGATCTGTTTGGTCAGTATTGTTCCCCTTTGTACTCAGTTTCTTTACATGTAGAAATTATGAATTTCCAAGAACAAGGTTTTGAAAGCTACATAATACTTTTCTCCCATGGCAAGTTATAAATAGAATGAGGGCTTCTATTTTATGTTATCTAAAATTCCCTCCCATTTACACTGAGTCAAATTTGTAAAGAGTGACTTTACGTAAGAACCTAGAATGCAAGTCAAAATATGAATTAATTTTCACCAAAGGTGAACTGACCAATACCAGAGAACATCTATAGCCCCAAGGAGTCTAAAAGGCAATTATGATGGCAGAGTATCAATGCTCAGGGCAAGAGCTTGAGAATTTGCACACTTTGTCCATAGTAAGATAACTTACAAAATAAATAAATTCAGGAATGGTTGATGTTTATCAATACATGAGTCTTTGATCCATACAAAGTTCCACTCCAGAAGGTATTTTATCTATTAATCTTCCTTGGAATGTTTTTTGGGGAAAATCAATTTACTAAAAATTTTATTGACACACATTTTTTTCAGGAACATTTATACTGTCTAAATTGAAACATGCATGTCTTCCATCATTGAGCCTGCAGGTTGCGGAATTGTACTTCTACAATTACCCAATTCTTTCACATTATTTAACAAAATAAATGTATATACAACTTAAACTTAAAAGGTGACAACATAAGCACATTAGAGAATCAAGGAAGAAATTACTTTTCAGACGTACAAGTAGGAGAAGAGTATGTGACCAAACAAGATATACAAAGAATCATAGGGGCCAAAATGAAGAATTTTGATGCTATAAAATGAAGAAATTTTTGCACAAAGAAAACCAATGTAGCAAAAATTAGATAGTAAACAGGTAACTGAGGATAATATTTACAGTAAGTTTCTCATATCACATGTATATATAAGGTCTCATACCGCGTGTATAAACACACATACATAGACCACTAGTTCAAATTTATAAGAAAAAGACCTTCTCCAAAAGGTAGCCAAACAATGCTAACAAGCAGTTTCCAAAGATATCTTCAACTATATAACAAACCACTACAAACATATACTATTTAGAGAAATGCAAATTACAGCAACTCTGAGATTCCACCTCACACTGTTCAGGTTAGCAAAGTGACAAAGAAAGATAACAGTTACTAAAGGGGTTGTGGGAAAACAGAAAAACTAAGAGAAGGCTGGTGGAGCTATGGATTGGCCCACACGTTCTGGAGAACAATTTGTAACTATACCCAAAAAGTGACTCAGAGAAACTTCTCCTTCTAGGCTGATATCCCAAAAGACAACAAAGAACAAAGAAATGTTTATAACAGTCCTTTCCATAATGGCAAAAATCTAGAAAGAAAAGTACCCACCAATGAGGAATGACTGAACAAGTGATGGCAAATGAATGAAATGTACTATTATTGTGGCATAAGAAAAAACAAAATATACATTTTCAGAAAAATCGTGGGAAGATCTCTATTGACTGAAATAAGTAGAACTAAGAGAACAATTTATATAATAAGACCAACATTTTCTTTAAACAAGACAACTTTGAAAGACTTGAGAATTCTGATCAGTATAGTGACCAAACATAATATCAGAGGTTAGAAGACGAAACATGCTATCCATCTCCCGACAGTGAGGAGCTCATAAAGCAGAATGAGACAGACATTTGGGATATGGCCAATATGGGAATTTTATTTGATGATACACATTTGATAAAAGGCTTTTCTTTTTCTTTTTTTGTTGTTCATTTGGGAAGAGGTAGGATGTGGGAGGGTGAGAAAATAAATACTTGTTGACTGAGAAAATAATGATAATATAAAAGTTAAAAAATAAAAATAAAGCTATACTAATTGGTTAATGAGTCATATAGAAAAGTGTATTATAAACACAATTTGAACTAAAAGAATATGGATAACCAATTCTAGAATGCTTCAGATGGATCACTTGGCACTGGAAACATAATGAAGTAAAAAAAAGAAAAAACTTATGCCCATGGTTTATATGAAAGTCATACCTTTTAAATCTCGTGCAGAATCTTTCCCTGTACTTTTTAAAAATAGCAACTAAGCTCTTTCTAATGCATTACACATGTAAACAAGACTACATTCAGTATAAATTGGGTTAAATGTAAGATAATATTCACTGATTCATAATCTTTTTTTCTGAAATGATTGCAATCAACTCAACTAATTTGAAATATATTACCTATTTGGTTAAGATTAACAATGGATTATCCTAAATGACCTGTGGATTGCTTTATACCAACATCCTTCTGGATTTGGTTTACTGGTTTATTAAGGGGAAAAGAGGGAAGGTATGATTAAGGTGTAGGGGTGTGTGTGTGTGTGTGTGAGAGAGAGAGAGAGAGAGAGAGAGAGAAGAGATGAAATAGAGGAAGATGTAAGAAAGGAAGGATAGTTAATGATATAACATCTCAGACAAAATTCTAAAACTAAATATATGATTTTGAGATTAGCTGTTATTTTATTATTATTCATACTTCTTTTCTTCTCCATTAGTACAGATAATTGGAATGGGTACATTTTCTTGACTCCAGTGAATGACTTAAATCATTATTTAGAAACATCAATCATTCCACTAAGATCATTCCTTACTAAAAAGCTTTCTAGTGAAATGATAGCATACTAACCTGTCTCCTGTTAATGGCAAAATAATGTTTGCTTGGGAAGAAAATACTATGAAAGATAATCTCATCCGAGGGCTGAAAAATAAGAAAACAGATGGTTAGATATTGGAAAAAGAGATAATAATATAGTATAGACATTCACAGTGTGTGTATATATATATATATATATATATATATGCATATATACACACACATAATATTCAAGGAAACCTGTTTAAATGTGTATATATTTATATATATTACATATATACATATGTACATCTAAACAGGCTTCCTTGAATGATTTGGGTCTTGTAAATGGAAAATGAAGAGACATGGCACCCACCTTGAAAACAGGAAGATGTCAAGAGTTGCCTCTGACATGTACTAGCTGCCTGACCATGAACTAGCTCCCAGACACTTCGCCTCCAAGTGGCCCCAGGCAAATCTCTTAAGACTCTAAGGTCTAGAGAGTTGATAATTCTGTTGTGGAGAGCTTTCTCCAAGGATGACTCCCAACCTTAAATCCTTCCACCACCTTCCCCCCTCCCCCAATACACTGTTAAACTGTGTTACTATCATTACCTAAATTGTATGGTTTTATTCTTCTCTGTAACCAGTATTTCTCTATGACACATCGACTTGTACTCAGAAATACATTATACTAGAAAAAATTCCAAGCCAA
This sequence comes from Pseudochirops cupreus, assembly GCA_028627135.1. Taxonomy (NCBI): domain Eukaryota; kingdom Metazoa; phylum Chordata; class Mammalia; order Diprotodontia; family Pseudocheiridae; genus Pseudochirops; species Pseudochirops cupreus. The sequence goes on from CM053583.1 coordinate 187,321,795, forward strand.
CATGAAATTCTTTTGCAGGAAATGCTTTCTTCTCTGAGTGATTTTAACAATAACCTGTCAATTTCATCTCATAGATTATTACTATTACTATTACTGTTATTATCCATCCTGACCAACAAATTGGACTAAACAGCTAAAATACTATCAGGTCCCCTCACAAAATCGTCCCTGAATTGTTCACATTCAAGTGAACATTGAAATCCAACATTTAAATACTACAATGAAAAACATGAGAACAGTGCAAAACACATGTTTTAATTACACTCTTTCAGTCTTCCTGATCCCAGCAATTATGCTTCCCACAGGAAACAATTCTTGCCATCAATTATATCTAGCCAATAGTAGGAACCACATTTCACAAAATGATTCTTACATCTGAGAGACTCCATGAAACCATTACTGAAAATCAGAAGTTGTGAACTGATTCAATAAGTCATCTTAATTATTCAGATATGCTTTTTAAGCAATCTTTTATCTTCTTAGCATAGACTGTTCCCATCCTCTTTCTATAATGCATCAGAAGGTTAGAGCTAAGGAAATGGTTGTTGTATAAAGGACTCTATGTTTGATTTCCAGACCAGTTCAAATCAGGAAAGAACATCCTCTTACAAAGAGTATTCATTTCAATCCAACAAGCAGTTATTACAAGTAAGGACACAGTGCTGGGCTTTAGTAATACAATGACCCCCCAAAAGAAGCCATTCCCTTCAAAGAATATTTACTTTATTGTGGGGAGAGAGAGGGATACAACATAAGATCATTGATTTAAAACTTAAAGAGACCTTAGAAATGATCTAGTTGAACCTCTTTCTTGGAGATGAAGAAATTGATGCCCAGAGGTTAAGTAATTAATTGGGCCATTGTGTGGTGTATTTTAGAACTGGAATTAAAATACATGTCCTCTGATTCCAGATGCTGCTGCATATATGTTAAGTTACTACAAAGTATATATAAAGTCATTTCAAAAGGAAGAATGCTAAAAACTGGGGAGATCTGGGAAGTCCTTATATAGAAGTTGGCGCCTCAGTTGTGTATGTTTTGAAGAAGATTCGGGATTAGATTGAAGTGGTCTGATTCTCATTTGATCCTTTCCTCCGGTGCTTACTTTTGACTTAATAAAGAATGAATCTTTTTGTGGGGGAAGTACTAGAGATGGAAGCAGAAGACCTGAATGTTTATCCTCCAAGGCTGATGGAAAGGAAAATGCTCTTCCTGTTAAGAGTGCTAAATAAATGCATTATTATTATGGAACAGACTCAGGTCTGATACAGTTGAAAGAATGTGGAATTTGGAGTCAGGGCTTAAATTTTGGTTCTACTGTTTACTTGTCTGCATGACTTTGAGTAAGTCATTGCTGCTCTCAGGGCTCCAGTTTCCTCATCTGAAAATGACAGGTTCAGACTAGATCACCTAGCTCCCTTGTGGGTCCAAAGGTCCCTTCTAAACTCTACATTTATAATCCTACAAACTCCTACTTGTCCCTTTCATAATGAGTCAAGAGACCTAAACTTTCAGATTTTTTTAAAAAGAAATAACCATTTATTTCATTTTCTCAAGTCTTTCCACAAGATCACCTTACTGTATTTCAGACATCGATCAAAAAAAAAAAAGTATTAAGGTTGACTTTCCAAAGCAGAAGTGTGGATGACTTTTCAGCATACATTGTTTAACAGGGACAGGCTGATCTGCTGCCAATAACTGAAAGCATAGATTTCCTAGGTTTCTACAGATTGTTTGAAGTTACTTGCAAAATGACTTTCAAAATGTTTTGATCATCCAAGCCTGCTTTACAGAAAACATTTGGACTAACAAGAATGAAGGAAGTAATATTTAATGATGCAGCTCCTCTTCAAGTCCTTGCCATTAGATGGTTAAAGTTTCAGCTGCCTACTGCATTTTTCTTAGCATAGTAGAGGGTGGGGGGAAACCTAACCAAATCAGAAAAGTATTGTTGGTTACTTTGAAAGAAGGAATGCTACTAGGAAGCTACCCTCTTTAAAAGTAACTATATTTTAGCTAAAGAATAAGCTGAGTTTAATAGTAATGCTTCTTATAGAAGTCATTCCTTATAAGTGCAATTTACTAACATATATAGAAGAGTTAAATTTTAAGAGTTAAACACACCCACACATTGTATAAACATAAATCTTTTCTTTCAACAGACACACAAAAAGGACCTTTTTTGGTATTTGTTTAGCAACACATGTTTCAAGATGCTTTTTCTTTTACTTTGGAAATTCTAATATGCTAAAAACTGGATAAAAGCAATGTATTAAATGATAAAAAATATTTTAAAACGTGTAAATGAAATACAAAAAAGGGAAACTAGGAAAGGAAAAGACATTTGAGATAGTATTGAAGATGAAACTCTAAAAGTCTTAGCCAAGTTTCTGGTACCCAATGGAAAATCTCAAACAACCAAAGACCTATTATATCTTAATTTTTAAAAAAGGTATTGATAAAACTGATTTTTTCCTTCTCTATCTCTTTAGTCAATGTCAGGGAAAGTGATGGTGGATTTAGTTCAACTATGTCTTAAGGGTTCTGGAAATCAAAATAAATCAATATTCTGAAAAAGGGTTGTCATCAGTTTCTTCAGATAAAATTCTACTTCTTTTTAACTGTTTCTTTCTAGCAACTTTCTATTACTAGTTCCTTTGAAGAGAGAGAAATGGAAATACCTCACAAATCTTTCCGTAAGCTGTTTAACAAAATCGTAGATCTCAATCCAGTTTTGTGCAACGCTGCCAGATCTGAAAATACACAAATTGAACCAGTTAGAAATGTGACCTTGAAGGAATCAAAACAGGTTTGTCATGTTGACATTTCAAACTAGTTGTTGCTTCAAAACCACAGTCTTTCAATTTGTGAGAGCTTTTCCCTTGGGTGCTTATCAGGGGATTAGATAAGTAGGGAGACAATTTGCTCGTTCTCCTTCCTAGGAGACAGTCCCGTACACAGTACTGACCTGGGTCACGTTTATCTATTATCAACCCGTCTATTTTCCTGCTTTTCCCACTAACGGACAAGAAACACTTTGAGTTTGAACTGTGGTGTATCTCTGGGGAAGATTCAATGCTAAGAATTTGCAAACTTATCAACTTTAAAGGGTTTTAGCAGGAAGGGAGGAAGCGGAGAGTCCCCACCCCACCCCCACCTTGACTCCACGATCGCTGGCACAGGAGGCCCCACAGGTCAGCCAAAGAGCACCCCTTACTTTCCTAACGATCTCAGCGTCAGAAAGTTGGCCCCAGGATAAGGTGACAGAACCGACCCCGCCAAGTACTGCTCCCCGCCCCGCCCTCCATAGACCCACAGGGCACTTATGACTACCAGAGGCAGTTTGAACAGAGCATCCAAGAAAACTCAACAGTCCGTTCGCTTCTCAGTACTCACACACACACTGGACCGCGAGCAAGCCCCCTGCCCAACCCCGCCCCCCGCACCATTCCCCCCACCCCCCGAACGCAGCAGCATTGGCATTGGCAACGGCATCGGCGTTGGCACTGACTTGTCCAGCACGAAGTAGAGGTCAAAGGCTCCGCTGCATGAGGGTTGCTCCTGGGCTTGGGCTCGCGCCGGCCCGGCGGTCAGTGGCACTCCGGGGCCCCGCAGCAGCCAGAGCCAGAGCCAAAGCCAAAGGCAGAGCGGGTGGCCACTGGCCCCCATCCCGGCCAGCCGCTCTGCTCCGGCCTCTGCAGCCCAGCTCAGCTAGGCTCGGCTCCGGCGCAGCAGCGTAGCTTAGGACAGCCCAGCCCAGCCCGGCCGAGCCCGGCTTCTCCTCGGGCCCGGGCGGAGCTCTGCCGCAGGACAAAGGGAGCCGGGGCGGCCCCTGGCCCAGTCCCCGCCCTCGTCCCGAATCCGGGCGGACGGGCCGGGGAGAAGCCCACGCCCTCCGCCCGGGAGGAGTTCTGCCAAGCGCGACGGCGGGCGGCCCGGGCGGCCCGGCCCGGGCTCCGGCACGGGATGCAGCTGCGCCGGGTCCTGGGACTGACTGCTTCTGCAGCTGGGCCCAGGCTGCTGCCCCGCCCCGCCCCGCCAGCGAGCTCCAACTTTCTAGACCGTTTGTTGCGCTCCTCCCCGAGGCCCCTCGGTGGGAGGAGGCTGCTTAGGCAAGGGCAGCTGTCCGGCTTTAGCAGCAGAGGGCACCGCTAATCCCCACCTCCCGCCCCCTTCCCCGCCCTCCAGAGGGATTCGGCTAGCGTGTGTGTGCTGCCAAGGGAGTGTAGAGGGGGTGTCATGGAGCCCCGGAGCTGAGCCCCGAGAGGGCCAGCTGGGCTCGGCGTTAAAAAGCCGCCAGCCTTGGGAGAAGAGAAAAGGAGTGACAAAAGGAGAGCGTGGACGAACTTCAGGGGGCCAGCTGGTATTCATGCAGATGAGAAAACCCCAAAGGTGTGCCTAAATGTCCGAGGTTGAGCAGGGGCGTCCGGAAAGCGGTAGTTGCATACTTCAAAGAGTGCCACGGCTTCAAGTTGTGCTTCTGACGGATACCGGTCTGGTGACCCTGGGGAAGTCACTTGATCACTAGGGGCCCTAGACAAGTCTGTAAATTGCTGAGAAGATGGAGACTTGCTTTGGTAGAAGGAGCATCTCCTTCTTAGGTCAGTGAAATGATATCTAACACTCTTGATGTTCACAACTCTGCAAAATTTGATGCCGCGATTATGCCCATTTGCCATCTGCAGTTCTGACCTATATCTGTCCACTGGATCCAGATGGCTCCGGAGGAGAAAGGGAGGCTGCTAACTTTACGCAACAATCCCTCACTTAAATCCAATCACTTACGAGTCATGGCAGCACCTTCCTGAATTCATGCTCTTTTTAGAGAACGGAAGGACAAACAACCTTAGATGGAGAGATGTCTTATATAGCTATATATTCTCACCTGTGGTCCCAAGAAGCTGTACCATGTGAAGCAGCCACGCCCCTGTAAAACCATCTTGGCAGACAGGTTAAACTAGGTTGAGGATAACCAATGGTCCTCAAACCCATGGATGAGTTAGGGGGATGTGAAGACTTCCCACCCCTACCCTTACTGTTTGTTCCAAACCACAAGAAGGTCATGAAGCAGTTGCTTAGCACTTGATCAGACATGGAAAACTCCCAGGTCATCCACTGGGTCCCCGTTCTATTGACTTTTGTCTTGCCACTGGACTCTGGAAGACAATGAATCTGACTTTGTATAAATGCCTTACTTAAATCCAGTTCAATGGAAAGTCAAGACATTACCCTGTGATGTCATCGATCCTCTTCCAAAACAAAGGATGGAACAATAATATAATTTATCCTCTCTCTAGCCTGTTTAGCATCTCTAGAGCATATTACTTACTTTACAAAAGAGAGCTCATGGCGAAGAGCTAAACTTCCTCACGCACAGGCACTCACTCATACATACATGAGCACACACGCTCATTGTTCCACTGATTCTCAGACCACATTTCTTTTGAAAGAAGTTTCAATTTTACAAATTCTTTGGAATAAGCCAAGAGAAGACTTTTTTCTTTTTTTTTTCTTTTGGGGGGGGGTGGAAAGAGAGGACTAGTTAGGATAAAAAGTTGTAGCTCTTAATCTTTAGTTTGCTTTGTGCAGTGGGTCCAGCCTTCATTAAAGCTGAATGGTGTTCACAATAGCTTTGCTGGGCATACAGAGATGAAGTGGAAATAATCCCTGTCCTCAAGGCCATTCTAATAGATAATTTTTTGAAAAGAAAAGGGAGTGGGGGGGGAATTTGTCCTAAATACTTCCAGCTCCGTATGTTCCCTTTTCCTGACCCTTTTTGACTCTTCCATCCCTGCCATGGGATCCTGGCATTCTAACTGCCAACTGCTCATGCATTTTCTCATAGAAATACTTTAGATACAGTTTGGGTTCAATTGACTTCTGCATGCTATTAACTGGCTATCAAGAATCGGTAAGTGTGTCTGTGAAGATTAAAATGACAAAAATCAAATCATCCCAATTCTTCAGATACTGTTCTGCTAGGTAGCTTGATTTATAATCACTTATAATAGTTTTTCTAAGGGAATGTGTTTCAATTTCCAAATAACTGTCTTAAAAATGAACTTTTGGTATACAATCTGTTTCTAAGATGGAGGATCCCAATATAATGTTAAAAGAATGAAAGTCTAACAATGAAATCAAGATCAAGAACATAGAACTTTTATTTTTTTAAAAAGATATTTATTTACTTTTAGTTTACAGTATTCAATTCCATAATCTCTTGAGTTCCAAATTTTCTTGACTTCCATCTCCTCCCACCTCCCCCTGCCCAAGGTGGCATGCAATCCAACAGAGGTTCTACAAATCCCTTCAAATTAAACATTAGTCAAGTTGTAAAGAAGAGTCATCACCAATGGAGTAAACAACAAGAGAGAAGGAACAAAACAAAACGAAACACAAAAGAAAGAGAGCAAATAGTTTGCCTCAATCTGCATTCAGACTCCACATCTCTTTCTGTGGATGTGATATACCTTTCCATCATGAATCTTTTGGAGTTGTCTTCTAACCTTGCATTGCTGAGAGGAGCCCAGTCTATCAAAGTCAGTCATCACAGATGCCATGTGTCTGTAATTGTGTATAATGATCACCTGGTTCTGCTGCCCTCACTCAGTATCAGTTTATATAAGTCTCTTCAGGTTATTATGAAGTCTGTCTGCTCCTCATTTCTTAGAACACAATAGTATTCCATTACATTCATATACTACAACTTGTTTAGCCATTCCCCAATTGACGGGCATTCCCTTGATCTCCAATTCTTTGCCCCAACAAAAAGAGCTGCTATAAATATTTTTGCACATATGGGTCCTCCTCCCACTTGTATGATCTCTTTGGGATACAGCCCTACAAGTGGTATTGCTGGGTCAAAGGGTATGCACATTTTTATAGCCCTTTGGGCATAGAAGAACACAGAACTTTTAGACACTACTTTGCCTTCGTTTAAGACAGTTCTTTTTTGTTTATTTGTTTTTGTTGTTGTTTGTGTTTTTTTTTGCTTTTTGGAGAGGAGAGGGCAGGGCAATTGGGGTTAAAGTGACTTGTCCAAGGTCACATAGCTAGTAAGTGTTAAATGAAGTCAGATTTGGACTCAGGTCCTCCTGACTTCAGGGTCAGTGCTCTATTCACTGTGCCACCTAGTTGCCCCTAAGACACAGTTCTTAATGGAAATTCTAGGATGTGCTTCACATAGAGAATCTTTCAGTTTAATTAACCAAATATTTATCAATCACCTATATTACACTAATCCCTGAACAACTAGCCTCCTGGAATACATAGTCAAAGAGAAACAAACAGAGGAAAAATGGTACCTTCCAAAAACATTTTCTCCTGAAACATGCAGATAGTGGAATAAAAAATATTTCCATTTTCCTTGCCATGATCTGATTCATTGCTTTATAAACCCTGCCCTTTTTATGCATACACACAACTGTGACATCACAGATTTAGAGCTGGAAGGTACCTTAGTTTTATGCCAAGAAGAAGAAATTAAGGCCCACAGAAGGTGAAGTCGTGTTCAAGGCCACACAGATAGGAGAGAGCATATATGGGCCAGCTCTCAGATCACCTTGCTATTATTGCGTCATGATTTTTTACTCTCAGAAAATTCTTCCATGTGACCAACCTAACTGGGCCTTTAGGACTAGCCCCTGACTTCTGACTGCAAAGCACATGCCAATGAATCTGGAAACCTTTAGCCTCCTAACATGACTTTAACAGGACTCTGAAGCTTTGGGGTTGCCAGAAAAACAAGAAAACACGTACCAAAAGCACATTGCTCATAAGACCATGGACTTGATCCAAAAGGAGATGAAGATGCCATCTTGCCTAAACCCCTCATTTTATGTAGGAGGAAACTCTGGTCCTAGGACGTTAATGACTTAACCGAAGTCACACAGATGAAAAGCTTTACAAGCAGGTTTTTTACCCAGGTCCTCTGATTCCAGAGTCATTACTAAGATGCACTACATTTTATGTACTTTTACTATACATGTGGTAGAAAATTAATAAATGCATGTTGACTGATTGATTGGCAAAGAACCAGCATGCATTTATTAAGAATAGGATAATCATGTATCCTTTTTTGAAAATATTTCTGGATTAGGAGAATGATGCAGATATAGTTTGCCTAGATTTTAGCAAAAGATTTGACAGAGGCTCTGATATAGTTATAACTCTTGGCTCAAGGGGCCAGTCGTATGAGAGTCTGTCCTCATTATGCCTGTACAAAGGGTGGGACAAAGTCATCAAGATTGAGAAAAGAGAGAGAGATCCTTGGTTCTTCTGGCTTCTAGTTTCAAGAGAGAAAATCTAGGATGTCAACTTCTCCACAGGTCACTAAAGGGAAGGGAAGACTTTGGAAAGAAGTGGATGTATAGAATTCTGATTGTCTTCTTCCCAGCTAGCTACACCAGAGACTTCAGAGAAGTTCCCTCTTGGGTGAGATCTGGGACTCTCTCTTGGATGAGTTGGGATATTTTGCCCTCAGTGAGAGCTATTTCAATTTGTATTTTCTACTCTATATTCTGAAATGTATACAGTCTCCCAAAAGATTAGAACACTTGGTTGAAACTTTGAAATATAGTGAAACTTAATAGGACAAATGTAAACCTCACACATAGGGTTCAATAAATCAGCTTCAAAAATCCAGGGTGGAGAGAAATAGTTAGATGACAGTTTACCTTAAAAAAATAAAAGACCTGGGGATTTTAGTGGACCAGAAGCTCAATATGAGTCAACAGTACGGTAGGGAGGTGAAGGAAGTGAATGCAATCTTAGTCAACATTAAAATGGGCATGATGTCCAGGAATGTGGAGTTGATAGTTTCACTCTATTCTGGACTGATCAGATAATATCTGGATTTTTGTGTTCAGTTCTGGGGGACAAATTTTAGGAAGGGAATTGATTATCTGTATAGCTTCTAGAGGATAGAGATCAAAATGACAAAGGCCATGAGGTCATCCTACATGAGAATCAGTTAAAGGGAGCACTGATGTTTTGTTATTGTTTAGTCATATCAGAAATGTCCTACTCTTTGTTACCCATTTGGGATTCTCTTAGCAAAGATACAGGACTAGTTTGCCATTTCCTTCACCAGCTCATTTGACTTATAAGAAAACTGAGGTAAACAAAGTTAAGTGACTTCCCTAGAGTCACACAGTAAGTGTCTGAGGCTGGATTTGAACTCAGGTCCTCCTGACTCTGAGGCCAGTGTTTTATTTACTTCACCGAGATGAGCTCATGAAAAGAAGTCTTGAGGCAGACTCAAGATGGCAGAATGAGAGTAGGCATTTTTGCCCTGTTTACCCAATATACCTCCTTCACAACAACATATAAACTAGACCAATTTCTGAATGGGAAAGCCAAGAAAAATTCACAATGAGTAATTTTTCCAGCCCAACGCAACTTTTGAAGATAGACAGAGAAGTCTGAGGTAAGCAGCAGCATAACTGTGCAGAGTATTCCAGCACTCAGGAATGGCAAGGGGGCTGACACTGAAGGCCAGGGCTGGAAGTACCAAGGCATAAAGAGATGCCAAGGGGCCCCTGAACTGGCCCTAGGAATAGCAACAGGGCCCAGCAGCAGTTCTATAACCTATTACCTAGTTCTGGGTCATTTTATCTATGGCAAAAAAAAAAAAAAAACAACAAAACCTTAGCTCTCAGAGGCCAAGAACAGAGAGACTCAGGATAAAGACTCAGAGACTTTAGCAATGCACATAATCCTGAAATGGAATAACCAGGGCAAGGGACCAAGACCAAAGAGGAGTTAATCAGTTCAGTTACTGTGACCATGCAGAATCTTCCATTAGGCTGAGTCCAACAGTAGGCTACTTAAACTCAACCACACACAATCAAAAAAAGAAAACAACAACAACAACAACAAAAAAAAAAACCCAGACCTGTCAGGCTATTGCAAAGCTCATACCAGGAGGGAAGTAAACAAATCTCTCCCCAGATCACATCACCAAAGCACCAAAAATTTTCAGGCCTGTGAAAACAGCAGAATGACAAGAAAAGATAAACGCTTACTCCCATGAGTGGACAGAGCACAATACAAAAGGCAAATAGAAAGTTCAAAGTCAAGAAAATGTCTGGAAGAATAAGCAAACAAAAAGAAAACAGAGTCATAAAGAGCTACTGAAGCCCAAGATAGAAACATGGAAGACAACGACTTAAAATCATTTACAAGCAAAGTTTCAAAGAAAAATTCAGATTAGACACAAGCTTAATAAGAATTCTTAGAGGAGTTAAAGAGATTTTTTAAATAGAGCAAAAAATTTTTTAACAAAATAAGAGCAGTAGAGGAGAAGAGAATTTTCAATAGAGATATACCTTCAATTATTTAATTCATTATTACATAGAAAATGGAGCAAATTTGTTCTACGTGACCATAGAAGGAGCAATATATGGAATTTACAGGGAGACTTTATGTATATAAAAAGCTACCTAATAAATTGTGGCATTGTAAAAATCAAGTGGCCTGCCTTGGGAGACAGGATTTTCCTCCATACTAGAAATATTCAGCTTGTTACTCTAGAATGAAAGACCATGGGAGTGGCTAGGTGGCACAGCAAATAGAACACTGGCCCTGGAGTCAGGAGGACCTGAGTTCAAATCCAGCCTCAGCCACTTAACACTTACTAGCCATGTGACCTTGGGCAAGTCACTTAACCCCAACTGCCCTGCCTCCTCCCCTCCAAAAAAAGAGCAAAAAAAAAAAAGAGAGAGAATGAATGACCATTCATTAGTCACGTTATAAAGAGAATTTTTGTTTAGGTGGCTGTAATGGTAATGAGTTTTGAAGATCTTCCATGCCCCTTGAACTTGCTGATGTAGCAGGAAGGGATGGGGCAGGAATGAGCTGGAGCTGACTAGAAGCCAGGATGAAGCTAGCACTGTGACTGGAAGAGGTGGCAATGCCAACAAACAGAGCAAAATACCAGAAATTCTGCTAAGGACTCCTGCCAAGGACTGCCTGGGACAGGAACTGTAGGGGGCCAGAGCTCCTGGGAGTGAGCTATGTGGAGGCTGAGCAGTTACCATGTGTGAGAAGAGGAGGATCTTTGCCTGAGATAGCCTGTTTTGTTTTGAAGGCTTGAGAATGTGGGTATTTACTGCGTTAACTATGTGTGCCAACTCTGTGGCTACTGTGATGGCTTTGACTTTCTGATTTTGGGACTCAGTTTTCTGCTATTTGGATAAATGTTCTAGCTATGTCCCCCATGTAAAGAGCCTGTTACATTTTGTGTTTAATAAATATATCAGCATACTTATAGTCAACGTAGGCATTGTGGATACTGCATTGTTGTTACAGTGGCTCAAGTGAGTGTAAGATTACATGCTTCTGAGGTCAATTCCAATAGTAAAATTTTGTAATTAATTGATTCTGTAGAGAAAGGAAAATTTAATTGACCATTTTAACCCATTTTTAAGGAAAAAATGGGGGGCAGAGCCAAGATGGCAGAGTAGAAACAGGACTTCTGTGCAGCTCTGGCTTCCATCTCCTCCAATACACGTAAAAAAATTACTCTAAACAAACTTCAGAGCTACAGAACCCACAAAGTCACAGAGAAAAACAAATCTGCTGAAGGAAGCCTGGCAGACCAGCAGAAAGGGTCCGTCAAAGTGGGCTGGGAGTTAAACACTGTCCCTTCTGAGGCATAGTTTTAGCCCCAGGGTGGCCCCAACCTGGCTGGAGTAGACTTCACTCAAGTAAATCACCAGCAGCTGTAGCTGTTTCCAGACTCCTCAATCCACAAAAGCCAAACACAAAGTAAAAGGTTAGTGTCGAACATTTTGGGAACAGGGGGAGCATGGTCTGGCTGCTATCCCCAGAGCAAGAAGAGGAGCAGGCATGGCAGCTACAGCTGCTGCATAGCTCCCTCTGGAGCTCCTGTCCTGCAGATTGTAGGGGGACCAAGCAACAATTCAGAGAGTAATTGTTCTTGCTTTGACCTGCTTGGATCTGGATTGTGCTATTGGGTGGTGGTCCTGTGGTGTGTGACCAGTGAGCTAGAGTGTGTAGAGGCTGTTGAGATGTTGCCCATCTAATAGCTCCAGCAGCTGCAAAAACCCCACCAACTTGGGACATAGCTCTCTCCATTCTGGAGACAGAGTTATGCTGTGGCAAAAGAGCTCAAAAGTCAAGTAATTGGCTGCCAATATGAGCAAGCATAGGAAGAACAAACATGATAGAATCCTTTTTTTGAGGACAAAAAGGATCAAGACATGGAGTGAGAGGAAGACAGCAAAGAAGAACTCCTGCATCAAAAGCTTCCAAGAAAAATATGAATTGGTTACAGGCCATGGAGCAGCTCAAGAAGGATTTTGAAAATCAAGTAAGAGAAGTGGAGGAAAAATTGGGAAGAGAAATTAGAATGATGCAAGAAAATCATGAAAAGACAGTCAACTACCTGGCTGAAGAAAATTACACCTTATTCAAATGGCAAAAGAGGCCCAAAAAGCCAATGAGGAGAAGAATGCTTTAAAAAGCCAAATTTGTCAGATGGAAAATGAATTTTAAAAACTCACTGAAGAGAATAACTCCTTCAAAATTAGATTGGAGCAACTGGAAGCTAATGACTTTATGAGAAATCAAGATACTATAAAACAGATCCAAATAAGTGAAAAAACAGAAGGCAATGTAAAATATCTCAAAGGAAAAGCCACTGTCCTGGAAAATAGATCCAGGAGAGATAATTTTAAAATCATTGGTCTACCTGAAAGCCATGATCAAAAAAAGAGCCTAGACATCATCTTTCAAGAAATTATCAAGCAAAATTGCCCTGATATTCCAGAACCAGAAGGCAAAATAGACATTGAAAGAATTCACCAATCACCTCTTGAAAAAGATCCCCAAAAGAAAACACCTAGGAATATTATAGCCAAATTCCAGAATTCCCAGGTCAAGGAGAAAATGATGCAAGCAGTCAGGAAGAAACAATTTGAGTATTGTGGAAACATAATCAGGATAACACAAGACCTAAGGGATCAAAGGGCTTGGAATATGATATTCTGGAGGTGAAAGGAGGTAGAACTAAAACCAAGAATCACCTACCTAGCAAAATGGAGTATAATGCTACAGGGGAAAATACAGTCATTCAATGAAATAGAGGACTTTCAAACATTCTTGATGGAAAAACCTAAGCTGAACAGAAAATTTGACTTTCAAATAGAAGAAGCAAGAGAAGCATAAGAAGGTAAAGAGGGAAAAGAAATCATAAGGAACATATCAAAGTTGAACTATCTGCATGCCTACATGGAAAAATGATAATTGTAACTCATAAGACTTTTCTCAGTATGAGGATAGCTGAAGGGAATATATATGTATACATACATATGTATGTATAGGAGGATGTATGTGTATATAAATATATATGTGAGTGTGGGCATTTGTTTGTTCATGTATACATAGATTGAGGGCACAGGATGAGTTGAATATTAAGGGATGATATCTAAAAAATAAAATTAAGAGGCGAGAGAGGAAGTCCTTGGGAGAAGAAGAAAGGGAATGACAGATTAGGGTAAATTATCACAAATAAAAGGAGTAAGAGAAAACTGTTACAATGGAAGGGAAGCGCAGGAAGGTGAAAGGGAATGGGGAAACCTGATTTTCATTGAATTTGGCTGAAGGAGGGAAAACATACAC
>CM053583.1:187335938-187374662 GCA_028627135.1 Pseudochirops cupreus
AAAGATGAATTGGACGCTATGCATTTGCATTGGGGCCATTCAAGAGGCATAATTTCCAATATCCTGTCTGACCTGTTTCAGGCAACATAATAAGCTCTTAGTTGATGAATGTACAAGGAAAACAAAAAAAAAAACCTATGGAGACCTTTAATAGAATAGAGGAATTGCAAGCATTCCTAATGAGAAAACGTAAATGAGGTTGAATTTTTGAAATGTAAATATAGGAAAAAATAAAAGTATTTGGAAGGAGCTAAATGATATTTAAATGTTTAAGTTCCAAATGGAGAGAAAACAGCAAAGGCCCTTAGAGAATTCCATTGACTTCAAGGGTCACAGAGGGAATAAAGAAACACATATAGGGTGTGGTTGTGGATTTATTCTTCTTATTGGTTTTAAGAGAGGAAAGGAAAAAAGGAATACTCTACAGAAGGATGGGGCACTTGTCATATTTTGGGTGCTTCAGAAAGATGCATAGATGACTTCTCTAGGAGTTTGACATTGAAAGGGAAGACACATATTGATTGATTACTTGATAGGATGGCACAATCAAATGAAGGTTATTTTATGTCTATTTTTTAATAGTTGACTTGTTGACAAAGGGAGACCTAGGGATGTTTTAAGGTGGCAGGAAAAAAAAACAGTAGACAAGGAGATGCTGAAAACCAGAGATGGGGGGATGGTTAAAGGAAGCATGCTCCAGAAGGAGATGGGAGGGGATAGGATTGAAGGCACAGAGAAAAGCTTTTGTCTTGGCAAGGAGAAGAGCCCTCCTTTTGCCCAACATCAGAATAAAGGAGAAGAGATTGGGGAAATGTGCTTAAAGAAATGATTGAAAAGATGATTTCATTTAATTCTTGGAAGACCTGTATGAATCAATGCAGAATTAAATGAGCAGAACTAGGAGAATAATCTATACAATAAAAACATTGCAAAGAAAAACAACTTTGAAAGACTCAAGAACCATGATCAGAGCAGTGACCAATAAAATATCTGGTAGACCAGTGAAGAGGCATGTTCCCCATCTTCTGGCAGAGAAGAATGGGATCCAAGATGCAGAAAAAAACCATACATTGTTAGACAGTTGCTGGGTTGATTTGTTTTACTTAATTTTGCTTACTTATTGTAAGAAATTTTCTTCCTTTTTTCTTTTTTTATATTGGAGGAGACTTGGAGAGAGTAGCTGTAAAAATACTGAAAACAAAATGAAGGGAAAAAAGGTAGTAATTGAAACATTCTAAGCTGAACAGAAGGAAGTTTAGAAGGAAGCATAAACAAGTGGGTCAGTTTTCAAAGCAACCTCTTTTGAATTAATTATATACTGTAAAAAAAAATTGACCTGCATTGACATTTATAGTTTCATCTACAATTTATGTCCTACTTTTAATACTTACATTTAAGTTCATGGTTTTAAAATCTACATTTAAGAAAGGAAGAGGAAAGAGAAAGAAAGCTGGAAAGGAAGAAAAAAGAAAAGGAAGAAAGGAAAGATGAATGATAGAGAGGGATTTTATTTTATGCAATAGGGGAAAAGTAAAACTCATAACAAATGATTTCTATTTGAGATAAGATGAGATGCCTTGTTAAAAGGGAAGGAAGGAGGATGATGTAGGTGGTTTTAAGAGACAAGTTTTAGATTAGCTGCTATTGAGAGTGTGACAGTACATCAGGTAAGATTAGGTTTGCTATGAAGCATTGAGGATTCAGTTGAAATTAACTTTGTTGGTGGCCAGGTTGGAACTTTATTCAGTAGCCCTTTACAACATGCGAGTAACAGCAGAGAAGGCCAATGGTAGAGGTAACCCATATTTGTGGATAGGATAAAGAGGCAAGGAATTCAAAGGTAATGGGGTAAGACTGAAAGGAGGAAAGTGAATTTATACTTAGCTCATTTGTCCAGAAGAGCTGTTTCCATGTGGACTATTTTACCCCTTCTTTCCCTTTCCTTTTACCTTTTTCCCTGACCCAAGCTGTCAGGGAAATCATGATCCATTGTGGACTGTTGGACTTTGGGAAGAGCTGCTGTCTTCCTGGGCTACTTGTCTGTTGACAGTATTTGAATGAAATGAAACTCAACAACTTCATTCCTTATGATGAGAAGTAGGGGTAACAGGCCCTGGAATTTGTCCCAGCCCTGTAATTTTAATGACTTAAATAACCTAAGGATCTCTGAGTTTTGCTATCAGCCCCACCTAGTTACGTAGGACTTTGGGGTCTCTCCATGTACCCTGGAGCTGAATATTCTTTTATGTTTTCTCCCCCAATTAGAATGTTCTTGAAGGTGGGGAGTTTGGTTTTCCTAATTGCATCTCCTGTGCTTGGCACACTGCATGGCACATACTAAGGCATTACTTTACCGCATGCTTTGTCATTAATTCTCATTCATTTACGACCAAACAATTTCAAACAAACACATCAGTTCAGAGCTTCAGCTCCCTTATTTTATGGGTTAGGAAGTTGAGGATCAGAGATGCTACCTGACTTGTTCTTTCTTATACAGATAGTAAGTGCCAGAGCTAGGACTGAATCCCAGGTCTTCTGCCTCCAAATCAAACACTCTTTTGCACCATGCTTCTTACATAAATGGGTTAGAGTGACAGAGAGCCATTTCCCTCTAATTTACTTTCCTAGAGTCCCTCAGTCTTTAGCAAAAATTAGTAGTCTTTTCACGCTCAGAGAATTTTAGGTATTGTATATCCAATACATTTTAATTGGAGAGAACATTCTAAAAGTTTTTGTTTGGAAGCTGAATTTACTTATTTTAAGTGGAGCTTTCACAGGAGGAGTTATGTCATCATGGCTCTTACAGAATCATTTCCTTGGCCAGCAACAGCTGTGCTGCACTTTCCAAATAGTAATAATGATTCTACATTGCCCTTCCTTTTATTGTTGAAGAGGGCTTAAGGTGCCTTTATTGAGTTACATAGAAATCAGCCTGATCTTTTGAATGAGCAATAAAACATAAGTATTTAAATTTTTAATTTGCTGTCTTTGCACCATTAATTAAAATAATTTATGTTCTGTTACTTCTTGAAATAGAGTGTTATCTTAGGACCTATTGCTTCCATGTTGCTGACTTCCAACAAGCTCTCATTTAAACTGAACAGAGCACCAAACTTCTCTCTTCCCTAGTTTTTTTTTTTTTATTACAGGGACCTTAACTCATTATAATGTTCTCTTATAATTTATTTTTCAACTCCTATCAGATATTTTGAAGGAATTTATCTTACCAATTCCTTACATTAAGCAAAAAAATGTCTAAATGTTTATTTCTTCAAAAATATAGGAAAGGAAAGGGAGGATGTGCAATAACGCAGTGTTTACTTTGGTCTTGGATACATCTAATTTCATTTGATTCAGATAGTGCTCTTCCTCTTCAAAGCACAAATACTGCATAATTTTTTTTTGAGAAAAAAAGGGATACAAAATAAACCCACATAAATAATTACCATTTCTATAAGTTGCCAACAAAGCTGAACAAGGAGAGATAGAGAGAGATCCCATTTAAAATGAATGCAGACAATATAAAATATTTGGAAATTTGCTTGCCAAGAGAACCCAGGAACCATATGAACACCATTACAAAACACTTTTTGCAATAAAGTCAGATCTAAATAGCTGGAAAAATATCAATTGCTTATGGGTAGGCTGAACTATTATAATAAAAATGAATATTCTACTTAAGCTAATTTACTAATTCAGCATCATACTAACCACATTACCATACATAATAGAGCTAGAAAAAAAATAATAAAATTTATTTGGAAGAACAAAGGGGTGAGAGCACCATGGAATGACCTAACACAGACTTACTCTTTGACAGACTTACTCTGGCCTGCTTGCCCAATGCAAGCCTTATAGATACCTAAGCTCCTTAAGAGTCTACCCAATATGGCAAACTTTAAATGAACTTTTAATAACTTTGCTTTTCTTTGGCAAAAAAAAAAAAGAACAAAGGTCAGGAATATCAAGACAAGTAATGAAAAAAAATGCACCTATCCTATACCAGATCAAAAACTATATTATAAAGCAGCAATCATCAAAACTATTTGGTACTGACTGAGACATAGAATGGTGAATCAGTGGAATAGATTAGGTACACAAGATACACTAGTAAATAATTACAATAATCTACTGTTTGATAAACCCAAAGACTCCAGTTTCTGGGATAAGAACTCACTATTTGAAAAAAACTGCTGGGAAAACCAGAAAATAGTATGGAAGAAACTAGGCAAAGACAAACATCTTACATCTTATACTAAGATAAGGTCAAAATGAAAACATGATTTAAATATGAAGACTGATATAGTAAACAAACTAGGAGAGCAAGGAATAGTTTACCTGTCAGATCTATGAAAAAGGGAAGAATTTGTGACCACACCAGAGATAGAGAACATTTTGAAATGCAAAATGGATAATTTTGATTATATTAAATTTAAAAGGTTTTACACAAACAAAACGAATGCAACCAAGATTAGAAGGAAAGCGGGGGTGGGGGGGTGGGGAGTGGGAACTGGGAAACAATTCTTACAAGTGTTGCTGATAAAGGCCACATTTTTCAGATATATCAAGAACAAAGTCAAATTTATAAGAATACAAGTCATTTATCAATTGATAAATGTTCAAAGGATATGAACAGGTAGTTCATAGGTGAAGAAATTAAAGCTATCTATAGTCATATGAAAAACGCTTTAAATCACTATTGATTGGAGAAATGAAAATTAAAACCACTCTGAGGTACCACCTCACACCTATCAGATTGGCTAATATGACAGAAAAGGAAAATGATAAATGTTGAAGATGTGAGAAAATTGGGACACTAATGCATTGTTGGTAGAGTTGACAACTTATCCAACTTGCTATAAAACTATGCATACCTTTTCATCCAGCAATACAACTAGTAGGTCTATATCTCAAGGAGATCACAAGAAAGGGAAAAGAACCTACACATACAAAAACATTTACAGCAGCTCTTTTTGTGGTGACCAAGAATTGGAAATTTAGGGGATGCCCATCAATTAGGGAACAGCAGAACAAGTTCTGGTATATGAATATAATAAAATACTATTGTGCTATAAGAAATAATGAGCTGGCAGACTTCATAAAAAAATGGAAAGACTTACATGAACCCTTGCTGAATAAAGAGAGCAGAACCAAGAGAACATTGTACACAGTAATAGCAACATTGTGTGATGATCAACTATGATTGACTTTGCTCTTCTCAACAATACAATGATCCAAGATAATTACAAAAGACACATGATGGAAAATGCTATCCATATCCAGATAAAGAACTGTGGAGTCTGAATGCTGATAGAAGCATATTATTTTCACTTTTTTATGACTTTTCCCTTTTGTTCTATTTCTTCTTTCAAAACATGACTAATGTGGAAATATGTTTACATGATTGCACATGTATAACCTATATCAGATTGCTTGCCATCTTGGGGAGGAGGGACTGGGAGGGAGAAAAAATTTGAAACTCAAAATCTTATAAAAATGAATGCTGAAAATTATCTTTACATATAATTGGAAAAAAATAAAATACTATTTACCAAAAAAAAAGAAGAGAAAAGAAAAAAAGGGGGGAAATATTTTTTAACAATTTTCTGTACATGCAGAGATAGCTGTTTTATTGGCTGACGACACTTGCTGATGGCTTGGGCAGTCTTTTTAGTTACTGGCAAGAATCAATTCTGAAATCCTACTTCATCTGCAGCCCTTGTAGAGTATCTTTATTTTTTTTCCTCCAAGGCAGTTCGCTGTTGACAGTTCTTTTCACTCTTCTCCCAATATCAGAACATATGATTGTATCAAGCTGGCTCCAGGCTCGAGTGCTGACATTTTCTAGCGCAAAGAATGCCCACATCACTCGAACATTTGAAAAGTGTTAATGAGCAGATCAAAAGGACTGTTGCCTGAAGCAACTGACTTTTTTTTTTTTTAAAGAAATCGGCTCTCCTCCAAACTGAAATCTTCATTCTTTCAGCTAAGTAGATGAGATGTGATTCTCCCTGATGATGATAATAACAAATAAAAAAAAAATTGGAGAAGAATCAAACTCTACATATGGTTTATAAAGTGGTGGAAGTATTTTCCAGAATCTTCAATGCAACACTAAAGTATGCTAAGTGGAAAAAAAAATACTGGCAATGTTGCAATATTATGCTTTTTAAAATCTCCAAATTCTCATAAATTATAGTACATATGAATACATGTATTTTTGAATTACCAGTGTCCTTATATTACTCTGTAACATAAGAGTAACATTCTTACTGATTTTTTTTCTTTTATAATTCATCAGGATTTAGTATAGAAATTTCTCTTTCTTCTGAATCAGTTTTTTTAAAGAAAGGGAACACTTCTTACCTTTCTTTGGCAATTTTTTTTTAATGTCTTGTTCCTAGAAGTGTAGGATTTAGGAGTGGAAGGCACCTTAGAAATCTTGTACTCAAACCGTTGTGTTTTCCAGATGATGAAACTAAGGCCAAAGAGATTAATCATGTGACCCGAGATCTCACAGGTCTGGGGTCAGCAGAGCCAGGAACATTACAATTGGGATTCAGATCAGGTCCTTTAGTTCCAAGTCAGCATGATCCAATGGTTAAAAAACTCTTACCTCATCTTCCTACTTGCCCAGTCCCTATGATAATGAATCTCAAACTCCTGAAGAACAAACCTCTTCCACACCTTGCTACTCTTCTTCCATCTCAAGCCTCCTTTTCTTCAATGTCCCAATTTGTGTATGTTCACTCCTTCCACGGCATCTTCTGGAACTCCTCTGTTACAAGGAATACTTTTCCTTGTCTTTTAAACCTCTTTCTGTCATGCTCTTTTCATATTCTGATACTCACTGAGACCTCCTCCATGTACATGAAACTGCATCACTGGCCATTTTTTCTAGCACTCGAATTCATTATTTCCAAAGAGGGAGTCAGAATATTCCTTCTTTCCCATTGCTTCTTTCAGACACCCTCTTCTGCCGTCACTCAGCAGGCTCTTCCTCCTTTGTGGTTCACTCTATCCAAATTTATCATGCAATCTAGATCCCTCTGGCTCTTACTACTTACCATCATTCTTCTTCCTCTATCAGTGAATGCCTTTTTCTCTACCCTATCACCTACCTAGTGTGTCAACATACATGTCCATGATCTGTCAAGTACATCAGTTTTCTCACCTCCCATGACCTATTTTTCCAACCGCACCTCAGAATCCCACAGAGAAGGTCTTGTTTTAGGTCTCACCATCAACCAGAAGTGGTCTTCTACTTCTGAGATCAAGAACTCTGAAATTGTTACAATTCAATTCTAATCCAATCTAGCCTCTATCAAGGATAAGGCTAGAAGTGAAGAGAATAAGAACAGGGGCTACAATGAGCATTGGAAACTGGAACAGGTGGTGAGGTTTATCCTTTTACTCTTGCTTCAGTATACCACTTTCAGCTGAGTGACTTCTTCCCTAGGGGAATCAGAAGATAGGAAAGTTTTTAACAACCAAGGAATTGGGAAGATTGCAGGAGATATCTAAGCAGTAAAATAATGAATCATTAATGAACAATGACTAATGAAGGTATGGTCTAACGAGGCAATTCATAATTTCTGGCAATTTCAGAGTTCCATCTTCTTCAGTGGCTTACAGAAGATTTGCTCTTCCAAAGGCAGCTGAACTAATTAGAACTCCATGATGGGGATTGCCCTTTGTCTCCTTTTAGGTGGATTAAATGGGAAATCCTACACACTTAACCTCATAAAAATGAATTCCCTCTGAAGTCAGTTCCTCAATGGGTAAAGTAAGCAAGAGGGTTTTTTTTTTTTTAACAAGAGATGAGTTTGTTGAACTGGCTGGAGTTTATGCTTTTTCACCATGGCAGGCTTCCCTCCCTCCCGCCTACTTTAGTTACATAGACTGTCTTCTGGGTGGAGTAATCCTAGCCTTAATCTTTGAGCTTGCCTTATCACACTCCCTTATAAAGGTCTGGACAAGAGATTGTGGCAGCTGTCAACTCAAAGAGGCACTGAGGGAGTAGCTGGCCTGATGCAAGATGATGGCCACAGAGTTATAATAGTTTTTATAAGGAACTTTGAGCATGGTTTTTTAGAGGTCTCATGCTCCAAGATGGGTAGACTGTTTAATCCTGGGTTTTTTGACTAAAACTAAGCTCCACCTTCTGGAAGAATTGTCCAGCCTTGCTTCGCATCAGGCCTCAACTGCCTGAATGTTTGGGTGGTTCTCTATCCTACTAGGGGTGGTGATAAGGTCCTCAGGTCACTCGCTGATGTTGTTGGGTGCTGGTACTTGCCCTTTAGCTTTCATAAGATAGGGAAGAGAACCCCATGTTACCCCTTGCTATGCTGGGTCCTGGTCTGTCTCTTCCTTTCCCCTATAGAACTGTACTTTGCATGTGACTTTCTAGCTTCTCTACAATGCAAGTTTCCACTAGTCTTTTTTGTTGCAGCCCTGGACTGTTTGGAAGAATTCATAGGTGATTTTCTCTCTTTTTCAAAAAAAAACATTATTTCTGAAGGATTTGTGAAGAAGTTGGGCCCTCCTAATCCTAGCATGCTATCATTTTCCCATAATCCCCTCTTCTAAGGTGATGATTTTATTTTTTAAAGAAAGTTCAGCATTGTAGTAGTATGTATCATGGATTGAAGACAGATGGCAGGGCCAGAGATGGTTGCTGTGATCCAGCATGTGAATTGGTGAGGGCCTGGATTAGGGTGGTGGCAAGGTGAATAGAATAAAAGCATTATGTTTTCAAGAAAGAGAGTTTTAGGTATCACTGGAGTACAAGACAAATGTGAGTCAAAATCGGCATAAAATCTACCAATTTTAGGCTAGAATAGGATCAAAATAGTATTTAGGACTAGAGAAGAGCTTTCTTCTCTCTACTCTGCCCTGGATAGGCCATATCTGATGAAGTACTTTTCAGGACTGCACATCACATTTTAGGAAGGACATAGATGAGGTAGGGAATAATATATATGCTTTGTACTGTGCTAAACACTTTACTAATATTATCTCATCTAATCCTCACAACAACCCTTAGGGTAAGCACTATTATTATCTTTATTTTATATTTGAGGAAACTGAGGAAAGTAGAGGTTAACTGATTTGTCCAAGGTCACATAACTATTAAGTGTTTGATGCTAAATTTGAATTCACGTTTTCTGACTCCAGGTCTAGGCTGCTATCCATGGTGCTGCTTAGTTACTTCAGCAAGATGGAATGGAAAGAGTACAAAACTTGTCATGAGTCAGCAACATCCACTGCACTGCCTAACTACCTCATTCTTAATGTTTAGATCTATCCAGAAGTGTAATGAACTGCCCTGAGAGTAGGAGTCTTCTGTTCACTAGAGGATTCAGCTAAATATCACCTCTTGTCTCAGAATGTTGTAGAGGGTATTCTACTTCAGTTCTGAATTGGGCTTGGTGGGCTCTGTGATCCATAGAACTCTGACCTTCTGTATTATATCACAAGGGGGAGATAAACGATATGATGACTGACAAATCAGTCAGTCGCTAAATATTTATTAAGCATCATACCAGCCACTATCTTAAATGCTGGGCATACAAAGAAAGGTCAAATACAATACCTGCTGTCATGGAGTTCCCCATCTAATGGGAGAGAGGTCACACAAATAACTATGTACAAGCAGGCTGTGTAGAGGATAAACTGGAGATAGTAACAGAAGGAAGGCGCTCAGATTGAGGGGAGTCAGGACAGGCTTCCTTTAGAAGGTGAGATCTCACCTGGGAGTTGAAGGAAGCCAAAGAAAAGAAAAAGAGGTGAGAAGAGAAAACATTCTAGGTATGGGGGACAGCCAGGGAAAATACTCAGAGTCTAGAGATGGAGTGTCTTTTTAGAGGAACAGCAAACAAATCAGTATCATTAGATCAAAGAGTACACGCGCGTGTGTGTGTATGTGTGTGTGTGTGTGTGTGTGTGTGTATGTGTGTATGTATGTGTGTGTGTGGGTGTGGGTGTGAGTGTATGTGTGTATTAAAGCATAAGAAGACTGGAAAGGTTGGAGGGGGAAGGTTGTAAGAGAAAATTAAAGATAGGGAAAAATTCTAGTTTATTGTTGAGACTAGGGAAATGGTGCCATTGGCAGGCATATCTGGAAGGAGAACTTTTGGGAATGAAGATAATGAAGTCATTTTGAGCATGTTTAATTTGTTTTAATATGATATCCAAGTGAGAAATACTAGAAGTTAGAAGTATGGACATGGAGTTAGAAGAGTAGACGTCAGTGCTGAAGATACAGGTTGATAAATGTATTGTTACTTCATTTATAAAGCAAATGTGACTGCAGCTTGCAAAATGGAATTTATTTCAATTTTTGCTGCAACAGTCTTATGTATTTTTGCCTTTCATCCTATTTCTAAGATTTTCTCCAGTGTTTTCTATAGCTAGTCTATTACTTGTGTTTCTGAGGAAACTGGGTGAATGGTTGCATGAAATCTTATAAGATTCTTTTGAATCTTGACCAGCATGTACATTGAGGTGAACAAATAGGATGAGACAATGATATTGGAGTTAAAATAAGTCAGTCTTATACATGAGTCAAAAAAAATCCATCTCTTAAGCATAAGATAGGGGAAGCATGACTGGACAGGAGTTCCTCCAAAAATTGTCTGGAGGTGTTAATGGACTGCAAAGTAAATTTGAGTCAGTGGGATGAGGTATACAAAAAGTGCATAATAAGAGGGGCATTGCTGTTGGAAAGAAAAGTAGTCCTGCTGTATATTCTGCACAAACCACATTCAGAATATTGTTTTCTGTCCTGGGCATGAAGCTTATGAGTGAGAGCGTCAAACTAGAAAACATCCAGTGTAGAGCAAACAGAATGGGTAAGGATCTTGAATCATCAGTATAAGGATCTAGGGATGATTTAACCTGGAGAAGAGAAGATTGGGAGGGATAGAGGGAAAGGAAGGAAACAAACATTCCTATAGTGCCTACTATGTGT
Organism: Pseudochirops cupreus; assembly: GCA_028627135.1. Lineage (NCBI taxonomy): Eukaryota > Metazoa > Chordata > Mammalia > Diprotodontia > Pseudocheiridae > Pseudochirops > Pseudochirops cupreus. The sequence goes on from CM053583.1 coordinate 187,346,911, forward strand.
GAAAGCAACATGCTAAGGACTTCACAAATATTATCTCATTTGATCCTCTCAAAAACTCTAAGAGGTTGGTGCTACTATTATTTTCATTTGATGATTGAAGAAACTAAGGGGAACAGAGGCTAAATAAGTTGCCCTGGGTTGTCCTGCCCAGCTAGGAGGTATCTGAGACTGAATTTGAATTCAGAACTTCCTGATTCTAGGTTGAATGAAGTCTGTACTGAACCATAGCACAATAGCTGTATATAAACATTTGTTAATGTGGATTTGAAATTAGTTCAATTCTGTGTGACCCTAGAGGGCAGCCTTAAGAGCAATGTGAAGTAGAAAAGAGCCGGAGTAATTAGAAGCATTTCATTAGATAGAGCCAGCTGTCCTGGTTAGGACATGGCAGCTTCCCCCTTAGTGATTTTCCAGCATAGACTGGTTATCTCCTTGTCAAGTATTTCATAGTAGGTGTTTTTTTGGAAGAGGTGTCTGGGGTTGGACGACTACTGAAGTATCTTCCAAACATGAAAAGCTGTGAGTTTGGGAATATGGTTGAAAAGAAGAATGGTTTTAAGCTTTTTGGTATTACTCTTAAAGTTGACTTATTAAAGGAATGTCATAAATAATGTTTTATATATATATATATATGTGTATGTATGTATATGTATATGTACACACACACATACATACATATATATGATATAATATATAATTCAAAATCTTATATATAAAGATTGTCAGCTAAGCTAAACCTCTGTCTACTGAGTTGTACATAAGTTGATTTATTCATATTCTTTGTATGTCTCTTGATTTGTAGTGTTTGAGAGAGAATAAAATGTTATCAGCCCAGGCAAATCAAAGTTACTCTTCTCAATACATCCTTCTGTTCCATTCACAGTGACACGGAAAATTCAGAACTTCTACAATTAAAAAGCTAACTTGAGATAGAAGGCAGTCTATGCAATACTCAAGTAAGCAGATATATTTTCAAATCCTATGTCCCAAAATATTAGGCCTTAATAAAGTAGATCCAACAAATAGCTTAGAAGCCTGGGGAAGGTCATATGAGTACCTAAAGCTACTTCACACTTGTCACTGGGTAAGGAGATTTCCAGCATCTTAGCATGAAGGTACAGGAAAAGACAGCCCAATTTAGGCTTTAGGCTGTGTTTCTGCTTACTTATAGCAATTAACTACATATGATTTCATGAATGGAGATGAATAACAAACTACATCTGATTAATTATTTAAAAAGGGCTACTTGCTTTCTTAATACTGGCCCCAAAGAGTCATTGTCAACAAGTTGATTTTGATTGATGGTAAAAGCCAAAGGAAAATAGAGTGTTGACTTCTACATGATTTTAGTGATCAATAGCCAAGGGAGCTGACATCTGTGATTATCATTACTGAACAAACATGGATGAGTCATAGCAGAAGGCTTCTACCGGCAAAATCTGCAATTGGATTTGAGCATCTATGCTTGAATTATCATTTTGCTTAAGCTTTCTGTCTGATGTTCTTATCACAGGTTATTAAAGATCCTCCCCCACCACCACCGCCGCCACCCAAAGAGGTATGTAGTCATTGGTTATTTTATATGATTTTAGGTCATTATCAATTATTTTACATAATTGTATATGTTATGCCTGATATTCAGATACGTTATGCTAGTTTTTTTTTTGAGAACCCCAATTATAGTCATGTCATTTATGAATGGAACAAATGGTATTAAGTTTCATAGGTCAATATTTACTTGTCTCAAAAGCTTTATGGTTTCTGGTTTATATGAGAGGAATTGGAGCTTTATGGGCTAAGAAATATAGATTAGGATATTGGATTCAAGATAATAGAGAGTTTGAACAAATTCTATTGATTCAATGTCAAAGTTTCTGAAATTACTCTTTCAAAATAATACAACAGAATAAGGGAGCAGTACCTGAAAATCTTTTTAGTCTTACCAGTCATCTTAAAATATTATTTTAAAATTGACTTTAGTTGACCTACAAGTATGTTTTGCAAAATTGATTGCATTAGTGTTAGTGAAACATGTATTCTTTTATTCTCCCAAATTTCCCATCTTTATGGCTCAGTTTCATGTAGTTCTAATGCATGAAGTTGTCTTGAGTAATTATATTTTCCTAATTTAACTCCTTTTTTGCTTTGAAATATAAATTGATTAAAAAAGGATTCTGAAAATTTTTTAAAAATAAATGGCAAATCAGTGGGATTAGTATAATAAGGAAAGAGAGAATCTTGGGGGGGGAGTAATACTTCTAAAACTCACTTGAATGAAGGGGTTATTAACTTTTCTGATATCAGAGACTCCTTGACAGTCTGGTGAAAACTGTCTCTTAGAAGCAATTCTCTGAACCTGGGCCACAGGCTAGAGAAGATGGAAGCAGGCTTTCCATTCCTTCTGACCTCCAGATGTTCTTTGACATCCTTTAATTTAAAAGTCTTACTATATGTAGACAGACTTTTATAGTCCTTCTTAGAATGATGATTTAAGTACATAAAATGTGATACATAGGATGACAAAAGAAATCAAGTATGTTGAAATAAAGATGTTAATATTTTTTCCCATCCAAGTTCACGGATCCTGGAATAAGAACATCTGCTTTAAAAGTTCTGCATCTGTCTCTCTATTTTTTCTCTCCTAGTCTGGCTTTCTCTTCCATTTCTCCCATTCTCTTTTTTTCTGTCTTCCTCCTTCCCTTCTCCTCCTCCGTTTGTGTATGTTTGTGTGTGTGTGTGTGTGTGTGTATTGTGTGTTGAGAAAAAGAGGGAATGAGACAGAGAGAAACAGAGAAGAGACAGAGATAGAGAGGTGTGTGTGTGTGTGTGTGTGTGTGTATATGTGTAGAAGAGGTGGGGGGGGGGGACATAGTGTAGCATAATGGACAGAGCTCTTTTGAGAGCCAAGAAGATTCAGGTTTAAGTCCCACCCAAGACACACACATGTACATATAAATTGCATATATTTGTGTATGTGTGTTTGTGAGTGTATATGTGTGTATAAAATATGTATGTCTACATGCATAGACACATGAACACATCAAAATACCCTAAGAGTCTGAGTAATTGTGATGTATGTACCTGTGGGATACTCATAGCTGTAACATCTCAAACTCATATCGGATAGAATTTGTGGGTAAACTTTTATAAGACTTTATTATAAGAGATTAAATAAATTCTTTTTCTTTAATGTTTACCTAGGAAGAAGAAGAACCACTGCCTAACAAAAAATGGCCAACAGTAGATGCTTCCTATTACGGAGGTCGAGGAGTTGGAGGAATTAAAAGAATGGAGGTTTGTACTATTTAAAACCAAAAAAGAGTAAATTAACATGTTTCTGGGACAATTAACTTCTAATTGTTCTAATTCTCTTCCATCCATCCTATCCCTTTATTAGTTTTAAAACTCTTTATGAAGGAATTAATTTTATTAATAGAAGAACAGCATTGCTAATTCCTGTGAACTAAGGATCAAAATGGAGGAAGTCCTTGGGGAGAAATTACCCCATAGGATCAGTACTTCATCTCTGAGACAGGGAGTACTTTGGAAACGGGGACATCGATGAGATATGAAAGGAGCCTGGAACTGTAACAGGGCCCTTTATGTGTCTTTGGAAAGGCATGGCAGAAAGAGCAAAATATATACTCAAATGTTTAGTCCAGGGCTTCTCGGTCCCCACTCTCATCTCTATCACCTCCATTTCCTTTGACTTTCTCCTTCACCTTGATAACATTGTAGATTGTACATTATATCTCCCATTAGATTCTAAGCCTCTTGAGGGGGGAGGGTCTGAATGGATTTAATATCTTTACCACATTTTTTGCTTGGAAGTAGAAAAACAAACAAAAAGCAAAATTCTCTTTCTTATACCTGTTATTTCAAACCTGGAAACTACATCACTTGGAAAAACATTTTAAATTAAATCCAATCAATAAAAACAACATCAAGACATAAGGATTAGAAATACTCATGAACTGAAGAACAAGATATAATAAGGAGCTCTTCAAGCGGAGGTTATGGACTTTGATCTCGTGCTGGCTTCTCCCCAGTAATTCCTCCCTAACCCTGCTTTCTGGTAAGCTTCTCACCACTATTATAATGGCAATTTGAAGGAAAGCAGGATATGAGAGTACTATGATGTTATTAACAGCTGCTAAAATAGCTCGTCAGCAATACATAAAGACTTTATGTTTTTCTCCCACCAAACCACGGGGTGGGGGTGGGGGTGAAAGTTTGTTTCTTTCCTTTTAACTTACTTCATTTTTAATTATTTCATTTGCTTCCAAATTCTCTACACATTTGAATGGAAACCAAATAAAACTGGCAGACCTCAAATTTCAAATTTCTTGTTTCCCTTTATAATCAAAGAGTCAAGTATACCAAATCTCCTAGTTTCTGCCCCCTTTAGGGGTGTTTATTCTTTTCTTCTCTATTTCCTCTATTACTGGTTTTTGAAAAAAATTCTTCTCACGCTTACTTCCAAGTTCTCACTAAGAGATTTTGAATACAATAGCAAATGTTGAACTAAAAAAGGTGTGAGGGTGTGTGTTTGTGTGCATACACCAATGTATACACATATACGTAGAGACCTGCATGGTGTAAATGATGCTAGTCTATGAACTGTGTAATCAGGGACAAGCACACAAACTTCCCACCCCTCCATCTGCTACTAGTGAATCTCTTTATATACTTTATCTCAACAGGTTCTTCAGAACCAGTTTAGTTGGTATGATCTAGAATATTGTCAAAATATACAAAAATTATAAATTGTCTCTCTTTAATTGGCTCAGTCCCTAATTTGGAACGAAAGAGGAGAATCTCTTCTTCTATGGGTTAGTTTCCTGTCTCCCAGTCTCAAACCACAAAGCTATTGACTTAGGAAAAACAAAACATTGTTAATCACCATATAATTTATTAATGGTATCATATGTTAAGCAAATGTAAGTAAGCATTTAAACAAAGCATAGAAATTGGGATACAGCTCTCAGTCACATCTGTGTCTTGGGAAAGTAGGAGAAATAAAAGAGTCACAGATTGAACTTTGCTATTTGCAGTTGTCAAGACTGCTGTTTCAGCTTAATCTCAGCTCCCATCTTCTCTTCTGCCACATGCCCATTTTCCCATCTCTTATGCACATGCTCTTCTGCTTGCATATTTCTCTCTCTTTTCCTCTCCCTGCCTCCCTCCCTCCTTCCCTTCTCTTCTCTTTCTTCTTCCCTCCTTCCTTGTCTCTTGCTCTCTTCTCCCCCTCTTTCTTTTTCTTTCTCTCCTTTCTGTCTCCTTTAATTAGTGGACTTTCCTCAAAACCACTGGTTACCCTAAGGAAATGCACAGAACTCTCATTCTTGGCTCTCTTTAGAATATTTGTAAACAATCTAGCCCCAAGATTCTCTTCCCTAGCTAGGTTGTCCAAAGATTCCATGATCCTATTAAAGGTCACAGTCACTGAGATCTTACATTTTGACAACTCAGAGATACATATACATATGTATAAGGGTGTATATTCTATTTATGTATATGCATATATGTAAGTACGCACGGACTGGGTGCCTAGATTTGGGAATTTTTTTCAATTGAGATGGTAATTGAACCTTTGGTTGCTGATAAGATCAAATGAGATAATATGGAAAAAAAAAAAGCAGAAAGCCATGCCCAGACCCTTGGAGGGCAGTCATAGTTAGTGGATGTGATTTAGATGAAGAGCCTGCAAAGGAGACTGAGTCAAATAAGTGGGAGAATGAGGAGGGAGCAGTGTCATGGAAGCAAGAAGAAAGCGTTAAGGAGAAAAGGATGATGATGAAAGGCTACAGAGGAGAAAGTTTGGTGGCAATCAATGATCTCTCAATTGCCAATTGTAATGGCCTCTTCTCAACCTTCATCCTTCTTGATGCCTCAGCAACTTTCTTTGATCATTATCCATGTCCTTCCTACTAACCAGGGGAGAACTTCAAGACTCTTTCCTGAGCCCCTTTCTTTTTCTCCCTGTATACAATTTTTCTCGTTGATCTTTATCAGCTTCCATTGACAAAATTTTCATCTCTGTGCTGAAGATTTTCAGATCTATTTGTCCAGCCCTAAGCTCTCTCTTGACATCCTGCCTCATACCTTCAACTGCCCTTTGGATATCTTGAGCCAGATGTCCTCTGGATGTTTTAAACTCAACATATTGAAAACTGAACTTGTGGTCTTTCCTACCTTTCTAAGTTGACTATCATGGTTGAGGGCACTGCCATCTTCTCAGTCATTGAGATTTTCAATCTCATTGTCATCCTCGTCTCCTAGATCTTTCTCCCTCTCTGTATCTAATTTGTTGTTAGCTCTATATTTGTAACATCTCTTCCCTTCTGACTTCTGATATTGCCACAACCCTCATCAAAGCCTCCATCAACTCACTCCTGAACTGTTGCAACAACCTTCTGGTGGATGTCTCTGCCTCTGGACTCTCCCAATGCCAAACCATTCTCCACTCAGCTGCCAAAATGATCTTCTAAAGACTAGATATGACTCTGTCTCCTCCTGCCCCCTACCGTGCTTTCAATAAACCTCAGTGACTCCCTATTTACTTCCAGGATCAAATATAAAATATTTGGTTTGGTTTTTAAAGCCTTTCATATAATCTTGCCTTTTCAACTTTCCCAGTCTTTTTACACTTTATTCCCCTCTACTAGCCTTGCAGATCTTTGCAAAAAACAAAAACGAAACCAAAAACCATTCCATTTCCATGTCTTTGCATGTTTGGAATTCTCTTTTTTTCTCATTTCTGTCTCTTGTCTTCCATGACTTCCTTTAGGTACCAGCAAACATATCATTTTCTTCAAGAAGCTTTTCCTTGTCACCCTTAACACTAATGACTTCCTGCTAATATCATCTCGAATTTATTCTGTTTATATCTTGTTTGTACAAAGGTGTTCATTTGCATGTTATCTCCTCCATAAGACTTGTGAGTTTCTGGAGACTAGGGATTCTTTTTTTCTCTTTTTTTGCTATTCTTTGCATGCACACTACTTAGTACAGTGCCTAGAATACAGTCAGTTCTTTAATAAACAATTGCTGATTTGGACTTTATGAATTGTTTTTGATATATGAGCTGATTTAGCCACAAAACATGTTAATAGGTAGGCTGCCACTGTTGCTCGGTCATTTTTCAGTCCTGACTCTTTGTGACCCTGTTTAGTGTCTTCTTGGCAAAGATATTGGGGTGGTTTGCCATTTCCTTCTTTGGCTCATTTTACAAATGAAGAAACTGAGGCAAACAGGGTTAAGTGACTTGCTCAGGATCATACAGCTAGGAAGTGTCTGAGGCCAGATTTAAACTCATGAGGATGAGTCTTCCTGACTCCAGGCCAAATACTCTATCCATCTACTATGCCATTTAGCTGTCCTAGGCACCCACTAGCTACTTTTTTATAGAACTTTTTCCTTTTGAAAATTTTAGAAATTTATGAATTTTCAAAACGCCTTCATAGACCAGAAGAATGGTACATTAAAGTAAGCCATCCTTCTCTGAATATAATGAAAGTCAAGTTTTATAGGCGTACATGGTTGTCATAAGTGACTCACCTGGAAAGATTAAATATGTAACAATTCATGTTCTGTTTTCCTTAAAACATCACTACCTTTCATACATGGACGTATCTAATACCTTCTTTAGCCAATTTACATCTTTATCATTTACCCCTTTTGAAGATAATGAATTTCACAAGTTTACTTCCTCTGTAAAATGTAGTGCATCTTTCAATGCCATTACTTTCAAGGGTAACTGTGATGGGATAACTCACTATAAAGCCCTTGACTCCCATTCAGTTATACAATCTAACCCTCACATTAGGCTTCACCTCTGTTTGTTTCATCTGCATAAAGGTACTGTAACTTGAAGGAAAATGCCATTTTGTTTTAAAGAAAGCCTCTTGCTATCACCTAACAGTTTTAAAGTATTTAAAACACGTTTTAATAACCTCATAAAAATGAATAAAGTACAGTTGATCACACGGAATGATACAAACTCATTTTACTGACTTTGTCCACTTGAAAAGAGATCAAGAGAAAGGTAAAAATACCCATATAAAGCTTAGGGTAAAGTTGTAGGTACGTATTTCTCTGAAATACAAGTAGGTACTGCGAGTGCCAATAATGAATGCCCTTCACGTCACATTATTTGGATTCACACTGTGTAATTCCATTGACCTATAACCTATCTTTTACATAATTATAATTTTACCTAGTATAAATTTAAATCCAGGCAACTACCTCAGGGTATTCATTAGTCTCACTAATCAGGACCTAGTTGCATTTGCATTATCTCTCACTAACTGCAGTCCTTAAAATAATTAAATGTATACACACATATGCAGGTGTGTATTTAAAAATTTTAAACACTATAAAAAATTAAAGAGATTAAATTTAAATTTAATTTTTTTTCAAAAAAAATCTCTTTCCTTTTGCTGAATTTAGCCTATTTCTTTATTCCTCAGAGTTCTGACATATCTTTGTTAATCTGCTCATACTTAATATCTCTGGATGCAATTTTATTAAAGAGTATAATAAACATTAGTTTGGCTCTATAATGTCCCATGGGTAGAAAATCTCCTGAGGAAACCCTTTGTTTTGGAGTGATAAAATGTAACTTCCTGGGTGGTAGGATTTTTTTCATTTATCTCTCTAGGCATCTCTCTAATGCCTATTGCAATGTCTAACACATAGTGAATGGTAGTTTAATAAGTTATAGTTGATAGATAGCCAGATTATGCTCTCTGAATCCCTGATCTGAACAAAATTTCCCTATGTGATCATCCGAATCAATTCCTCCTGAATGAGAAGTCTTTCCAAATTTGTCTCTTCTACATTTATTTAAGCACCCTAAGCATATTGATGAGGCATGGTGTCTGCTGCTCTGCTGGGTGAGGAGAGGGTAATGATATCCTTTTACAGAGAGAGATTTGGTGAGGCTCCTGAATTAAAGGAAAGATTCCATATATGATCACTTGTATACATACCCATGAGTATGTGTGTCAACATTCAAGATCATGTGCTGTTTAATATCTGAACCAGTAAAAAATGACACCTAAATTGTCCTTCCATTTATGCTTAATTTCAAAGAATATATGTTAAAATCATGTTCCATTCTTTAATGGAAGATCCCAGAATCCCATTATCTAAGAATTGAAAGGAACTTCAGAGGTCATCTGGTACAAACTATACAGAAGAATCATCCTTCCCATCAAATTTCAACTTCAACACTTTAATTGCTCATAATACCCAGTATTTATATGAAAATTTTGACCAACTGATGTCTTTGAGTAAAAATATAAGGCTTACAAAATAAAACATGCTCAATAAATACACAAAAATAAATCAGGAAGCATTTACTAAGTGCCTACTATGTGCTAGGCACTGTGCTAAATGAAAGACTGAAGTCAAAAGGAAAAGAATGGCATAAGACAGATACATGGTGTCATAGAAACAATGAACATGAACTTGGGGAGACTTCAAGAGATAGTGGAGGATAGAAGGGCCTAGTGTGCTATGGTCTATGGGGTTGTGAAGAGTTGGACGCAACTGAACAACAACCGTGCTAAGTAATGAGGATCCAAAGATTAATGAAAAGCAGCCCTCTTCATCAAAGAATCTAACATTCCTTGAGTGAGGGACAACATGTTCATAGATAGACACTTGAAAGCTACATACAAGGTAAGTGGAAATTAACCATCGTTAGAAAAAGGTTCTTGTAAAAGATGACATTTCAGTTGAGTCTTGAAGGAAGTAGATTCTAAGAGGCGGGTTTGAAGAGGCAGAATATTCCAAGCATGAGGAATAGCCAATAAAGACATGTGGAAGGAAGGAAGGAAGGAAAGAAGGAAGGAAGGACAGAAGGATGGAAGAAAGGAAGGAAAAGAAGGAGAGAGGGAAGGAGGAAGGAAGGAAGGAAGGAAAAGAGGGAGAGAGGGAAGGAAGAAAGGAAAGAAGGACAGAAATTAGGAGGGAGGGAAGGAGAGAGGAAAAGTGGGAGAGAAGGAAGGAAGGTAGGAAGGAAGGAAAGGAGGGAGGGAAGGAAGGAAGAAAAGACAGAAATAAGGAGGGAGGGAAGGAAGAAAGGAAGGAATATTAAATTCTTTGAAGGAAGGAACTGCTTTTTGTTTATCTTTGGATTGCCATCATTTAAGCAGTACCTGGCACATACTAAGTACTCAATAAATGCTTACTGATTTATTACTGTTTAAGTGTTTTCACGCATATTTCAATGCTTCAAAGAAGGAAGAAACAGACAAGGAAATAGTTATTTATTAAGTTCCTACCATGCACCAAGCACTGTTCTTAGCACTTTAAAAATATTATCTCATTTGATCTTCACAACAATCATGGGAAGTCATGGTGATTAAGATGCCCTTTTTTTAGCTGAGGAAACTGAGGAAGTGACCTACTCAGAGGTAGTGTGTCTGAGGTCAGATTTGAACTCAAGTCTTCAGGACTCTTTCTGCTGAGGTAATAGAGTAGGAACATTTTTTAGGCCCCAACCAGATTCACTTTTTAAATATGATATAAACAAACAACCTCCTGGTAGGCGACATAAGAATCTCACATTATAAGGTGCTGCTATATACATCTGAAAATACCTATTCATTTGTTTTTTCTTCAGGTTCGTTGGGGTGATAAAGGTTCTACTGAAGAAGGTGCAAGGTTAGAAAAAGCCAAAAATGCTGTGGTTACAATTCCTGAAGAAACAGAAGAACCTGCCAGGCCTAGACCCCCTCGGCCCAAACCTACATACCAGGCCCCTCAGACAAAGTGGTACACTCCAATCAAGGTAATCTTCCAATCTGCCATCCACCCTCACCTAGGCCTGTTGCATATTCAAAGATTCATTTTCATTTAGTTAGTGTTTTCTGTTGGCTGAAATTTGTTTTAAAAACCTCAACCATATGTAGCTCTTGTGTCAGAGATGCTTATGGTGCAAGGAGCCTAGGAACATTTTTGGAAGGTGTTCAGCTAGTTCTGGCTCAGACTCCTACTCAGAAATCCCTGGAAAGTATCCTAATTGGACAGGCCAACATCCTGGCTACAATTCTATACTTGCAAGTATGCTGGCCATATTTATGAAAGTTTCATAAGTTTTATTACAAATTATTATAAATATTATTTTAAATTATTATTTTATAAGTGCTATATTTTTATATCCAAAAGTTTTATTAAAGGGAAAAGAAGACTCCAAGTATAGCGTATACTCTGTAACAGGTGAATTATATTACACCCAACTCCAACAAAGTTCCTCATTAAGTATTCCTCAGCTTTACATGCTGTGACCCTTTTTGGAGCTGATGCCTCTGCCCAATTCCCAGATGACCATAGCTGCAGCTGGGGCATTCTTATATCTGTGTCCTTCCACATCCATTACACTCTTCCTTGTTCCAATTACAATTGGCACTTGCCATTGCGAGTTTTAGGAGCATCTCTCCTACCCTGGCTTGGGTTCTGATTTTCACCAAAAGAACTTATGGCTCTGTCAACTTGTCATTCCCCTTTCTGCAGCTCAGAATGCTCTCCATCCTTGGAAGAATTGTCTTTCCTAATTGAGATATGTGAAAGTTCAGAATATAGACTCCATATTCACATGAACTAAAATTCTTCTGTCCTTCTGTCCCTGATACTAAGATAAGCCTCATATACCCTAGAAGTTTCTCTCCCCCTCCCCCATCTCCCCACCTTGATTCATTCCATGTAACTGAGAAACAGGTAAACAAAATTACCAGATATAGTGGTCTTATATACCATTCTTCACCTGTAGCCCCTCATGTCCCCCATGAAAGCAAGGAGGAACATTTCCTTATCTATTGTTAGGGCCAGGAATAATCAGTCCAACTACATAATATTCTGTTTTGTTCTGTTGTTCTCTACATTTATCTTATTGAGATTAGAGTATTTTCATTGCTGTGCTTAATTCCTTTTGCCCTAGTTCATAAGTCTTCTGATTCTATCCATTGGATGAATGAAAAAAAATGCAAATATTTATAAAATACTGACATTTATATGCAGATTATTTCAACCAAGTAGTAATTTTGATGTGGTTTAGTTTTGTCATGCGTGTGTGTTCCTACTGAGATTAAGCTGACTTGGAATATCTGACTGTCAGCAAATGAAACTGGATTGAGCTGATTTCCTTCCCTTTCATTAGTTTTCCATTATTGAGTGGCGGATTCCATGCCATCTACATGTGTTTCCTTGCTCTCATTTGTTGGGCTTTTAATTCTGTGGTTTTTGAGAATGGCTATATTACTTCAGGGCAGTGAGGTGGCAGAGTTCGAATCTGGCCTGAGATATTTACTATCTGTATGATCCTGGGCAAGCCACTTAACCCTGTTTGTCTCAATTTCCTCATCTGTAAAATGAACTGGAAAAGGATTTGGTAGACCGCTCTGGTATCTTTGCCAAGAAAACCCCCAAATGGGGCCACAGAGTCAGATGTGACTAAAACCACTGAACAACTACATATTGCTTCAAAGAAATACGAGTCAAAGCTCTAGCTCTAAAACAATGCACCTCAGTGAGACTGTAGGACTTACTGCAGTGGTTGTTGATATGGGGAAATAAAAATTTTCAAGGATCCTTTGAGCTCATGATGAAACATGATTAACTGTACAGAAGCATAAAGGAAGTTGTGGTCACCACTGAAAAACAATTCAAGGAATTGACTGTTATTGCAAAATAGTATCTTAGCAACAGTCAGAGACACCTGATAGGTGAAGGATATCTTTTTTTTAATCTTTTGTAGTGTGATGTTGCCTTCTTCAGGTTTGAACAAGGGTGAGAAGACTATCTTCAATACACAAAATCTGCAAAATATTTCTGTGCAAAAAATGCTTGTCATGATCTAGACCAGCAGTTCTCAGCCTGTGGGTTATGTTCAATTTGTAACAATGAAAATACATCCTGCATATCAGATATTTACATTATGATTCATAACAGTAGCAAAATTACAGTTACGAAGTAGCAACAAAAATAATTTTACGGTTGGGGGTCACCACAACATGAGGAGCTGTATTAAAGGGTCGCGGCATCAGGAAGGGTGAGAACCACTGGTCTAGACAATTCAAGGACTAGAGGGGATTGGATAGAGACTAAATCTGTAAATTCAGTGATATAGAAAATGCCTGGGAGGGGAAACTCCCTCTAACTAAGCAAGTCAACATTTCCCCCCTGCAATATGTAGTCTCAGAGAGTCACCTAGGGGTACTGAGAGATTCCATGGCAAGCCCAAGGACACATGGGTCAGAGGCGTGACCAGAACTTGGTTCTTATTGACTCCTCTGTATCACGATGTCATTACCTTGACAAAAGGTAATTTTTTCTGATGAAGCTCACTTTCATTCAAGGCTGTACTAAAACTTTTACTGAAGATGTTCAGAAGACACTATAAGATCTGGACATTTTTAGTAGACAGCAAATTATCCATTCTCCCAAATAAATAGATATATACTTTAAATATATAGAATTTTTTTTGCTTACAATATTTATAATGCAACCTACATGGTCCAAAAGAAAATACTCAAATTACTATGTCTTTGAAATATAAGATATTTCTAAAAGATAGGAAAGAAGATCCATTTGTTGCTTTAAGTGTCCTGACAAGTTTCAAAACATTCAATATGATGATGATGAAGAATAACAATGATAGCTAGCACTTATATAGTGCCTAGGCACTGTGCTAAGCACTCAACAAGCATTATTTCACTTGATCCTCATTGTTCCCATTTTAAAGTCGAGAAAACTGAGGCAAATAAGCGAAGTGACTTGCCCAAGGTCACACAACTAGTAAGTGTCAGAACCTGTATTTTAACTTAGATCTTCCTAACTTCAGGTCCAGTCCTCTACCCGTTGTACCACCTAGCTGTCTCTCAATATGGTTTATTATAAACAGTGACTGACATGGATAGGTTCTTCCTTCTGCTTGTATACTGGGTGAGTGTGGAGTCGATAAGGAAATAACTGACAGTGAACCAAAGGAGAACAAAAGGAAAGAAGGGAAAATCAAGCCTTTAAGTGATCCATATCTTAATCGGATTGGGGTTCAGGGTGTCTCACAGAACTAAGGAAACAAAAACTGAAGTGTAGATAATAGTAAATGATTGGTATTTGTCATATTAAGGAGCAGGATTGAAGTCAGGTCCAAATTTCCACATTAAAGAATTGATTTGTTTTTCTTCACAATTCAGAAATCAGAGCCCATAGTCTTCAGTTGTAGGACAATTGATTTTTTTTTTCTAATTTCCTTTTTTCCTTTGAGCCATTCATTCAACAGACATCCATTATTTGCTATGTATTAGTCATTATATGATTCTTCTGTAATTACAGGGCCGGCTTGATGCACTCTGGGCTTTGTTACGTCGGCAGTATGACAGAGTTTCTTTGATGCGACCTCAGGAAGGAGATGAGGTTTGTATATGTTATGGTGATGGTAGAAAGGGAATGTAAAATGTGATCACTGCAGGACAGTAAATGCAACAATATATTAAGTGAAAAAAATTCAGAGTGCTCATTTTATCCATTGAAGGAATGAATTCTATCCCTAGAGAATCTTTAATGAATTATCATCATCCATGATAATGGAAAGTTGAATCACTAAGTCATTGTATCCTAAAATGTACACTTGCCATAGATTTTTGGTCAAGCCATGAGCACAAACTGTGGCAATATTCCCAAGAAATAAGTACATTTGATGAATTCACTCTTTGTCATTGAAGGCACCAGAGTTATTTGATGGGCTGACCAATATAAGTTTCTGTAGATTTTCTTGCCCTATTTTAGAGTAGAAACATTTGTGCTTAATGAAATATGGAGGTATGGCTTCAGAAATATAATGTTAAACATTTTATATAGCATAATAGAGGTCTTTTGAAGTGAAAATCATGAAACATTAGTAGAGATTTATGATATTGAGGTTAATTCATTTTATGTTTGTTTGGCTTCAGAAGTGTTTTCTTCATCATAGTCATAAAAAAACTGAATCAATTATTCTTTTTTAAAGGTGGTAGAACTGATTAAATTAATTTAGTTTAATAAACATAGACATTAATTTTTTAAAGTTATATTTCTTTCCAAGAACATAGAATAGTGCCTTGCTTCAGAAGTCAGATGGTATAAAATCCTAGAATATTTGACAATCATATAGTTTAATCATCCACCAATTGCAACCTTCCCTAAAGTAACACTGAGAAACGGTAAAATAACCTCAGTTAGAATACCTCTAGTATTTTAATCACTGCCTTATGAAGCAACTTACTACATTATTGTACAACTCTAATTAGAAAATTCTTTGTACTTTTACATCCATTTGGTCTCAGACCTTCCTTTTAGAGAAATTAGAAATGTATTCAGACATCTAACATATCTCTTCTTAATCTTTTATTCTGAAGAAATATTAAAGGTACTAGGTTTCTTCTGTAGTCATTCTGCATTATGATTCCTAGACTCCTTCGTCAGGATCCTCTGGACACATGCTAGTTTGCCAAAAACCTTAAATGTAGAATTGTTTGCACAATTCTTCCCATGTTGTCTGATAAATATAGAGCACTATGAGACTATTGTTTCTCACGTTGAAGGTGTTATATTCCTATCAATGCAGCCCGAGATGGCAATAGAGTTCTTGGCATCCATATCACACTTCTGGCTCAAATTTAGCTCTTGGACAACACAAACCTCTGCAAACCCAAATCTCCCTCTCATATGTTATGCAGCTGGTTTTCTGAACTTAATGTATATCTTCACCTTTACCTATTAAACTTCATCTTGCTAGTTTTGGTATATCAATCTAAGCTATAAAGATTGAATTAAATATTATAAATGTTTGCTACGTATCTACTAGATACTAAACACTCTTCTATATCTAGATATAGAAAGAGGAAAGAGACACAAACTGTGTCCTAAAGGCATTTATAGCATAGTGGAAAGGACGGGACAGACATACAAGTAACTGTGATCTTAATTCTTATTATCTACCATATTAATTTTCCTCTTAGCTTTCTATATTCTACTTATTTTACAATGTCTTCATCTGAGTGATTGATAAAAATCTTCAATAGAAGAGTAGGAAAGCATTTCTTTGTAGCTTTCCGTTACTTACCTTCTTTTAGGTTGATGTTGAATGGCTAAATAGTTGTTGGATTCTACTGGCTTTACCTAACATTTTTGCTATTCAACCCATATTTCACCATCTTAACCAGAAGAATATATCATAGAAGAATTCATGAATCTTTTCCATTAAATCTGGGTGTTATACACATATGTACATATGTGTGTATGTATACATACACATATATCAGCACACACATATGTAAATAAATATATGTATATGTATAGGTATGTGATGTTATCCTGATTTGCCAGTATAAGAGATAAAGAAATAAGTTTAGGTTGGCATAGCTTATTTTAATAGCCCTACATGATTCCCAGTACCCACCTTACCTGTTTCTAATTGCTCACAATCCATATATTCACTAATCTCTCTAGAATTTTACTGAGTGATTCTTAACTTTTAGCTTATTGGCCCATAGTTTCCAAAATGTATTCTTTCCCCCTTTTTTTCTGGAAATTAAGAAAACATTTTAGCCTTTTTAAGTCATTTTCCATCATTTCTCAAAGATTACTAACAGTGGTTAAACAATTGCATGTACAAATTCTCTAAGCAGTCTAAGATTCATTTTTCTTGGTGTGAAAACTTGGATTCATTCAAAACAAATTGATTCTCTTTCGTGGGTTCTACACTAATTTTAGCATCATAGGATCAAAGGCTTAGAGCCGGGGGGAACTTTGAGGTCATTTAGTTAAACCTACTCACTTCACTGGGGGAAATGAGGCCCCAATTCACAAAGGCAGTAAGTGTTAGAGCAAGGATTTGAACTTAGATCATTTGATGACAAATCCAGCACAGTTTCCACTGGGCCAGGATATATTTGAACTATAATTTCTATTTTGGGGGCTTTTATTCTATCTTTTCCCTTTAGAAGACCATTATCCTTAGTGGAAAAAAAACTGAAGCCAAGTAGGAATTGAGTAATTCTGTCCCCACTTAGCTGTTATACTGTTAGAGCATATTCACACTTTTCCCTGAAGAGTTCCTTTCTTGTCTTTTTTTTTTTTTTTTGGACTCTGAACAAAGCTAATAATTTAGTGGTTTTTAAATTTTTTTTTCACAGTACATTCTGAATATCATTCTTATTATAATTATAATTTTTAATTGATTAATTCAGTAAAATTAATTAATAAAAGCCACACATGCAATAAAAATGAATGCTGCAAAACTGAAGAGGAGAGGAGGAAATATGGAGAGACTATAAGTCACTCTCAACTCGCCTCTTCACAGAGGAAGGTCCACAAGTATTACACATTGCACATGAAGATTTTAAACCTTCTCAATATAATGATCAATTGTGCTGATTTTCCCCCTCTTCTTTTTTGTCTTAAACAAGACAATTTGTTATATGAGGTGGCCCTCTAGGAGAGGGAAGAGAAAGGACACTGGGGAAAACTATGATTTTGTAAAAAAAACAAATCCAAAGGCATCAATAAAAGCTTATTAAAAAAAGAAATTGAATTACATCAAAAATCAAACATGACTTTTTGGGGAAAATAATTATCTAAAATGTATATTCAGTTCAATATTCTGTAATAAGACACAGCCTGAAACTAGTTAAAGTTGCTAACAATATTAAGGGGAAAAATGTCAGGAAAGAAAGTAGTTCTTAGACATTTTTTGTGTGTTGGACATTTAGCCTTATTTGAGGTAAAAAGATAATAATGAACAGACTTCTCTCAAGAAGTTTGCAAAGAAATCTAGCTTTACTTTAAAATTTTCAATTTTGTTAGACAGCATATTTTCAAAAACACTTCACTAAAAGGAAAAACTTAATTGATGCATCAACTATTTTTGGAAAAACAAAGCCACAGACTTTAGCAGCATTTTTATTAACTACTTGCTAGAGTATTTTGCAGATATGCCTTTGTGTAATATTTCATACTTTGATGCATAGGTGAAGCTTAAAGTGTTAGTGAGTTTTGTGTTGGAAGCTTTAGATATAATGTTATTTAATAAATTGTCTTGAAGTCTACTTTATTGTAAGAAGAATGTATTCAAATCATATGATATTTGGGGGAAATGTGCTTATGTTTTGATTCTCGCTTCTGATGAACTGAGAATATTTGATATTCCCAATCTCCTTAGTTTTTGTAGGTGTTAAGATATCAGGTATGAGTACGGTGACTATTTTTCCAAGTAGAAGTTATTCCTAATATTAGACATTCATCTCAGATCAGTTAATCCTGAGCATGGGGCACCATCTAGACAACCGTCTTAAAATCTTTCTCTAGCATTAAAACATCTTTTGACTATGTAGAAGATATTACATTCAACCTCTTGGAAGTTTATGTTACTCTACATTTTTCATAATTTAAACTGCATTAAGACTCTTGGGACAGCCTGCATGTCTAAGCGCCACTCACTGCCCATGTTTAAAAACTCCGATTTGTTTTAATTCACTTTATGTTTGAGCTTTCTTTAAAGGTAAAAACTCATGTCTTCACTACATGCCCTTTCCTTGTATTTTCTTTCTTGTTTGATCATTAAAATTTTTGATGGTAATTTACAGAAACATTTCCAGTGTCAAAACATGGGGAAGATAGAGTTTATTTGAAACCAGGTACAGGGAGTCAGAATTTTATTATCCTGTTAATTTCCATTTTTCTTTCATGATTCTTTCTTCAAGCTAGTCTAAGTCCCAATGTTAGTCACTAACTTGTGCCCTGAATTTGTATTTGCTACAAGAATAGGAAAGTTAAACTTGCTTCAAGAAATCTTCCTTCCTTCCTTCTTTCCTTCCTTCCTTCCTTCCTTCCTTCCTTCCTTCCTTCCTTCCTTCCTTTCTTTCTCTCCATCTTTCTTTCTCATCTTTCTTTCTCTTCATTTCTTTCTTTCTTTCTTTCTTTCTTTCTTTCTTTCTTCATTTCTTCCTTCCTTCTCTCTCTCTCTCTCCCTCCCTCCCTTTCTTCCCCAAAATTCAAGAATTGTCACCTCTCTTATTGGGACCTTGAGCTAGCTAGCCCCCTTGATATGGTCTCTTTAGGCACTGATATGAGGTCATACCAAACTCCATGACATAAAAGAAGGAATATTTCTCCTTTGACATCTTTGCATCCCTGTAAAACTGGTCCTCAGTTACAGAGGAGAGAACCAAACTCATTGTGACACATTTCAAAATTGACCTTGAGATTTCGAATGGTCACCTTTATGTTGTAACCACTCAGCATGCTTCTTGCAAACATGAAAGAACGACAGAAGCATTTACTACATCACAAGAGCTTTGCTGAGCTCTGGGGGGATAAGCTGAAAAGCTAGGCAGTCCCTGTTCTCACAGAGTTCACATTCTAAATAGTGGAGGCAGTATTTAGAGGGAGGTCAGTTGCCAGGCAGACAGAAGATGCTTCAGAGCATCTGAACATGACCAGAAGTCCTTAGGTCACATTGCATTGTCAGATGGCAATGCTTAGGAATCTGGAGGGGCTGGTGCAGGGTATCTGGCAAAAAGCCCATTGATTTGCTGGTTGGACTGTGACACTTTGCCTCCTCTCACTCCTTCTCTTTGAGAGGGAGCCCAGAGTTCCTGCATTGGTGGGAAGGTTGCAAGGTAGGGCAGCCTGAATAGCCTGCTTTCTAGTGGGCCTGTAAAGTCTCCATTTGGGTCTAGTGGGAGGCATGGTACAGGAGGGGGAAAACAGCTCAGTATCCTTGCTTGTTGCTGGGCTGAACTGCCAGCTGGTAGGCTGGGCTGGTAGACAGGGAAGATAGCCCGAGGGCAGATACAGGGATATTTAATTCCAGTTTTCAAAATTATTTTCTCTTTTAAAAAGTTGTTTGTAATTCATTTGCAAGATAATTCTTTAAAAAAAATTGAATCAACATTTTAAAGATGTTTTGCAATGTAAATCATACTGTACAGAGCATCCCAAAATTCTTATTTTGTACATATTGTAACTGTTACCAAAAAGTCCTTCTTTTGGAAAAGTGTAAATCTAATCTAAACAATGAGGCAACTGTGCCAAGAGAAATATTTCTTTGTGATGCCCTGTCAGCCTTTGCCTTATTGACAACTTATGGAAAAATCTTTGTCTGTTCCTGAGGCCACAGAACAGGCAGGTGTATTTATCTAATATAAGCAGCAAGTGAATACATGTTCTGCCTTCTGTGAACTTCAAAGGCAAGATTAAAGAAAATTTTTTAAAAATCTGTAGAGATGTGTGTATAAGAAAAAAAAAAGACAAGCATATTGTTAGCAAGGTAGACAATACATTTGTCATCTTTGGGGTGTCTGACCCATGGTATCAAAGTAATACTACTCTGCCTAGTTAACAGTATTTTTCTCTCCGGAAAAACATTTATTCATAAGTTGTTCACTATGGATAAGCTTCTAATCTAGACCCTTGAGAGAGCTTAGTTCAGTAAACAGATTTAACACAGAATCTCTCAACCTCCTTCCCTGCTTCCTCTCCCTCTCCCTCTCCTTCTTCCTCTCCTTCTCCTTCTCCCTCTCCCTCTCCTTCTTCCTCTCCTTCTCCTTCTCCCTCTTTTTCTTTCCCTCCCTCACTCCCTCTCTCCCTTTCCACTCACTCTGGAAGTCTTGTTATGCTGAATTTTAAGCCAAACAAATATTTTCCTTCTCCTGCTCAGAGTCCTCATTTACTAGTTTTCAGAAGAATTCACTACTGAATTAATGTCCTTGATCAACTAATTGAAGTTTAGGCATAAAGTATCAAAGCAGAGAGAGAGAAAATCCCTGCCCCTGCCCCCATCCCATGCTGCCTGCTCCTACGGAGGGTGGCCCAGTTTGAGGGCTGCACACAGACAAGACAAGAAGCTTTGATTGTGAATAGAAGTCCTCAGAGTTATCCATTTTTCATCTCACAATCCGCAAGGTTAGGGAAGCTTGTACAGGTGTGAGTTAGCAGGTTGTCTCTGACATCTGTGGAACAGAGGCACAGGTCCTTCTCAGCCTGCAGGGAGGCTGCGGGATTGTCAGCGGACGTAGTTGATAGTGGCAGAACAGTTTTGGTCCCACATTTGCTGCCTGGGGGTCCAAAACACCAAAGGTAGAGCCGGGGTGGACACAGCTGTGCTCCTCAACTTGCCTTAGGCACAAATAAAGAGATCTAATGTAGTTTGACTCTGTTGTGGTGGGGAGATGAGGACAGAGAGCCACTTCAGAGACAACTTAGCGAAGCAACATCTGCCACCAAGTTTCCAGGGAGTGACAGGGGACAGCAGGTATGGATCGAAGCCTCCACGTAAACAGCCTCCATTAGGCCATGAATGCTTTTGAAGGGCTCCCATCAAACATGCTGCGTCCACAGCAGGAGTTGGTTTTGTTTTCAAAGTAATGTTTGGTTTTGTGCAATTGCAAAGTAATTTATAAATGATGCATCACCAACATTCTCGCTTTTGTTTGAAGAGAGTGAGAGAGAAGGAAAAGAGGCAGCAAGGCAGAGGGGAAAAAAAAAAAGCAAAGCAATAGTTTTTGGAGTTTTTCCACAAACCAATTAACTCTCTAAAGAGCTTCTTGGCTTTAATTGAGGTTATGTTAACCTTCAGATGGCATCACCACATCCAACCACTCCACATAGGTAAATTTACAGTCGCCAGTAATAGGTTCTAAATGCCCAACCACACGTTAGTTCATCAGTTCAGTTATTTCATAAGGTTTTACAAATTATGTTAAAAAGGAAACCAGATTAAGTTTTATGTTTTTCATAAAAATTATAGTTAAAAAAATCTTCAGATACATTATTGTTACTAAGAACCCCTGACTTAAGTGCTTCTGATTTCTGAAAATTTCTCGCAATTGAGGAATTCTTAAAAACCTATCATTTTGAAAGCGTAAGCAAGTAAACTTCTTCTGGTTATTTTTCCTATTTATCAGATGGATTTAGAAGAAAAGCATTTTTAAATTTCAAAGGAAACTTGTTATAAATTCATTATAGTATGACTGTATGTCTTATGATAGAACGCATCATAACAGGTTTTTAAAATACCTAATGGGGCTTAGTTTGATAAGAGATATGAAATTGCTCTGAAACAGTTAAAAGCTCTCTATAAATGTAAGTCTTTTTGAAAGTTGACACATTGTACATCAGTTGATACCGATGGTGTGATCATTATATCTTAAGAAAAAAATTAAATCGATTACTTTTTGAATATGTATCATTTGAATTGCATTCCAGAATTCTGGCATCGGTACTGCTTAAAATTCTAGGTCTGGGTATATGATCCTTCTCTGAACCTATTTCTGTGTTGTCAGGACCAAAAAGTCAGTAAAATATAAATTTACATGATAAATTGTGGCTCTATGCATATGGAACTATCTCATTATGTTAATAGTTCCTTCCTAGACTCCTTTGCCTCCCAGTCATTTCTCCCTCCTTTGCTCCCATTTTTTAAAATCTTTTTTTTGTACTTAGAGCCTGAATCTTGAACAATGACCATGGCAGATCTGTTATTTTATTGTTATTTTGTGTTGGTCTTTTGTCTTCAATTTGACTGTAAGTTCCTAGGTAGCAGAAGGTGTCTTATATTTCCTACATAGTGAATGCTCATTCAGAACATCCCAATGTTTTCAAATGGCTCAGTGTTTTGTATCATCTAACAGTGTTGTGGAAAACCTGTTGGATTTTGTAGTCAGTTTGGGTATGAATCCCAGGACTCCTACTTCCCACTGGTTCAATTTTGCCTCTCTGTGTCTCAGTTTCCTCTTTTGTAACTTGAAGGGATTGTACTAGATAATTGCTAAGACCCCTTCCAACGCTAAATCCGTGATCTGATCTAATTCAGTTCTTATTTGGAAGCTTTATATTACATAGATATATTTTATTAAATTTTATAAATCATTGGAATACCTATTGCATTTGAACTCAGTTGAATGCATGTGTATATCTTCTGCCATAGTCACATTGCAGGATCGTTGATCTAGGGCTGAAAGAGACCTCAATGACCATCTACTTAAATCCTTTCATTTTATAGATGTGGAAACTGAGATCTAGTGAGATTGTCACTTGTAAAATGACTTTGCTATTCTTTAATTCAATTTCTTAATATTTAAAGAATTTGACATGCCAAAATTTTAAATTATTTTGACAAAACGCATTTCAATATAATTTGTTTCCTTTGTATTTTGTATCATGAATTTCAGAATCTCATTCTGAGAAAGGGTCCATAGGTATGCTATGTAGTCCATGCTAGCAAATGGGTCTAACACACACGCGCACACACACGCACAGACACGCACACACAGAACCTTTGTACTAATCAGACTATTTGCCGTCTCTCTTTGTAGTATAGATGGATCCTTTGGGCTTACTATGATATGAAATCATTGGAAAATGTATTAATAAATATTTCTATCTTTTATGTTGCTAAGTATCCTTTACTCTTTATTATCTCTCGTCTTTTCATTACAAAGCACCCATAAAATATCATTATGTCCTGAGCAAGCTAGGAAATGTAATTGACTTTGTTTTACATGTAATTGAAAGATAAAATTTTTTCCAGTGTAGCCTAGGGCATGAACCTTCTATTATTAGTATAATATCTCACTGACTATAAATTTTTAGCTGTATACATATGTTCATGCAGAACATATTTTCTGGATATCTATATCTATGTCTATATATGTCACCAGTACAAGGGAAGAATAAGTACCTAATTCATAAGTCATATATCAGAGTTCCTTTTATACTTTCATTTGGAAGAATTGAGACTTTAAAATATCATTATTTTTATTGATTGGTTACACATATGAGTCCATGAAAGTGATGGGTGGATCTGGGTCCCAAATGCAAATAAGAAACACAGGAAATTCAAGCATCCTGGCCATTTTTAGTGGCTTCTGTCAAAAAAAAGAACGTCTTAATTTACTGAAATAAGTTTTATGGTAGAAGGAAAAACTGGGCTCTAATTCATGAATGTACTCACCATTTTCACTCCTTCTAGAGATTAGTTGATGTTTAGGTCTTCCATAGGATTATGACATCATCTAGCCATGGACCTTACAAATCATCTAATCAATCTGTGGATTTTCCAAGAAGGAAACTAAGGATCATTGGATCAAAGGCTTTAAAAGCCAGCCAATATCACTCTCTTATTTTCTAAATGAAGAAACTAAGGCTCCCAAAAGGTTACAATAACATGCTCATGTTCACACAAACACTAAGTGTTAGAGGGGGGATTAGAAATCACATTCAACTATTACAGATATGCTACTTGGTTTTTTTTTTTTTTTGCTTTTGTATAGCTGTACTTGATTAAAAATCATTAATCTGAGCTGATGTTAATGTACAATCAAATAATTGATAGTGTACATTTCTAAAAAATCCATTAAATTATATTTAAAACTTAATTCTTTGTTCCCAATAAAAGGATATTTTTAAAGTTTATGTTAGCACTTAGTGGTAAAGAGTCAACAAAAGGACATATATAGATTTCTTTATACACATAGACATATATACATATGCATACATGCATATATACATATACATATGTGTGTATACATGTTACATAATTTTGGTAGGTTTACCAGCTTAGATTTGAGGTACTGGTTATTCCAAAAGCAGAAGACAATAAAGACAACCATCAGTTGATCTTAGAAATTTCAACACATATATAACATAGTAATATGCTTAGTCTTTGTGAACATTACGTTTCATACATGTGTGTGAAATTTATGTAATATCAAAGATAAATTCCATTATATTATAATTCAAAATAAACTTTTACCCATTTGTATTGAGTATTCAAATTCCAGTTTAGGACTCTATTAACTAAATGGCCTCTTTCCGAAAGAAATACCCCTGAGTATGCCGTCTGTGTGACAATAAACCATTAAAGCTACCAGGAAACCTATTATAAGCTTCATTTTTAAAGCTTTATAATAAAAATGCTCTAAGAAGAAAGGGCACTCTTACAATTCAGTTAAGAAAATACACCCTTTGATTAAGGGAGGGTCTTTGGTGAGAAGATTTTATTTAATTCTTAATCCATTTTCTTTTTAATTTTGTGTATGGCTTGTGTAAACTCCCGTTTAAATAAAAATGATGACATTATTCTCTTAAAGGAGCTTGATGGATAAAAGACCATTTTAGTTTTTTGAATAAATTGCATTTTCATTGTCCAGTAACCTGAATTTATTCTATTTGTAAAACAGTAGCATTTAAAATATGCTGAACATCTCTAAATGATTTTGAACTTTGAATGGAAAATAATTGTTCACGTACTACACCAGTTTTACACCATAGATTATTGGAACTGAAAAATTAAGATAGCATGTGTTTTTCCATAGTAATAAACTCTGAAAGTTTGATTTGAAGTAAAGTTGGCAAATTTAATTTGGCACTTTGTGGTCTCGTTTTAAAAGTAATGTCTTTTGCGATATATCTATGTCTACCAGGGGCATTACTGGACATAGAATTTATTAAAAGTATATTGCAAATTTATATTTAGTTAACTTTCTGTAATTTTTTATGCAGAATCAGTATTAGGCAAAACTTAACAGCCTCAATTATGTTAACTCCAATGATTTTCTTTCCTTTCATAAATAAACTTAATTTTGTGAACTAACAAAGACAATCCCTTCCCCCTTCCCCTCACCCCCACCAGTGAGGGAGGAAGGGAAGAAAGAAAAATAAAAAACCCTGTAACATATATGCATAGTCAAGCAAAACCAGTTTCTTCATTGGGCGTGTGTGTATATATGTATGTATTCACACACATATAATATATGTACATAATACAGATACATGCATGTGTATTGAGTTGTGTATATATATATACATACACATTATATATGTATATGTGCATATATACACATGCACATTCTATACCCCAGGTCTATCATCATTTTGTCTGCAGGTGGGTAGCATACTTTATCTTTGCTCCTTTGGAATCCTGGTTGAACATTATGCTGATTGTAATTTTTTCAAAGTTGTTTCTTTTTAGAGTATTGTTGTCATTTCATAAATTACTTTTGTGATTGTATCCATTTCACACTGTATCAGTTCATACAGATCTTCCCAGGTTTCTCTAAAACCACTCCTTTCATGATTTCTTATAATAAGTTTTATTCCATTACATTTTATGTCATATTTTGTTCAACTGTTCCCCAATTAATAGGGACCTCTAAGTTTCCAATTCTTTGTTGCCATAAAAAAGCATAATGTGCATATTCATATGAGTCTTTCCCCTATTTATTTGATCTCTTTAGGCCCAGGCCTTGTGGTGGTATTGCTGGGTCAAATGACATTCATAGTTGAGTAACTTTTGAGACATATTTTCAAATTTATTTTCAGAATGCCCAGACCAATTCACAGCCACATCAGTAGCTTTAATGTACCTGTTTTATCAAAGTCTCTTTTGCACTTATTATTTTTTTCTTTTTTGTCAACATTCCCAATCTGTGTGTGAGGTAGAACCTCAGAATTGCTGTAATTTGTACTTCTCTAATTATTACTGATTTGGAGCATTTATTTGTATGACTAGGGATAGCTTAGA
Organism: Pseudochirops cupreus; assembly: GCA_028627135.1. Classification (NCBI taxonomy): domain Eukaryota; kingdom Metazoa; phylum Chordata; class Mammalia; order Diprotodontia; family Pseudocheiridae; genus Pseudochirops; species Pseudochirops cupreus. The sequence continues at coordinate 187,373,483 of CM053583.1, forward strand.
TTTCTTTTCTTTTTCTTTTTCTTTTCTTTGGAAAATGGATTGATTATATTTTGGACTGTATATATTTTGAACACTTAACAATTGGGGAATAGCTCTTATTCTTTTAGATTTGAATTGGTTTCTTGTAAATGAGACCTTCATCATAAAAACTTGTGGCAAAGATTCCCCCTCTCCCCAAGTTATTCATTTCCTTTCTAGTTTTAGCAACATTAATTTTGTTTGTGCAAAAACTTATTTTCTGTAATCAAAATTGCCCATTTTACATTCTATTATCCTCTCTTTCCCTATTGTGGTCACAAACTCCGTATTTAGAGAACTTAAAGGTAATTTTTTCCTTTCTCCTCCAAATCATTTATGATATTATCCTTTATGTCTAAGTCATGTGCCTATTTGGACTATATCTTGAGGTATGATGTGATATGGAACTATATCTAGTTTCTTCTATATTATTTTCAGTTTTCTCAGCATTTTTTTTTGGTTAAATAGTAGGATTTTACCCTAGTACCTAAGGTCTTTGGGTTCATCAAACATTAGACTTCTGTATGATTGTTTCAATATATGATATACTAAATTTGCTGCACAGATCAACTTCTTTATTAACCAGTGACAAATTATTTTCATTAGTGATTTGTTGACTAGAATAACATCTGGTACTTCTAGGCTCCTTTCCTTCCCTTTTATTTTCATTTTTTTTTTTTGAGGTTTTTGATCTTTTGTTTCTCCAGATGGATTTCAATTGTTTTCAAAATCTTTTTCAAGATTTTGTAATTTCATTGTTATGATACTGTATAAGTAAATTAATTTAGGTAGTATTCTCATTTTTATTATTTTGGTTTAGCCTACCCATGTTCAATTAATGTTTCTCTGGTTATTTAGGTCTGCCTTTATTTGTGAGAGGTGTTGTTTTTTTTGTCACACACATAGTATCCCCCTACCCCCATACACACACACACACACACATATCTTCATAATTGGACTCTCAAGTATCTTATTCTGTACTTATTTTAAATAGAAATTCTTTTTCTATCTCTTTCTGATATATTTTGTTGATAATGTACAGAAATACTGATGATTTATGTGTATTTATTTTAGATCTCAAAACTTTTAATGGTTATTAATTGTTTCAATTAATTTCAGTTGACTCTCTAGTCCATCATCATGTCATCTGTTTCAAGTAATC
>CM053583.1:187374762-187386074 GCA_028627135.1 Pseudochirops cupreus
TTTTTTTTTGTTTTTTTGTGTTCTCCATTATATTTCCTAACATAAAAACAGCTGTGCATTTCTAGTGTGAGTCCAAAATTACCAAAATATATAATCTTTGATATATGTTATATCTTTCTTGTTAAGATTTTATTTTTAAAAATTCACATCACTGTTCATTATGGATACTAGTATATAAGTTTTCTTTTTCAATTTTGCTTCTTCCTCATTTAAGCATTGTAGAAAGAATTTGTTAGGATCTCTGATTTTGGGGAAACACTTTGTATAATATTGCAACTAAGTATTCTATGATTATTCTATAAAATGCACTTGTGAATCCATCTGGTATTTTTTAGGAGCACATTTGTTACTTGTTGAATTATTTTTTTTCTTAGATTTGTTTAAATTCTCTATTTTTTGTTGTGTAAATATGGGAATTTTATATTTAAAAACAATTCATATCACTTAAGTTGTTGATTTTGTTGTAATATAATTGGGCAAAGAGTTTCCATATACTCCTAATTTCTTATTACTTTGTCATGATTTTTCATTTTTCACCTTTTTTTTAATACTGTTAATTTGATTTTTCTTTATAAAGTTAGCTGGTGGCCCATTTATTATTTTTCAAAAATGCTCCTAGTTTTATTTATTTTATAAATTTTGTTTTACTTTCTATTTTAATAATCTCTTCTTTGATTTTTAGAACTTCTCTTTTGATGTTTATCCATAAAATTTAATTGATTTTCTAGTTTTTTAAATTAAAGTTGCAATCAAATTTGGTGATCTTTTTCTTTTTTTATAAAATTATTTAGAAATATAAATTTTCCTCTAAGGATTGCTCATCCCTCAAATTTTGGTATGTTCTCTCAATGTTGTCATTTTTTTTAATGACATCTATTGTTTCAAGAATTTATTTTTTGACTCATTCATTCTTTAAGTTACTTGGGATTCAAATTACTTAGTCTCCAGTTAATTTTTTAATCTTTTAATTCCATTCTTTGAATATGTTTCACACTACATTATTACAATAAAGAATGTATAGAGCTCGTGGGAGAGAGGGTGCGTTATGAAGGGCTTTGACCACCAGAGAATTTTATATTTGATTTTGGAAGGAGACACTTGAGTTCATTGAGTAGTGCAGATGACATAGTCACACCTGTGCTTTATAAAGAACACTTTGACAGCTAAGTAGAAGACAGATTGTGTAGAGAGACTTGTGGCAGAGAAACCAACCAATAGGCTATTGCAATAGTTAAGATGATTAGATCCTGGACCAAGGTAATAGCGATGGCAAAGAAGAGAAAGGACCATATACAAGAGTTGTTAAGAAAATAAAATTTGCAGGATTTACTTTTAGATCAGATATAGGGGGTGAAAGCAAAGAGTTGAGAATGACACTCATATCGGAAGCCTGGGTGTGTGGGAGGATGGTGATAACCCTAGAAAGTATCAAAGAAGTTTGATAGAGGTGAGAGCTTTGAAGGAAAGATAATGAGTTCAAGTTTGGACACATTGAGTTTAAGTTGTCTATGAGACATTCAATTTAAGGCCATTGAAGATGCAAGCAGAGAGGTTAGGGCTAGATAAGTAGATTTGAGGATCGTAAGTATGATATTGACAATTGAATTAATTGGAGCTCCAGCTCCAAGCACCAAGTGAAATATTGTTATTATTGTTGTTGTAGCTTATCTGTCATTCTCAAAGAGGATTTTACATCAGGGAGGTGATACCATGATGAACAAATGAATTAGATTTAAGTGAGAGAGGGCTATTCAAAGTCACTAGCCTTGCATTCTTCTCTGGAGCCATCTGGGTCCAGTGGCAAGATATACATCAGGATGACTGGAGATGGCCCTAGATACAGTGTGAGACCTTGGCCTTTTTTTTTTTTTTGAATGAATAACATTTAAAAAAAATTTTTTTTGAATGGCTTGCTTATTTACTTTTGAGTTTGGCCTTTTTAAGCTAAGGCTTTTAACAGGTATAAGTTTGACTGAGGAAACACTCATTCAGTGACTAAGGTTAGGTAAGAAATGAGGCAAAGAGCAGCCATTTTTACCTAGACAAAAAAAAAAATCAATTTGATAGGGGAGGACCCTCGGAGTTTCTGGCCAAATCTAAGAAAAACAAGTGAAAAATCGCATAGAGGAAGAAGAGAAGATGGCCCAGACCTTGTGGAAGGCAGCTGAGTCATGGTAGTTGAATCCATAGAGGAAGAAGTTGGGAAGGGTCTAAAGCATCTGTCCCCAAATGAAATTAAAATGTCTCCCCCTATTCTATTATCTAACATACAAATCCTTTATTTTTCATTGAATGTGAACTCCATTAGGGCAAGCATATTATTCATTTTCTCTGTAACCCCAGCTCCCGGAATATTACCTAGAACATAGTAGGAACAGCTAGGTGGTGCCATGAGAGCATCCTAAGTCTGGAGTTAGGAAAACTCATCTTCCTCAGTTGAAATCTGACCTCACACTTACTGTGTGACCCTGAGCAAATAACTTAACCCTGTTTACCCAAGTTTCTCATCTGCAAAATGAGCTGGAGAAGGAATGGCAAGCCATTCTGGTATCTTTGCCTAGAGAGTCTCATATGGGATCATGAAGAATTTAACATGACTGAAGATGACTGAGCAAAAACAGAAGAGAAAGTTAGGACACAGGAGTAGGGCAAGTGGTAAGACCTGATTGTCTTCCATGTCAAAGGAAAGACTGTAACTAGTGACACCCTACTCATCACGTTGAGTAGCTCTGTTCTTCCTAGCCAGTCACTCTTAATGAGCTATATAACATAAAGACAGAAAAAGGTTAATGAGATTCACCTGGTCAGTTTTTTGTTTTTATTTTTGCCTACTGAGCCAACACAAAAACCACAAAAAACCAGTCCATTCCTTCAAGGAATTTAAAATTTATAGTGAAATAACAGGTACAGAGAAAAATAAATAAAAATGTGTACAGAATATACACAGGAAGTCGCCCCAAACATACATCATGTTTTCTTTCATCTTGACCTTTTCCTAAATAAAGGTCTCTTAGATTATTTTATTTACGTACCATTCCATGGTATATAACCATCCCGCCATCTTGGTAGGTGCTGAGGTTACCATGACAAACTTGGAACAGGCCTACAGAGAGCTTACATTTTATTGAGGGAAATTATGTGTACCTAGAAGTAATATAAAAGATATAAAAAGTAAATTTAAGATAGTGGGAATGAAGAACTGATGATTGAAACAAAACAGCAATTATCAAATAAAATTCCATTTTTACTTGCAGATTCAATTGTGTCTCCTGATGCAGAAAATCTACCCTTTTGGGACAGTAAATGAATTATTTTTGTTTATAGTTGCTATGGCTCTTAAATATATTATTTCCTTTTAGATTCAACTTCAAATAGAAGTAGGGGGAGAGGGTGCCTAATTTTTAAGGAACTGAATTTTTTTTCAGAGTTTAATTTTTTATATTCATTTATTCATTTATTATATTTTCCTTCACATTCTTATTTTGGTCATTATGTAGAGAACATTTTTTTTGTTTTGTTTTACATTGTTTTACATAGAAAAGGCTTTCAAGAATAAAAGCCCTTCCCCTACCTCAAGCCTCAGCAATCTCAGGCAGATTGTGACGCCAGTCCCTTCAAAGTGGCCATGGACTGTGGAGGCCTAATGTGACATGTTAATAGCAAGCATCTCATTAGTCTGGTTTATAGAAATGCTGGCTAGCCTCAAGAACTAGCAAGCAGAAAGCTGACAGTTTAATTCAGTTGCTTCTCTTCAGAAGAAATGTCAGATTTAACTGTCCTCTGCACCCAGATTTATGGACTAGACCTATACTCTTAACCAGATTACTTCCTTTTCCATTAACTGCTTAAAGTAGGGCAGCTGTCCAAGAAGCTGGTAGTAAATTTGATAATGTTGGCTATGCTAATCTGTTGGCTTTTCAGACTGAGAAGGCCTCAGATAATAGGATTAAAGTTTCACAACCTCAGGGTTTTCTATCCTAAGATAAGGATAGAATGAGAATGGTGGAGTGTTTTAGGGAAGGAACACATGAGGAGTGTTATTATAATAGGCAAAATAGGAAAAAGGAGTTGCTCCTGTCATTGATACCAATTACCAAGATTTTAAAATTGGTTATTAATTATGAAGTTAAATCCTTAATGCCCTGTTCATACATTAGCATCAGATTCTCTTTTATGAGATAGGAAAGTTAGCAGGTAAAGACAGCAGATAATCTGTATGTGTGTGTATCCTACATAAATATTTTCATTTGCATCTTTCAAACATTTCCCCGAGTTAATATTCAGTCCTTCACCTTTTGACAGTTACTTGTAGGGCAGTTAGGATAGATAGACAAGTAACAATAAATTCAAATAAAATCCCTGCATAGAGCAACAGCAGTAAATCTTGATAATATCACCTTCATGTTTACCTGAATACAAAATACTTTGCTCAGGACGAAATGTGAGTTTATGAGCTGATCATGTTACAGGGAGAGAGAGAGGGAGAGAGATAAAGATAGAGAGGGAGAGAGAGACAGAGAGAGAGAGAGAATGAGCAATTGATGGGAGGAATGATGTATTTCTGTAAATGTAGAGTTTTACATTATAGAATCAAGTAAAGTTGAAAATCCATGACTATATTTCCAATTAGCCTCTTCATTCATGCTAAGATTGAATCTTGAAATGATGAGGGAGCCTTTGTCTTAAGAATTTACTTTTAATTTCACATTGTATATTTCTAGGTAATGAGATTGCGCTACTTAGTCTTGTTGGGTTAATTTTCATCGATAAATTTATTTCTGTTAGGATTTCCAATATGAAGTACCAATTTAAAGACATTAGTTGTATTTTCTAGCTATAGAAACTTATCTGACTATTCATCAAGCAGAAATATCAATCAAGAATTATTGAATATCTCACATGGTCGTGCACTGGGATAACAAAGACAAAAAAGTGAAGCAGTCCCTTCTCTCAAGGAGTTCTTTCAGAGGAGAGAGTAGATACAAATATAAATAAATGCAGAATTTTTTTTTTAATAACACAAAGTAGTTGAGGGAAGGGCACTAGCAATTATGTGGATCAAGAATGACTTCATTTAGATAATGGTAGGTGAACTGAATCTTAAAGAAAGTGAAGAGATTTTTTGAGGTGAAGGTGAAGAAGGGGTATATTTCTGGCCAGGGGGATGGTAGTGCAAAGGCATAGAAAGGGAGCTGGAATGCTTGGTGTAAGAAATAGAGAGAAATTAATTTTTGCTGGACCATAGAATGTGAGAGGGGAAATAATATATTTTGAGGCTTGAAAGATCAGTTTGGGGGTGGATCATGAAAGACTTTAAAAGCCAAACAGGAGATTGCATTTTATTCTAGAAGTATTAGCTGAGGAGTGACATGGTCAGATCTGTCCATAAGAGAAATAATTTTGGTGACTATGTGGAGGAAGGATTTGCCTGGGGTGAAACATGAGGAAGGAGACCAATCAGGAGGCTCTTACTGAGAGGTGATCAAATCTGACCTGTGGTGGTGGCTATGAATAGAGAGAAGGGGTAGATGTGGGATGTATTGTGGAGGGAGAAATGGCAAGCTTTGGCAGCTGCTTAGATATATGGAATGAAAGAGAATGAGGAGTCAAACATATCAAGGTTATCAAGAGTAGAAGGACTGGTTGTGTCATTGACAGATATATGGAAGAGTGGTAAAGTGGGAAAAGTAGGATGGAAAGACAGTGAATTATGATCTGGATAATTTGAGTTTATGGTGTCTATAGTGAATACCATTTTTAATGTCCATTTACCAGTAAAATACTTCAGCTGGATAGAAAGATCTATGAGTTATCAGCATAGAAATGATAATTAAATCATTAAAAGCCAGTACAATCACCAACAGGAAGAGTATAGAAAGAAGAGGGGATCCAGGCTAGATCTTTGGAAGTACATCTACAATAAAGCCACATGTTTTTGAGTACAGAATCAGCAAAATCAACAAAGAAAAATCAGACTGATGGGTGGAGAACCGAGAGAGGGTAGTGCCATAAAAGTCCTTCAATGGAGGAGGGGGAAGGGGAGATTGATTGGAAGCAGGGAGATTAATTGGGAATCTCTTTGGTGAGATTTCATAAGGACCTGAACTATGGTAGAAAGGGGACAGATATGAAAGACCTTATGGAAGTAGAATCATCAAGACTAAAAATGATGAAAGATTTGAGGGAGGTCAGGAGAGTGAAGATTCAACAATGATTCACAAATTTCAGTCTGAGTGACTGAAAAGATGGTAGCAGTCTTCACAGAAATAAGGAAGACCTGGTTCACATGCTGTCTTTGCTATTATGTGACCTAGGGGAGAGTCATTGGGCCTCAATTTCCTGATCTGTGAGAAATAAGGTGAAGGGATTAGACTAAAAGTTTTCCAATTTTCCATTTTCCATCTCTATCCCCTAAGATGTTGAAATTGTTGCCGATACTTCCCAACACTTCAAATTGTATTTGGATGACTGTAGCGGTGTGTTAACCCTGAACTGTCAATGAATATCCTGCCAGTGAAATTTGGAAGAATCTTTTAAAAAATAATATAGATTGATGGTGATTAAAAGTGAATGTAACAATGATTATAGCCTATGTAAACCAGTAGATTTGAATCTGTCAGATTTTTATCTTTGTAAAACCTATCTACTTTTTATTGCCTTCTAGAAGGAAGAAAAAAAAAGACAAATGTGAGATAATAGAATATATTAAATTTCAAAAAAGAAGCTATTGCCTTTTGATGTGTGTCATTTTAAAATGATTTATGCTTTAATAGGATTTAAAAGTAAAACCTATTCTAATTATAAATAGTGTTGTATTAATGTGTTTTCCTATCATTTATAGATATATGCATTATCTATCTATCCACACATAATCTCTCTCTATAAATATTATCTCTCTCTATAGACCCATTAACTATATATACACATTTATGTTTATATGTATATATGGAGAGAGTATTCTTTTGTTTCATTCTAAAATTGATTTTGCAGTTAGTATTGTAAGAAAATGTTAAACACAAATCAATCATCCTAATTTCTTAGAAGCATAACTTTTAGCTAGTGGTTAGTTTAATAGTTGGACTATTAAATTGTCTTTGTGAGCCAGCTAATGTTTTAACAAAGTTTAAATGCTTTTTAAAATACATAACATGCAGAGCACAGTAGGTTTTTTATTTGAATTTCATTCTTTTTTCTCCTACTGTTCATTTCTCTGTTGTTCATAGGTACACATTTTTCTTGATATTTTTAAATCAGTAAAAGAGTCAGTAATTGAAAAATTTCCAAAGATTAATGATTTTGACCTAAAATTTAATTTTTACCTAAAAGTTAATGGTTCAGAGCAGGTTTAATCCATGCAAACAATGATCAATTAATGATAATTCATTTGGATTAGAAGAGGTGTTCTGACAAAAAAAAAAAAGCTGTGCTATCATCTTCAATATTGTCTCCTCCTCCTACTCCTTCTTTATGCTTTACTTTCTTTTCCACCTTCTCCTCCTCCTCCATTTCCTCCTCCCCCTCCTTTCTTTTGCCCCCCTGTGCTGGAAAGTAAACAACTAATATGGAAATTACTTTTTAAAATATTTCAGAAGGTTACTTTGAAAATTTGAGAAACTGATAGAGTTCAAATTTTTGGTCACTTTCAGATTCTGTTATGAGGTTTAAAGAAGGCATCATGAAATGTCTTAATGTATTGACTTTCTGGTGTCTTCTGATTGTTATCCAGATTTCTACCCTTAGCATTTAAATCAGAATAAAACAGCTCTAACTTATTTATTTATTTTTTTTATCGTTAATTACACGTTCTACCTTTGTCATGGTTTCATTAGGTAGAAAAGGAAAAATAGATTCGCTGCCTTGTTTGAATTGATTCCAATTTTACCCCACAAAAGTCCTTCCTAGAAAGCACATTGAATCTTAAAATTTTGTGTTTCTTACCAATGCATTAAAATCCTAATGCCAATTTCATGTTCATGTACATGATTTAAGTTTTTTTTACCCAATTTTACTTATATATAGTTTATCTATCCATCAATCTACATCTATCCTTGTTTCATTGGGTATAGATAGATTGATAGATAAATAACAATTTTCTTTGAGAGTATGGTTTTATGGAGTTTCCTTAAATTGACCGAGAACGTATGTGACTTAAATTTGTTAGAATATGTTTTGGATGTTCTGTTGGCAACTATAGTAGATTTCCTTAGCTCACATAAAAATTGTTGCCTCTATTTGTAGAATAATGTAAAAAAAATGTATATACATAAACATATGTGTATATTAGAATTTTTCACTTAAGCGTTAATGTTATATATTTTAAAGCTAATTATGTTGATTTTAAAAACTAAAACATTAATTCTATCATATTTTAAGAGTAAATATTGATAAAAGTGTCATTGTTTGATAATAAACACCATGAGCTCAATTCTTTGGTATACATATCTAAAAGTGTTGCTTGCATGGTTTTAATCTTTGAAAATACTCTATTTAAAATTTAGGATTTTTGAATTACATCAATTAAATTGGCATCTACTTAGGAAATACTGGAACCTACTGAAAGATAGATATACTCAGTGTCTTTGAGATAGAAAAATGAAAGTTAGAAATATTAAGGAAGAGTCTGTGTTCCAAGAACTTGGTGTGCTGCTTCTTGGAACATCTTAAGAAAGTAACAAAACTCCTTCAGAAAGCTGTATGACTTGCCATTTGTGTTAGGTATTTTAAAGATTTATAGTAATAGCTCTCCATCTCCCTATGCAAATGAGTATTTCCTTAAAAGGCTCTAGACTTGACTGGTTCATGGAACCATACCTCAGCTGTTGAGATCCATTCCTGGTTTTCTGAGTACCGAGCAGCCACCATTAACATCAAGAGCTCTCTGGTGTTTTACTGATTGGTCATGACTGACATCTTATACAAGAAAGCTTCACTCAACTGAATCAACTTCAGTTTTCCTTCATGCCTGTCTTTATTGAATTTCTTTCTCCTGCTGTGGCTAAGTAAATCTTTTTAACTCTTGAATGATCTACTAGTATCTCATATTGTTCCAATATCAGACATAAACTACCAGGGTACTGAGCTGAGTCAGGCCCAACCCAGAACCTGATTTGATAAGTAATGAAATGACAGTCATAGGATATTAAGCAGAAAAGGAAATAAAAAGTTGCTATTGAACTAGAGGTAATTCCTTCCTTCAAATAATTGAAAAGGCCCCTAAATATGAGAGATAAATATGACAAAATTGATGATGTTGTTAAAAACACATTTTTTGCACTCAGAAGTTGAGTTGTAATTGTTTTATTCAAAGTACTGGAAATAGAGAGCTAAGGTACGAAAATATCTGGAAAATGCATAGTTTTTCCTAGTGTGGTATTAGGGGTAGGAAATAATTAGATCCACTAGTAATCAATTATATTTAGCTTAGCAAAACAGATTCCTCTTAATAGGTAAGGTTGGCATCAAGAAAATGAGACAGACATTATGACAAAAATTCAAGACAATATTCTGTAAATGTAGTTGCTTTCACAGCTACTGTATTAACTATGGAATTGGTGTTGTTTTTAGATAAGGATACTTTTAATTTATTGTACACTTGAAGCTTAGAGCAGTTATATTTTTTAATTTATTATTTTTCCAATCTCTGTTTTAAAGTCTTATGTGTTGGTATGTGATACAAGTAATTATACCTGTCAAGTTTCCTCTGTGATCTAATAGAAATTGATTATTACAAAACATTTCTAAACATATTCCTAAAAATACTCTTCCAATTTTCTTTTTTCCCTGTGTTAATGAAAATGACTATGGAGACCGTTTCCAATAATTCTGTTTATAGTAAATATGGTGTTTGAAGAATGAGAAAGTAAAGTGGAGAAAGCTTATTGAAGTTCTCCTTTTAATCTGTTTGGCAATAACAATTTTTCATTTTTACATATAAGATAGTAAGTTTAAGATTTTTTAACACAGGCACACACACAAGCACACAGACATTTGGAAAGTGACATACAGATGAGACATATAAAAAGATTTTCTTATCACTTGATGAAAACATAAAAATAATTTGCTGAAATAGTAGCTCATTCCAAAGTTATTTCTGTTTTTACATCTCTCGTAAATTTCCCTTGCCAGTTATATATAACTTATCCCCTAAATAAAATGGTTTGTTCTGTAAAACTTAGAGTCACTCAAAAGACTGCACTTGAGGACCTAGAAGGCCGCATGTGACCTTGAGGTTGTAGGTTCCCTATACCTGGTAGGGACCTCTTTGAACTCTTAAAGTGTTGAAAACCCCTTTCCACTCTTAAAAAATTATTGAGGACTCCAAAGAGTTTGTGTTTATATCTATCAATATTGATTACATTAGCAATTAAAGCTGATCATTTAAAAATTATTAATTCATTTAAAAATAAAGACAAGTCCATTATTGGTTACTGTAGTTTATGAAAAATAACTATTTTCCAACACAAAAAAATTAGTCAGCAAAGTGGCATTGTTTTACCTATTTTTACAAATACCTTAAATATCTAGCTAATAGAAGACAGATGGACTCTTTATATCTGCTCCTCCATTCAATCTGTCACAATATGTCATTTTGGCTTAAGCATATGAAGGAATCCAGCCTCACACATATATGTAGTTGGAAAAGGGAGAAGTATTTTAATAGGTAAATAAGTCTTAGCATTACGTTAATATTATGTGAAAAAAACTTTTGACCTTACAGACCCCCTGAAAGATCTTAAGAACTGAAGGCGTCCATGGACCATATTTTTGAGAACCCCTCTTTTATAGAATGTTACAGCTTTATTTTTTTTAAAAAAGATATGTCTACAAAGTCAAGATACCATTTTAGGAGGAAAAATATATTAGAATTTAACCAAGTGTAGTTGTAGAAAATTTAACAAAGTTCTAATTAAAGATTTCAAATAGTTCTAATAAACTTTAGAGTTTTTATGGCAGAGTAGGAAGAGATGGTTGAAATATCCATACCATCTCATAAAAGAAATTACTTAAGATATGTCAATGATTTTCTGTTATCTTTTTTCTCTTAAATTACAGATTAGTTATTTCCTATTGAACCAAACAAAACAAATCTAAACCCTCTTTTACATGACAGACTTCCAGATTCATGGAGATAACTGGTGTGTCCATCCTGAGTCTTCTTTTCTGTAAACTAAGAGTTCCCAGTTCTTTCTACCAATCCTCCTGGGATCAGACTTCATGATTTTGGTTGCCCATTCCTGAAAGCTGTCTAGGTTAATGGTGTCAAACTCAAATAGAAAATGAAGCCACCAATCCATTGCCATGGACTACATATT
>CM053583.1:187386574-187401775 GCA_028627135.1 Pseudochirops cupreus
TATATATATATATATAAATCATACTATGCATACTTCTATTTATCAGTTCTTTCTCTAGAATTATATTGTATCTTCATAGGTCCTTCTTAGATGGTTTGAGTATTTACAGTAGTCAGAATAACATGCTTTTCTGCAATTATTCTTTAACAATATTGCTGTTACAGCATACAACATTCTTTTGGTTCTGCTTACTTCACTTTTCATTATTTCATGTAGGTCTTTCCATGTTTTTTTTTTCTCTAAAATCAACAAGCTCATCATTTCTTACAACATAGTAGTATTCCATTACAATCACATACCCTTTTTTTTTAGCCATTCCCCAATTGATGAGTGTATCCACAATTTCTAGTTCTTTGTCACAACAAAGAGAGCTGGTATAAATACTTTAGAAGATACTAGGTTCTTTTCTTTTTTCCCTAATCATTTTGGGAAACAGACCTAATAGTGGTATTGTTGGATCAAAAGATATACACACAGTTTTATAACTCTGTGGACATAATTCTATATTGCTCTCCAAAATTATTAAATCAGTTCACACTCTTTCCAACAGTGTAGTAATGTTCCAATTTTTCCACATCCCCTCCAACATTTGCTATTTTCTCCTTTCTATCATTTCAGCCAATCTGATAAGTGTCTGATATCTCAAAGTTATTTTAATTTGAATTTATCTAATCAATAATGATTTAGAGCTTTTTTTGTATTATTATAGGTCATTTTGATGTCTTCATTAAAAACTGCCTGTTATATCCTTTGACCTTTTATCAATTGGAGAATGGCTCATATTCTTATAGATTTGACCAAGTTTTCTATTTATTTGAGGTATAAAATCATGATACAAAAAACTGTCTATAACCCCCCAATTTTCTTCTCTCCTTCTAATTTTGTGTATATTAGTTTTATTTGTGCAAAACTTTTTAAATTTAATGTAATTAAAATTATCCATTTTATATCTTTTGATACTCATTTCTCCTGGTTTAGTCATAAATTGTCCACCTATCCATAAATCTGACAGGAATTATGTTCCATATTCTGCTAATTTTCTTGTAACATCTCTCTTTATATTTAGGTCATGTATCCATTTTGACCTTATCTTGGTAAACCCTGTGAGATATTGGTCTATGCCAAATTTTTGCCAGACTATTTTTTTAGCTTTCCCAACATTTTTTAACCAAATAATGAATTCTTCTCCTCAAAACCTAAGTCCTTATACTTGTCAATCACAAGGTTCCTATAGTCATTTGCTGCTATAAATTGTATGTCTATTTCATTGTTCTACCTTTCTATTTCTTAGCTAGTTCCAAGTAGTTTGATAGTTACTACCTTATGATATTTAAGGTCTGATACTACTAAAATTCCTTCTTTTACATTTTTTCCCATCAGTTCCTTTGATATTCTTGACCTTTTGTACTTTCAAATGAATTTTATTATTGTTTTATCTATCTCAATAAAATAAGTTTTTGCAGTTTAACCAAGATGGCATTGAATAAGAAGATTTAGTTTAGGCAGAATTGTCATTTTTAGTACATTGGCTCTTTCCACTCATGAGCAATTAAGATTTTTCTAGTTATTTAAATCTGACTTTATTTGTCTAAAAAGTGCTTTATAATTATATCCTCGTAGCTCCTGGCGTTCTTTGGCAAACACACTGCAGGGTATTTTATACAATCTAAAGTTATTTTAAATGATGTATCTCTTAGTTTCTCTTTTTGCAGGGTGTTGATGGTGATATATAGAAATGCTGATTTTTTGTGTGGGTTTATTTTATATCTTGTTACTTTGCTAAAAATTATTAATTGTTTCAATCAATTTTTTAGTTGAGTCTTCGGAAATTTCTAAGTATATCATCATACCATCTACAAAGAAATAGTTTTATTATCTCATTGGCCAATTCGGATTCCTTCAATTTCTTTTTCTTCTCTTACTGCTATTGCTAACATTTATGATACAATATCAAATGATATCACTGATAATGGACATCCTTGTTTAAATCCTAATCTTAATGGGAAGACTTCTGGTATTTCTCCATTACAAATAATGCTTGCCGATTGGTTTAGGTAGATGCTTCTTATCATTTTAAGGAAAAATCAAGTTATACTTGTGCTTTCAAATGTTTTTAATAGGGATGAGTATTGTATTTTCTCAAATATTTTTCTGCATCTATATATTTTTGTTACTTTTGTTATTGGTATAATTTATTTTATTAATAGTTTTCATTAAAACCATCCCTACATTCCTGATAATATCTCACTTGTTTACCCTAGTAATCTCTGCAGTAACATGTGTATGCTTTTAAAGAACCAAAGAAAGCAAGGGAATGGAAATATATATTTTTCCCTACTTTGCTGTAAAGTTTAAAATGAGGGATATCTGCATGTGACTATTGACAATTTGGATAAAATATAATTTTAGTTGTCTTAAAAATCAAAGAAAAGAAAGAAAAATCAGAATAGCATTCATTAAAAGAAAAGATCTGAAATGAAATGGAACAAGCTAGGGCAATAAAAAGAATAGCTTGGTCTGGCCTTAGACACATATTATCTTGTGCTCAGTCTGCCTCAGTTCCCTCAACTGTAAGATGGGGATAATAATAACACCTAAATCGCATGGCTGCTGTAAATGAAATAATATTTGTAAAGCATTTAGCAAAATGCCAGGCACATAGTAGGTGCTTGACTAAGTTGTTGCTTTTTTCCTTCCCTCTTCCCTTCGAACTCCTTCCCACATTTACATAGCATTATGACATCTTCACAGAACTTTCCTCACAGCACCCTTGGAAGACAGTAAAAGGGTTATGCCTGGTTTGCAGATAATGAAATAGTGGCTCGAAGTAAAGTAATTTATCTATACTCAAACAACTCATAAGTGCCAAAGCAGTTACTTGACCATAGGGCTCCTGATTCTAGACTTTGTTCCTTAAATTGCTCTGTTGGTTGCTTAGACAGTGTGATATGGTGGGAAGAGCATATATTCATGACTCAAAAGATCTGAGTTTGAATCCTGTCTCTGATGTTTATTGCCTGTATATTGACCTCAGTAGGCTTCCATCTCATCATTTGTAAAATAAGGGGTTTGGTTTGATCTAGGTAACTTCTGATCTCCCTTTCAGCTGTATATCTAAGATTCTGTGATACCTGTAGAGAAGGAAAGTAGTAGAGTTAACAAGATTATAATTGAAGGGTTTGTGTGTAGGATGACTAGCTTAGGAGATGATCATACAGTTTGGCTTGTCCAATTATCTCCTGCTGGTCAGCAGTTAGCAACCACTCGTGAAGCTGTCAAAAGTCCCCATTCCAGAATCATGTGACCAACTCCTTTTCTTAGAGAACTAGTATAATTCAATCCTAAAAAGTCTGGTATTTCTGTTCTAGGTTTTCCTTCTTTGGGAATAGCACAAAACAGTATACCAAATGTATGTGAGGAGGGGAGGTCAGACTTATGATTTCATTAGTTTTGGGATATTTTCTTTTCTTTATGAGTTTTTTAGTTGTTTTTAATGCACTTGGATTAATTTAGTCTTAGTTTTTCTAATACATAATAAAATTACTCAATTGCATATATGTGTGTATATTTCTAGTTTTAAGGACTAAAATGATAGCTTATATTTATATAGAATTTCAAGGCTTGTAAAGCTCTTTATATACATTATCTTATTTACCCCTCACAACAATCCCATGAGTTAAATTTAATAGGAATTATACCATATTGCAGATTAGAGACTCAGAATGGTTCAGTGATTTGCCCATTGTCACACACTCATAAATGAAGTACGATACAAGGAACTTTGTGAAATGAAATAGAGGAATTAAAACTTTTGTCTGTTTCAGGTTTTCCAATTTCTCAGGCTAGAAACCTTGAAATCATTCTTTGATTCTTACCGTTCTTTTATGCACTATATCTGTTGCCAAAGCCTGGGATTTCATCCTTCAGAATATTTCTTGGATTGGTTCCATCAAAAATTTCCACCAGTTCTGTCTTGACCCTTTGCATGTCATGGCTGAATTAATGCAACCTCAAAGCTAGTTTATCTATCTCTGGTCTACAGAAATCATCTCTACTGACAGACTTTGTACCGACAGACCCTCCTTCTTACACACTTCCATCTTGTCAACCTCCATCCAAGAAATATGTAACAACTTCCCATTTCCTTTGGCATCAACTTCAAATGCTTTTCTCTAACAGTCCAGGGTTCTCCTCAGCACTGTGACCTCCCCCCCCCTCCCCACCGGATATCTTTCATTTCTATAAAGTTCTTTGCTTTAGGATTCTTCAGATGTGCATTGCTGCCTCAGTGAATTTATTTGTGTGGTATCCATTGCCTGCAGTGAAATGCTCAGTTCTTCTTCCACCTAACTCCCACCCATCTCTTTAGGTCTATGTATTGTGTGACATTTTATTGCATCATGCTTTTTGCGATATATACTTTTTTATTCACTGAACTCTTTTACTTTTATTCAGTTAAAAGTTATTGACTCAGTGCTTACTATTAATTTAATATTGTGCTAGTTGTTGTAGGATGGAAAGGGAGATTAATATAAGGCACAATTCCTGTCCTCAAAAAGTTTATAGTCTAATTGAGAAAGCAGAACTCATACCAAAAAAATAGAGAATAATGAAGTATGGCCTAGTTATTTCATTTCTCTGGTCCTGTGGTGTTTAGCATTTCTGTCATTGTCTGAGTTACTAAATTTGTTGTTTGTCTATCATTTTTCAAAGACAGCCAATGACATCTTGGGGTGATGTCTTGACTTATGCGTGCATTGGATTTAAGTAAGACAGAGTTGTACAAAGTCATCAACCTCATTCTTTCTTCCTGAGTCATTGAAGTCCAGGGGCAATACAAAGTCAAGATGGCTGGAGATGGCCAGGGATTGAGTGTACGACCTTGGTGTCTTTAATATATTACCAAGCTCTAAGCACTCCACAGTGCCTGCTTTAGACACCTTTATGTCCATTGAAACAATTTGTTCTTATCTGTCCATTCTGCTCGGGGAAATCTTCACATGCTTGGGATAGACATCCCCCTAACTCACCAATGGGTTTGAGGCCTATTGGTGCTTACCCTCAACCTGGTTTAACCCATCTGTTGAAATGGTCTTACCCTGGTGTGACCACTGCACATGCTACAGCTTCTTGGAGTCACAGGTGAAAGGCAGGTGAATCAGGTGGGTGACATATTAGATGAGTAGCCCTGAAAGGGGCTCAGCAAGGCCCCCTACCACCAAAGTTGCTAGTCCTCCTGAACTCCCCATATACACCAGTTACTTTCCTAAGTTACTTAATTTACAAATGATACAAGGTCAGAATGGATAGTGAACACACAGGATGAAAAAGTTAAAAGAATCTTAACAGTCTATTACATTAGCCATCACTTCTAGGAACAGGGAAAGGAGGTGGGTTACTTCTCCTTGGAGGTTTTCAAGCAGAGGGTAAATGAATGCTTGTTTGTTTTCCTGCAATTCCTTTTGTACGTATCTTTTTTTTTTTAGGAGGGAACGTAGGGCAATTGGTGTTAAGTGACTTGCCCAAGGTCACATGGCTAGTTTTGTGTTAGGTGTCTGAGGCCAGATTTGAACTCAGGTCCTCCTGACTCCAGGGCCGGTGCTCTATTCACTGTGCCACCTAGCTGCCCCCGTACATGTCTTAAATTAGATGACTGCTGACATCCCAGCAAACTCCCAAATTCTGTGATTCTCTCCCCTTGAAAAATGTTCTTGGATATAAGATAATCTGGCATTTTTATATCACTTAAATGTAGTTAAGCCATTTTATGTAGTTCATCTCATTTTACTCTTTTACAACAACTCAGCGAGGTGATATTTTCCCCATTAGGAATCAAGCCCAGGGAAGTCATAGAGGCTGAAGTGTTAGAGAAAGGTCTTGGGCCAGGCATTTCTAATCCCATTTCTAGTGCTATCTGTTTTGTGTAATATCAGTGATACGTGTGACATGGAGCTCAGTAAGATCTTGCTGTTGCAATATCTTAATTTTCTTTAAAAGCAAGTTATTAATAAAAAATTCATTGTAACTTGTGCTTTTTACATTTTTTTCCCCTATGGTTTGAAGATAATCCTATTTCATAAGCTTTCTGGAAAAAGAGTGTTTTGTTCTTCCATATATGTGAAGCTATGTGCTATTCAGACCACTTTATCAAAGAACAAAATTCCAGATTTTATTAATTATAATTAATATATTTTATTATTTGTTATCATAATTTGTTTTTCTTAATAGTTATCCCCTAGAGTAATTTTATGGGACTTAGAATTGGTATTTCATTGTCAATTTTTATTTAATTTTTAGTCCCACTCCAAAAAAAAGTAACTGCAAAGGTGTCTTCCATTTTTAAAGTGTCTTCATTGGTAAAGGTGGCTGGGCTGGCCAGAACATCAGTGTAGTATATGAATACTGTCAGTTTTTCTATTCCAGGAGGATTCTTCCAGTAAAATGTAATCATGAAAGTTTGATGATGCTTTTGATGACAGGTGTTTTGTCATTTGTCAGGGCATGGCATGGCTGGCATACCAACCTCAGGTCCAATTGTCTCCTTAAGTCTGCTGCCAACCCTATTCCCATGGTTGAGGTATTCCTCCAATATCCCCTTTCTTCCGTTTCCATTCTCTTGAGTCAGACTTTCACGGCAAGGCTTATTAGTTGTTTTGAAATGTCATGAATCTCTATGTTATCAGAAATTTCAATGGAAGCATAAGTACAAAATCACCTTCTAAAGCTAAATGGAGGTCGTTATAAAATTTTCTTTCTTTTTGACTATTTTATCACTAATTAATTCATATAAATAATTGAAAGTTGGCTCATGTAAAGATATGGCTCAAAAGTGGTTACATTGTTTTGTTGTTTTTTTAACAAATATGTCATAAATTATTTGGTCAAACGAATGTTGAACTTGAAAGAACTTAACTTGGCAGTCTGTGAACATCCATTGATGCTCCTATTTCCTTTAATAATTTTGAAACCCTGAATTAGAATTTCTTTTAGGGCCAGTTTATAAGTCACTCATAATCAGTTTTTATCCTTAAATAGAATACACAATGAAAAGAAGGGGTTCAAGAAAACTGGGTTATAATTCCAGCTCTGACACTAATTAGCTGAGTAACCACTTCCCTTGCCTTGATTTTGGTCTATGTAACTAGAGAGTCAGAGGTTCTTTCTGGCACAAAATCCTATGAATTAATGTATATTCTTTCTCACAAAGCCAAAAATCTTTAAAGCTCTTTTACTTTGGCTTCTGAATTATTCCAAATATGGCTAATATAATAAAGGCAAAATGTTTCAGTGGGGTATATATAAATGTTAATTGATATTATCAATATTTGTAAATATTAATTGGTATTATCAATATTCATAAATATTAATTGATAATGCAAAATCAGTAAAAAAATGTTCACACTACCCTCCATTTAAGACCTTTCCCAGGTTATAATTAATCCTTTCCTTATGATTTTACTCAGTTTCAGGATTACAAGGGAGGGATTTTCAAGGAAAGAAGAAGTTGTCTTTAGGAGCAATGGATTACATGACTCAGCCCCTTCAAGGTATAGGAAGCAATCCTATTCACCACTAGACACTGTCTTGAGATATTTATAAAACATAATAGTTAAATAAAAAGTATTATTATTAGTTATTAAATTGGTCCTTTACTGAACCTAACATCTCTTTCTCTCATTGCATACATCTATATATAATCTCCTAGTATTCTAGTCTTTGTAACATCTAGTTTTTGAATGCCTTTCTCCCCTAGAGTTATTTAAGAACACACAATTAAATTCTAGCATAGGCCTATGATATGACATTATTCAATGAGGTGCATTGTGGGATTTAATTTTTTTCCCAAAAAAACCTAATCATAAAAATTTTCTTTTTGAATTATGTGGAGAATTGGTGGCCATTTGGTTTGAAGAGATAAGAAATAGGTGACTTATTCACTATCTAAAGGAAGATTTAGGGCCACTAATTTACAAATACTAAATATATATGTGGATTGGAAGAATATTTTTCATCTTGTGTACATATCTCATAAGGGTAAATGCCTATATCTAAATATCTCTTTGCTGAAGATTGTGAAATTTTAATTCTATATCTTGCTGAGGAAGTACCGATTTGCATTGGTTTAGGAAGTCCCTCACCAGGTACTCCCTACACTGATAAAATCATATACAGATCTGGCTAAAAAAATAATAATAATAAAATTAAAAAAAAAAAACCAAAGCCTGAAGGTTGCATACAAACCTCAGAATAGAGAAAGAAGCACTAACTCAAAAATTATTCCCATTAAATGTTGTTATTTAACAATATATATAATCTATCTAAATAACATCTAAATTAATACATCTGAGGCAAGCAAAATAAATTAAATATGTTCATTTGTTTTAGAATTTCTATTGTTGATCTGGGAACAGTAAGCTCTCACAGTTGCAGCTTTAACCTTGCCAATCATAGAATCCCTGTAAGTGCACTACAGTTATTTGGAAGCTTTTCTGAGTTGGCATTGGCATCCTTTTGCTAGATTACATTTATGCATTAGTACCATCTGTGCCTGCTGTACCTTCTGTGAGTTAGCCCTGGCCAAATGACTGGCATTTATCTGAAAGTGGAAAGGGGTATGGGGGGGAAGGGAGGGAAGGAGAGAGAAAAAGAGAGAGGTTGAAAGAGATCGAGAGAGAGGGAGAGAAATAGGGACAGACAGGAACAGAGAAGGAGAAAAAGGGAACTTAGTTTTCCACTAGCTGCTGGAACAGATAAAGACAAGAAAAGGTGGCACATTGCTGAGCATAAAATATCTATAGCTGATGTCCTTCCTTTAATCTGATGAACTGAATTGTTAACTTTCTGTCTTTCAGCAAAAAAGAAAAAAATGGAAGGAGTTTATTTTAAAACTGTGCTATACAAAAGACTTTTTAAGAAAAACACTGCCTTTAAAGGAAAATAGAAAATGAAGCCTGTTTGCAAGATTTTTAAATATAAAAAATCATATACAATTTAAATATTGATTTTATGCATATGCGCCTTTCAGCATCTATGTTATAGGCTTATGTTCACTTAATTTGGTTGAGAAGAGCACTTCATTTCTGCACTATTAACGTCTAGAAAATATCCAATGTGATTGAAACTTTGGATTACGAAAAACATGAACTTAGAGTCAGCTTTTGACTAGCTTTGTATATTCTTTTTCATCCCTTTGAAGTAATCTGCAAAATACACTTGATCCTTCAATTACCTTGAATTTAGTAAGTTGGTGGTATTGTTGATATGGAAGGAACATCATTGAAGAGTAGTAAAAAATTCCAAGCACTAAAGTTTGTGAACTTTACAGATACAATTGTTCTTCACATCCTCTCTCTGAGCTTATTTTCTCTTGCTTTACAGAGAATTCTATACCTTGTATCTGATACTCCTGTCAACCATAGATTTAGAAATGGCAAAATAGAAGGGGGATAGGATAAAACTGTGAGAAATAAGCACAGTGAAAGCAATGACAGGTGACAGCTGGCAGTCTGACAAGGGAAAAGACAAAAACAAAAAAAGAAAAACTTAAAAAGCAGACAAAAGAACTCAAAAAGCACAGATCATTTTAGTGTGTGACTATATACACTTTCATTAGCTCTGAGCCTATCATTGTCTTTTAGTATGGCACAATTAGTCATTAGATGTACTTAAAGTTTCCTGAATATATAACATGTTAAATTACATTCTGTGGTTAAGAAGGCAGAGATATGTTTAATAAAGATTTCCGTGAAGAATGGCTAAAATTTTTAAATGTTGTCCAAAGTTGTAAGCTCTTCACTAGCTGAAAAATTCATATAGATACATATCTAAGGGCATATCTATGGATCTAGCTATGGATATATAGCTATCTACTGATATATACATATTGATATATCTGGATGACTATACATGCAGATATATCTGGCTTATATGCTGTGTATATCTCTATCTATCCTTCATCTAAATACCTTATCTCATGAAGAATGGCCAAATGTGCATTATACTCTGATTGCATTTCAGAGAGGGAGAAGGGATGGAAGGTCAATTTAGAAACATAATTTTGAATTAATAGCTACTATAGGTGACATGGGGATTATGTTTGATAAGAATGATCTTAACCAGTATATCTTAATTCTTCTATAATATTTAGAAGACATAAACCACGATTCAACATTTTGGATAAACCTTTCTTTATTGAAAATGAATGGACTAGAATGATATGAAAATCACTTGAAAATATTGATAAAGAGTAATCTGAAGTTTTTATTCTTTTAATCAAATTCTTTGATGAATATATATTTGGAGTTTATCCTGCTAATCCACTTTATGAAATGTTTTTTTTTTAAATAACTTAATCATTTTTACCCTACATCTTACTGAAACATAGTGACCTCACAGCTGTTCCTACCAATAAGAATGTTGTTTGGACTTTAAGGTGCATAATAGATTGTTTACATTCATATGCTTAACTCATTTACCTTTCAAGAAAAGATATTTGTCTCTTAGTCAAGTAATGCTTTTTTTACATGTAATTTACATGTAATTCCTCATCAATGTAGATACTGATTTTCATTCTGTTGAACAAAATCAAGTTATTTCTTAGCATCTCTATAACATCTACTTTCATGCTATAAGATTTTACTACCAACTATAAGGAAATTTTGCCTTAACAGTCTTACTGTAAGAACTGTTTCCTCCATTTGCCAGGCAAAACATATAGAATTAAGACCTATAGTTTTGAAAACAAAATGCAATAATGTATGTTGAGGTACTTTTTAAACGTGCTATATAAGGTTTAGTAGAATTATTTAATATATTTTCCCAAATCTGAGATCAAGAAGACACTGCCAACAATGTTTAACTTCATTCTTTTCAGCTATTGGAAGGATTTGAACAGTATTCTATAGAATGTAATACAACTTTATACATGCATACATATGTGTGTGTATTCTATACAGTATAATACAATAAACCATCATTTTGGTGTATTATTTAGTAATGACATTACAGCATTAATTAAATCTTCAGAATAATGAAATTGCTATATTTGCAAAATCTTTCATATATCAGGAATCTGGACTATAATGACTTTACAAATAACAGACATCCAATAAATATTCATTGCCTTATTTCTTATTTAAATATATATATATAATATGTATATATATGTATATATATATATATATATTATGTGTGTGTATGTATGTATATATGCTTTGGGATGTAGAAGGTGTTTAGATTGATCCTATTTATGTCCAACGATATATCCTGGAGTAATTTACTTTTGAAAATTAAGATAATTTTGTTGTTACATTGTTTATATCAAATTTATCCCTTTTGCATTAAAATTGAATTCTCCATTTACCTGGATTCTCAATGAATATGATTTTTCCCATTCTTCATTAGACTTATGATGCCTACTTTTTCATTAATATAAGTGTTGCTTTTGGGTTAAGTGTATAAATGCAAGTTATATAGACATTCAATATTAGAGTTAGCAGGGACCTGTAAGATCATCTAGTCCAACCCTTTCAGCTTACAAATGAGGAATCTAAAAGCCAAAAAGTGTGATCACTTGCTGAAAATCACATATCTACCAGTTAACAGAGTTAATACTTGTATGCACACACTCAGTTTCATAACATGCTATAAATCCAAGAATTTTAACTTGGACTTTGTGATACAATTACTTTAATGGTCACTGCTGGTGTGTTATTTTTTAATGGTGTTATGTTATAAATATGTTATTCTTAGAAAGGTACTGTAAAAATGATTGTCAATCATATGAGTACAAAAATTTCCTGAAATAGTCCTACATCAAGTTAAATAAACTCTGAAGATTCTGAGTAGTGTGATAGCAACGGAAAAAAAGAAATAAAGTCTTAAAGGACTGTGATTTTGGCAGAGAAAAATATTCCTGTATTAGTTTTCAAACCTGATAACCCACATGATTTGAGATTGCCTTCTATCACTACATATATACACAATGTTAGCTTTTGAACCAATATTTGCACATGGAATTCAGACTTTGCTTTTTCTTATTTCCATATGCTATGTGTTAAACATATGTTAAGTCATATATTTAAAACC
This sequence comes from Pseudochirops cupreus, assembly GCA_028627135.1. Classification (NCBI taxonomy): domain Eukaryota; kingdom Metazoa; phylum Chordata; class Mammalia; order Diprotodontia; family Pseudocheiridae; genus Pseudochirops; species Pseudochirops cupreus. The sequence continues at coordinate 187,398,662 of CM053583.1, forward strand.
AGAAATATCAGGGAAAAAACTAACATAAAAATATGTTTTCCTGATTATCAAAAGCTTCACTGCTATCATATTTTAGAGGGAAAATAACTGCAAAAATAAATTTTTAGGAAAATGATTTTTAATAGTACAAAAGTGAATGAACACTTGGTTTTCCAGTTGCAGAATACACTGATGTAAGAAAAAAAATGAGTCAGAATGGTAGTATCATTTAAACTTAGGGTTTACCAGTAAAAGATTATTTTGAGCCTTCAATCTGACCTTACAAAGATTAGTCCTGAATGTGTTGAACAATTACAATGCTGTACATTTAGAATCTCCATTCTATTTTAACTGAATGAAAAAAGATGCTACTTTTTGTCCCCCATAGGGATATATATTCAGGCAAAAGGAATGCACATACTCTATTGTTATCTCCTCTAATTTTTATGCCTGTGATGGTAAGATGCCAGAACACAGTATGACAACTCAGTACCATGGTATTTCTAATGTTCTGTATAATTCCAACCTATAAATAGAGAATTATATTTAAATTATAATGCTGAAACCTCTTTGCAATATTGTATTCAATATTTTTACACTTATATTCATTAGATATATTCATATTCAATTTTCTTTCTCTGCTTTATCTCTTTCTTATTTGGATATCAGTGCCATTTTTTTGTCTTAGAACAAGTTTTTAAAGATCTCTTCGTTTCATATTTTTGCTAATAATTTAATTTTGAAATTAATTTTTATTTGAATGTTTCATAGGACATACTTTAATTCCATTTTTCTTTTGAAATGCCTTCATAACAATTTAATTTTCTGTGATTGTTTTACATTTTCTATTTCTTGTTTTATCAATCTGTATATTTTATATTTTAGCATTTATCCATTTCCTTTAATTTAGCTATTTATTGGTACATGAGCATGTGAAAGAATTTCCAATAATTCCATTTATTTCCTCCTTAATTTATGATGAATTACATTTCCATTTTGGTAGTTAGGTTTTCCTCCCCCCCCCCCCTTTTAAATATCAATTTAGCTTTCTTTTGTTTTATCAGCTTAATTAACCCCCTCTCCCAAAACAACTACTCATGCTTTTATTTATCTATTCAGTGACTCTTTTGCTATTTTCAATTTTGTTTATCTCTTCTTTGATTTTCAGATTGCCGTTTTTTTTTCATTTAGTTGGGTTTTTTTGATTTAGTGATTGTTTTATTGTTGGTACATGCCCAGTTCCTTGATTAGTTATTCCTGTACTCATGATGAAGGAGGAAAGTGACATATTCTTAGATTCTGTTTCCTAATCAGTTCTACTGCCCTCCTCTTTCTCATGGGTAAGGTCATCACATTACAGTTATGATTGATAATATTTTTTCCCCCTCCATCATAATTTTTCCCTCTTAGACTCCCTCTGAACACCCATGGAATTTAACGTACTTCTGTATCAAACTCTTTTGGTGAGCTCAGCCCTTCTTTGTCCATTTCAGATGAACTAGCTTTCTGAGATTCCCTCTACCTTGAGCTCCTCTTTGGTACCTGTAATATTTTTCTTCTTTTACATTCCAACTATGAGAAACAGCAATTTTCTCCATCATCTTCTTTACTTTATCCATGGTATGTTCTTTTGTTTTTTACCTCCCCTTTCTTTCTTCTCTTAAAACTGACATTATCAGACTGAACAGCCCTTATGTCTTATGTTTGTCTTTTCTTTAAAAAAAAACAAAACAAAACTATTTCTTTGATCCTACAAGCCAGTGGGATTCTGAGGAAATACTTGTCTTTTCCTCCTCCCAACTCTGAGCATTAGAATGTAAGCATTTCATTATCTTTTAATCCCACAGTCACTAAAATGTATTTGCCTTTCTAGATTTCCCTTAGCTCCAGTGTTTACAATTCAAAGGTTCTAACTAGTCTTTTCATCAAGAATACTTGAAAGGTCTTCAGTCTGTTAAAGGTTCATTGTTCACCCACAGAATTATACTCAGTTTTTCCCCCTTTTCTTTTTGTCCCCAGCACTTAGAACAGAGCCTGGCACTTAACAAATGTTTGTTGCCTGATTAGTTGTAGGCACTTTGCCTTTTAGAATATTGTATTTCAAGATTTCACTCCTTTATAATAGCTACTAAATTGTGTGTTATCCTAACTTTGTGCTTGAGATCTTTCATTCTCACTGTTTTGGGTGTTGTTTCTTTGACGTGGCAGCTCTGGATTTGGGCTATGACATTCCTAGGAGTTTTCCTTTTGTAGTTTCTTTCAGGCTATAACCAGTAGATTCCTTCTATTTTCCCCATGCTTTATGATTTGTTAGGTGTGAGCAGGTATTCATAATTTCTTGAAATATGACATCCACATTTGTCTGGTTATAGTTATCAGATAATCTGATACTCCTTAGGTGACTTCTACTTGACCTCTTTTCTAAGTCAAATGTTTTGTTTTTTTGTTTTTTTACTATAGATTCTTCATATTTTCTTGTTGTCATAGAGTCAGTTCAGTTGTGTCTAACTCTTCACGACCCCATTTGGTGTTTTCTTGGCAAAGATATTGGAATGGTTGGCCATTTCTATCTCCAGGTCACTTTATAGACAAAGAAACTTAAGCAGACAGGATTAAGTGACTTGTCCAAGGTCACACAGGTAGTTGAGTATTTGAGGCCAACTTTGAACCCATGTCTTGCTGACTCCAGGAATAGCACTCAATGTAAAATATAACTACCTATATGTACTGCTACTATCATATTTTCTCTCATTCCCTAAATTCTTTGACACACTCAGATACGTATTCATATGCATATATATATACCTTCCTATACAGACATATGTGTATGTATACATATACTTATATGTATATACATATACACTCACACACACACACACATATATATATGAATACATATCTGAGTGTGTGTATATATGTGTGCATAGACAGAGGGCACAGGATCAATTTAATAGGAAGGGATGATATTTTAAAAGGTGAAATTGAGAGGTGGGAGAGGAATAGAATGAGAGTAGACAGGGAGAGACAGAATGTGGTTAGTCATCTCATATAGAAGAGTCAAGGAATAACTGTTACGATGGAGGGGAAGAACAGGAAGGCAAAAGGGAATGGGTCAACCTTACTTTCATTGAATTT